>CM041218.1:27049369-27584224 GCA_023065735.1 Coffea humblotiana
ACTTGTTTAGTTTGTTTGTCTTGTTTTACCTAATTAGTGCAGTTAGTGGAGTTAGTAGTAGAATTAGTGGAGCTAGAAGAGTTACTGGAGTAATTAGTATAGTTGTTTTGAACTCTATAAATAAGAGTAATTTTATGTTATGAGTTAAGTTAGCTTTACAAAGAAATAAAGTTTAGTTTTTGCTTCCCTTATTATTTTCTTAGTAATTGTATTAGTGACACCAGAGTCAGGTTTGTGAGTGAAAACAAAAGTGAATTGTAAAAATTGTATTCGTAAGTCACGATGGTCACCGACAACTTTGCGCAGCTAGCAATTCCTCGCTTTGATGATCACTATGATCATTGGAGCATGCTAATGGAGAACTTCATGAGATCTAAAGAGTATTGGCAGGTTGTCAAATTTGGAGTAGCAGAGCAAAAATCAGCGTAATATTGTTAGAGGTGCAGAAAATGGAGTTGGAAGCATTGAAACTGAAGGATCTTAAAGTCAAAAATTAATCTTTTTCAAGCTATTGATCGAGCCATCTTGGAGACAATTCTCAGCAAAGATACCTTCAAACAGATTTGGGACTCCAAGAAGAAGAAGTATCAAGGAAATACGAAGGCAAAACGAGTGCAGCTTCAAGGTCTTCGGACCGAATTTGAGACTTTACACATGAAGTCAAGCAAATTGGTCACAAATTATTTTGCAAGATCAACGGCAATCACTAACAAGATGAGGATCCATGGAGAGAGTTTGGAGGATGTTATCGAGATGATCCTTCGATCGATGACACCAAAATTTAATTTTGTTGTAAGCTCTATAGAGGAATCCAAAGATATTGATACACTTTCAATTGATGAGTTGCACAACTCTTCGCTAGTTCATGAGAAAAAAATTAACCAGCAAAAGAAAGAGAAGCAAGCATTGAAGGCTCAACAGAAAATCACCCAACATGGAGAGGAGGCAGAGGCAGAAGTAGAGAAAGTAATTATCGTGGCAACCAACAACAACAATACCAGTACCAAGAAAATCAATTTCAAGAAAGAAGAAGAGGACGAGGATGCCATCAATCAACAACTCATAGGCCAAAATCAGCAAACAAGTCTAATGTTGAATGTTACAAATTCATAGGTATGGCTATTATCAGTCAGAATGTCGAACTAATTTGAATAGACAAAATAGAGAAAGAACTGATTTTCAGAAGAAGAAGAAAAAGTGTCTCTTTTGATTGTGTGTCATATGAATGAAGAAACTCAACAAGACATGTGGTATTTAGACACCGGTTGCAGCAACCACATGTGTGGAGATAAGGCATTCTCTGAGTTGGACGAGTCATTCCGTAATACTGTTAAGTTTTGGTGACAACTCCACATTTTCGTTATGGGAAAAGGAACGGTTACTATCCAAATTAAAGGAAATTCTACTCACACTATCACTGATTTTTCTGTTCCAGACTTAAAGACAAACTTACTTATTGTGGGTCAGTTGTTAGAAAAGGGATACAAGATTTCTATAAAAAATGGAGTATGTCGAGTTCGAGATGCAAAGTTGGGTTTAATTACTTAGGTTAATATGACGGCAAATTGTATATTCCCACTCTATTTGTAGAATTCGTCTCATTCATTTTTTCAATAAAATCGAAAGATGTGGCATGGGAATGGCATTTTTCATTATGGACATTTAAACTTTAGTGGATTAAAGACTCTGCATAGAAAAAATATGGTGGCTTGGTCTACCTCATATTATAATTCCTTCAAAAATTTGTGAAAAGTGTGTTGTTGGCAAACAACACCGAGATAGCTTTCCAAAAAGAAAATCATGGAGAGTAAAGAATGTATTGGAATTGGTTCACTCTAATTTATGCGAGCCCATAAATTCGCCATCTAATGGTAAAAAATATTATTTTATAATGTTTATTGATGATTATAGTCGAAAAACTTGAGTCTGTTATTTACAAGAAAAATCTGAAACATTTTCAGCCTTCAAAAATTTCATGACTCTTGTCGAAAGGAAGCGGGCAAGTCCATAAAGATTCTTCACAGTGATCGTGGTAGAGAATATAGCTCACAAGAATTTGTAAATTTTTGTGAGGAGCATGAAATTCAGAAGCAGCTTATATGTCACAGCAGAATGGTGTTTCAGAGAGAAAGAATCGTACAATCTTGAACATGGTGAGGACCATTTGACAAGAAGTGGTGTTCCAAAAAGTTTTTGGTTTGAAACTATCAATTAGAGCATTCATATACTGAATAGAAGTCTCACACTTGCGGTTATAAATATAACGCCTGAGGAAGCATGGAGCATGCGAAAACCAATAGTGGATCACTTCAGAATTTTTGGATTCACTATCCATACTCATATTCCAGACCAAAAAGGACAAAACTAGATAATAAGGGAGAGAGATGCATTTTTCTTAGTGTTAGTGATCAATCAAAAGTTTATAAAGTTTATAATCCTATCACTAAGAAAATCGTCATCAGTCAGGATGTAATTTTTGATGAAAAAAATTTTTGAACATGGAGTAGCAATGTTATTAAACAACAAAATACCTGCTGATTTTGATAGAGTTGATGAAGAGAATTGTGACGACCCCACCTTTCCTTAGGGCGTATCCCAGGATTTAGCGGACCGCCTGTCCAACTCTCGCCAGGACTCACTCACGTACTTCAAGAAAATAACTTACAACAATGGAAAATAAGCGAAACACCATTCCCAAGCTTAAATATACATTGATACTTAAATTCAACTCCACGGCTCATACATGCCCAAATATATCAAAATTTTTAAAATTCAGATATATTCAACCCTAGTCGAGTACTAGCACGAGTACAATCGCAAAAATTCAAAAACTAGACTTTGCTAGCCTGTACCAGTCCCCACACCCTTGCTCGTATCCCCTGTAACGAAAACAAATATCATAGAATGAGCTAAAACTCAGTGAGATTCCAAAACTTCATGCAGACCCAAATAGCAAATTGACCATGATTTAAAATCACCAATAACAAAATAGTGAGCATATGAAGTCAAGAAAATAAGTAATAATGCTTCGTAAAGCCAAACACTGGATATTTAACATGTCAAGTAAATGAATACAACCGCTATTTCAAAATAGCTCCACCATAACTTGATCAAGTAGTAGTTGATTCTCCGTCAACTTTCAAGTATAGTAACCAGTCCAGTAGTGCTCCGCTTAACGCCAATCCGTCTACCATTCAATCCCCTTACAGGGCCCGAACACCAAAATAAACACGTGTGGTAATATTCGAGCATACCGATTAGTCGAGGAGATATCACTCCACTCGACAAAACAAGATACCCATGGTTCGTTATCTAATCGACCAAACCCTTGCTGGCTCGATTCGATTAACTAGCCAGTGGGGTTTGGGTCCCCAAGAAGTGAGTATAGTCGATGAGATAACGTCTCCAATCGACTTAATTACGAGAAAAGTACGGAGCGGGAATGAGAGACACCTCTCACTCGGATTGAGTATGGTACATGCGGCCGCTCAGCACTTACAAGCACAAGTAGATCAAGTCAATTGCAACAAATGAACAAGTATATATCACATTAGGGCAAGTGCGATAAAGTACACCCTTACCCGACCAAACCAAGCAAATATTGTCCAAGCACATTGGTAAAACATGTAAGAGTAAGTATCAAGGACAAACATGCACTTGGAAGCACTCACCAAAGGTCTAGTGCTTTTCAAAGTCACGCTCAGGTGCAACTCCTTGGATGGAGTCCAAATCTGCGATAAAATATTATGCAAGAGTTTAAAATCAACTAGAGTTCGAAATACAGGAGTTTCGCTTCAAGAAAATCAAGTATGTGAAACTCATTTAAGTAGTATTCAAGTTACTTATCAAACTCTAGAAAATTCATGCTCGCTCGTTTAGTTTTGATCAAGAAGTGATTTAGATTTTGGAAGTCACACTTGGTATAAAAGATCGAGAAAATCGTATTTTCAAGGGTCACTACTTTCATTTTTTTCAAGGGTACGAGTTCCGACAAAATTTCATCTTATAAACCTCTACTAAAGAAAACTCGAATACCTTAGACGATCCAAGTTCAATTCGACCTCAAATTCTCGCGCAAGTCGCGAGTACATACGCCTAACCCTCGAGTGACAATTTGGGTAGCGTGCCTTTTGTATTTAGCTATTTTCCAGCCACTTAGGCCTTCATTTCGTTCCTCAACTTAGCCCAAATTCAACATATAAGCAAGCTTAGCAAGATAGCTCTTCAACTAGGCTTAATCATCCAAATACAAGGTAATTCTAGCAATTACTCGATCAAATCAAAGCTGGAAACCAGTTTAAGGAAAAATTATAAGTGGCAGATTTGTCATCCTTTGGTGTTTTGGTCATAACTGTGGCTAGGTTTATTGGATCGAGGTAAATTTGATGGCGTTTCGAAACTAAGACATAGGTCTACATTTATTATGGAAACTTCCAAAGCCAAATCATGCATTTTCATGGTAAAAAATCGAAATCTCAGAGAAAACAGAAAGCTATCGGTTAAACAGGGCATTTGGGCAGTCAGGGGTATTTTAGTCACTTCACAAGTTACAGTGCTCTGATTGATCTGAAATTTTTTGGGTAGAAAGCTAACTCAAATCCCTACAACTTTTGTGTTTTGAGTAAGAACTAATTTGACCTTTATCATGGATAAATATGCAGTTCTAGTTTGGTTCCAAAAACAGGGCAGAATCACTACCAAATGTTGGAAATTCAACTTTTACTCTAAAAGGTCACAACCAAACCATTAATCACTTCACCAAATCCATATCCTAGCTCAATAACATCACTTACTAGGTAAACAACAATAATCTAAACTGAAAAATGCAAACCCTAGCTAAACATGCCACTACACCATCAAAAACTAAACTATCAACCATAGCAAGTCAAGATTAAAAGTTTCGATACCAAACTTAGCAAGATTAAGCAAGAGGAAAGGAAGTGTTAACCTTATACCTTCCAAAAGTCTCTTGAAAGTGAAGAACCAACCACTATCTTCCAAAAATTTCACCACACCAAGCTTTCCAATCACCAAGAGGTAAGTTTAATCGGTTTGGTTTTGTTGATTTCACTCAAACAAGACTTGATTCAAGATTGAAGTTGCAAACTTTCTTCCCTCTTTTTTTCCACTCCTATTTTCGGCCAACATGAATAAAATGAAGGAGAAAAGAAGCCAATTTGAAGATAAGAAGGAAGGATATTTGCTTGGTCAAAGTTGGTTTGATTTCCGCCAAGTGTCGCTACAAGATAGTTCCTTATTTTTTTTCTTTTCCCCCTCTTCTTTTGGTCAAGAATTTCGTCCACTTTAAAGGATATTTTGGGGATGATTAGCTGAAATAAAAGTAAGGATATTAAGATAATAAAGTAGTGTTCAATTGGTGTACTCAATCGGTAGCAAACGGTGCACGTCGATTCAAGCCGATTTTCTTTAATTCGCGCGTACTAGTGTTTTCACTTGTGATTCACTCACTTATTATTAACACTTCTAATCACACACGTTTTCTTACCTAATACTCATTCTTATCTACCAAATTTAGTACACACACCTCACCAAGTGATCACACGGCCAAAGTGCACAAAAACCCTAATTTACGCTAACTATAAACGTAAAGGTAAACTCTCGATTCTAGTATATATTACACCTATTGAGAGAGTAAATTGGTAGTAAAATAAATTTATAAATTAACTTATTCAAAATAAGGGAATTATAAGAAAAATATAGGTGAATTTCCAAGTCCTCACAAGAATAGGCAGCAACCGACAAAACAAATTCCACCAGATGGTCCAGATGATGTACCAAGTTTCCAAATGGTAGCAGAAGATGAAAAACAGCCTCAACGCATTAGAAAAAGACCTGCTTGAATGATCGATTATGAGGTAATTGGAATTGACCAATCTGAGGACCCACTTACATATCTTACTCTATTTTGCGATTGTGATCCTACAGTTTTTGAAGAGGCTATCAAAGATTCAAAGTAGCAGAAGGCAATGGATGAAGAAATTGCAACTATTGAATGAAACAACATATGGGAGTTAACTAATCTTCTAGAAGGACACAAGTCAATTGGTGTCAAGTGAGTGTACAAGATGAAATTAAAGGAGAATGGAGAAGTTGATAAGTACAAGACGTGTTTAGTAGCTAAAGACTATAAGCAAGAGTTTGGGGTGGATTATAGAGAAATCTTTGCTCCAGTCATAAGGCATGACACGATTAGGATAGTGATTGCATTGGCATCACAACATTCATGACCTATCTTCCAATTGGATGTGAAATCAGTATTTTTACATGGTGATCTATAAGAACAGGTATTTATTGATCAACCTCCTGGTTATGTGAAGGTTGGAAGTGAACATAAGATATACAAATTCAAAAGGGCATTATACGGCTTAAAACAAGTCCCACGTGCTTGGTATAATCATATAGATGCTATTTTTCTAAGAAGGGATTTAAAAAATCTCCATATGAACATACACATTTTGCAAAGATTGGAGATGGAGGTAAATTACTCATTGTTTGCTTATATGTGGACGATTTTATTTTTACTGAAAATGATAGTAACATACTTGATAAATTCAAGAAATCTATGATAGCTGAATTGATATGTCTGACCTTGGAAAGATACATTACTTTTTGGGTATTGAAGTGGTGCAATGTAACGACCTCACCATCCCCTAGGGCGAAATCTAGGGTTTAGCGAACCGCCTGCCTGTCTCTCGCCAGAGTTCACTCACTCACATTAACTTCACAGATAACAATTCATTAACTAAAGTCCTTAACAATCCATCTTACTTAAGTATACCCAAAAAACAGTAAAGTTATTCAATCAATTCACTAAGTACAAATAGGATGGCAATTTACTTAAAGCAAGACTTCAACTCTCGATTTCACTATTCCTTGGTTCCACGTTTCCAACCCCTGTTAAGGAAAATAAACTAAAGGAGTGAAGTTACACCCAATGAGGTTGTAAGAGAATAGGTGATTTTAAACACACAGTTTCACTCGTTTAGTAATATTAGACGAATAACCAATCAATTAATAGCAGGATAATTCATGAAATAATTCTCAACAAATAACAAAATTAATATCAAAGGATTCGATGCTGATACGGATTCTAGAGGTGCCTTCCGTCCGTTTCTAGATGTAGCACTTAACTCTATTCAGTAATTTATTGTACAACTTCTTGCAATCACTTCACACTCTACCAATCTCCTCATTATATCCTCCAGAACAATAAACAATCCCTTATAATCATTAATCACTTCATGACTTCAATAAGCGCCTTAGTAAAGGGGTAATACTCAAGTATACCAAATATTTCAGCGGCCCAAAGTCTTCCAGCCTATTCGACCAAGCCCGCTACTGGATCAAATAGGCTGTCCAACAATGGGGTTTGGACCCAGTTCAACATTGTGATAAAGTATATAATCACCTTGCATTCATGCATAATTCCAGTAACAATAAGGCATTTATCATTTCCACAATTCACTTAGGTCGAGTGCAATAAAGTATGTGCTCGCCTTTCGATAAACAGTAGCAATTGTCAATTTTTTCACTCTAAACAATTCAAACGTCAATAATCCAACAAGTATCATTCAACTAGGCACTTAACATTCATCATGCATCAAATATTGAATCATTACAAATAAATGTAGAATGCTCACCCAAAGTAATTTGAGTTCACTACTTGGTGCTTGGACCCTCCTCCGATTCTTTCTCGGTTCCTGAGATAGTTGTGGACTTATTAGTTTATTTATTATTTTCCCCAATGGTGAAATTAAGGTTCACATGATGATTTTAGCTAAATGTATATAGGTGCATATAGGTATAGTTCTAGATGTTTAAATGCATACTTATATAGAGGGTTTTAAGATGATCTTAATATTTATCTTATTCTACTACATCAAAGGTTCAAAGTCTAGGTAGTTTTAATCTTTCAAGCCTTAAAATTTCATATTTTACCAAAATAAATTAAGGTATAGTGGTTATATGAAAATTTACATTTTATAATGAATGTTGGGATTTAGGTTCTAAGGATCATTTAGAAATAAAAAGGATCATTTTAGAAATCAAAGTTCTAAGTTGATAAATTTCCTAGAGATTGGCAGCTTAGTATTCCTATGAACTTCCTTGATTTCGTCCTATATTTTGGATGAATTTTTACAAGTAAAACTGTTATAAGATGGTTTGAAGGGGTTTTGGCCAGTTTTGGGTTCAAGTTCCATTTTGAATTCAAAGTTAAACTCAAAACCTAAGCATTTGTTTAAAATGGTTAGAAACAGTTTTCCAGCAATGGGTGGTCAAGTTTCTTACTTTAGTTTGCTCTTTCTTTGCTTAAACTTCCTCAAATTTAATGTATATTTTATGATCATTCTATTATAGATCATTTTTGGTTAAGATTGAGTTAAAAATTTCTAAAGAAACTTAGCAATACAATCAGAATCATCCAATCAACCCAAATCTACCAAACAGTTTTGCATGCTCAACCAGCTCCTATTTCTTTTCTAGATTTAGTTCTTTTCCCCCAAATTAGGACAATCACAATGTATAGAGTAAAAACCGAGAGTAAGGATGTTTTTTGATCAATATATGCATAAATTTCGGGTTACAAGATGAAATCTAGGCTTGGGAAAACATAACAGCATTCTCAAGTTCAAAGTTGAAGTTTCCAGCCATATATCTTCTCCAACATTTCATTTAATGCATCAAACATCAACCAAATTCAACATGTATTCACATAAATATTGCAATACGATTATGTAGCTTCAAATCCACCAAAAACTTCTCATCAAATTCCAGTTTTAGACCAGAATCATAGCTGATGCTCCATCGGACCAATTATCAGCTAGTATATAGTTCATCAGTCATTTTATCCTCAGTTCAGCCCCATTAATCGAATTTTCACCAAAGAAAACTTGCATACAACCATAAGTACAGCATACACAAGGTAATAACATGATCTTCCAGTCAATTTCCACGAAAATACCTAGGTCAAAACTAGAAGATTCATCATTGGCTAAGCTGAAAATTTTCCAACAACCATGCAATCCTCCAAACAAGAATTCCACCACAAAAGTCAAGCTTTTCACCATAAAAACTCACATGCTTGCTAAGATTGAAGTGTTTTAAGATATATGGAGCCAAGATATGTTAATTTACAAACCAAAGTGTTAGTTATAAAGTTAGAAAAATCTCAGCTTCTCACCCACTGGTTCCAATAAAAAAATCCAGCAAGTTTCTTCAAGTTTTCAGCCAAAGTCACCAACTTTCTGCTAGATTCAAAGGTAAAACATACTATATATCATATAAAGAAAGAGATAAGACATATATCATGAACTCCTAGTAAAATTCCTCCAAAATTTCGAATGAAAAGCTTTGAAACTAAGCTCTCTTTTCCCTCGGCCAAAGCTGGAAATTTCCAATAAGAAATTAGTCTTCAAGTAAGGTTTTCTCTAGTTTGACAAAAAAAAAAGTAAGGTTTTCTCTAGCAAAACTCCTATTTTCTTCACTAAAATTCAACATGCAACAAGTACCTAGGTATATTGGGAGAATGGATGGTGTGGTTAGTAAATTTTACCTCTTTCCCCTGCAAATAAAATCTGGAAATGCAAAATTAAGCTGCACCCCCTTCCCCCTCGATTTTCAAGTAGCAAGTTGCCCAGAAATTTCCAACTTTTGGATGAACTTTTCTCCAACTAAACCTCTTTTTCTTGGTTCTAATTCAAATCTAAGACATCACTAACTAAAAGTAGAAGGAAAATGAAAAAGAACTTAGTAAATTACCTCTTATTTCTTCACGGTTTTGGGCTGCAAAAATTTGTGGTCTCTCTCTCTCTCTCGATTCCCTTAGCTAAATGAATTGAAGTTGTTTATTGTTTCTTAGCTGGTGTTCTACAGTTGAAGAGGGATGGAAGTTTCAAGTTTTCTCTGGTCTCTCAACTCTCTCTTTCTCTCTCGGTTTTAGAAGTGGTCAAAACAAGAAGCTCCAGGCTTCTCTCAGTCCCTCAACTCTCTCTTTCTCTCTCAGTTTTTGGAAGTGGTCAAGATAAGAATGAAACTAAAATTGGTGGTTTGGAAGGTTTTGTCTTTGACATATCTTGCATGGTAGTTTAGGTATATTCACACGGCAATTTGGTCATATTGGCAATAATTTTCACACTTGGCAAGAATCTTGACATTTGTGAAATCATGTATTTTGTGTCAAGACATTATTCAACTATGGCCAAATAATTTTTAGTGGTCACACTATTGCCTATTAATTTGTTCTAATTAGTATTATAAACCCTAGGGTTTAATTTTGCAATGAATTAAAACGCACTTGAACACATATAGTTACACAAAAACAATTAAACACGTAATTAAATCGATAGATAAGTAAAACGTGAAGAGTATTTATATAAATTTAGATTCTCACACTACAAAACTTTTATTATTCACTCCCAAGTGGTTAAAACAATTAAACACTTAAAATTATCAATAATAAGGTATATATATAAAATTAAAATAAAAGCATGAAATTTAAACAAAATTTTCGGGTCCTCTCATGCAATCTATTGCTGGATTTGTGTCTTTCAAAGGAAGTATATTCAAGAATTCTAAACAAGTTTCAAATAAAGAATTGTAATTCTGTTAGTACGCTAGTTGAAATAGGTTTAAAGCTCGTCAAAGATCCTGAAGGAAAAAGGTTTGATAGCGCCCTTTACAAGCAAATTGTGAGAACCCTCATGTATTTGACAGCTACAAGGCCTAATATTATGCATACTGTAAGTCTTATTAGTAGATACATAGTAAGTCCAAGTGTGATACCCCAACTTTTAGGATAATATTTTTATTTAGTCTCAACGAGGATATTACGGTTTCTTTATTTTATTTTTGTTTTAAGGACATTGTTTTATTTTAAAGCCTAGAAACCCTACTTGTACTCAAATCCTAGTTTTAATTGTGACTAACCGGTTTTTGTTAAATCTCTCACATTTTAATCGAAAACCCTAATTTTAATCTATGGAGTTGTAAAATCCCTTTTATTTTTCTTAAAATTCCTTTTTTATTTGGCATTTATTCCCCTTAGAATAGCTTACTACTCATTCACTCCCTCAGTAGCTACAATCAACCATAGAATCAAGAGCTTTTCTTTAGGTTCCTAGTTCGGGTAAATTAGGGTTTTTGCGTATTTTGGCCGCGTGATCACTTGGTGAGGTGTGTGTGCTAAATTTGGTGATTAAGAGTGAGTTTTAAATAAGAAAATATGTGTGATTAGAAGTAATAATAATAAGTTAGTGAATTATAAGTTAAAACCCTAGTACGTGCGAAATAAGGAAAAATGGGTTGAACCGATGTGTACCGTTCGTTACCGATTGAGCGCACCACTTTGAACATTACTTATTACCTTAATCTCCTTGTTATTAATTGATTAAATCAGCCCCAAAATATCTTCAAGACAGCTGAAATGTTTGACCAAGAAAAAGAGAGAAAAGAAAAAAAAATAAAAAGCCATCTTGAGTTGACACTTGTTGGCAATCCATGAAACTTTGACCAAATGATTTTCCTTCCTTCTTATCTTCTTCTTGGCTGATTTTCCTTCATTTCTTGCTGGTTTTGGTCGTGACTTAGGAGAGAAAAGAGAGGAAGAAAGCTTGCAAACTTCAACCCTTGAATCAAGCTTGTTTGAGTGAAATCAATAAAACCAAACCGATTAAACTTACCTCTTGGTGATTGGAAGACTTGGGGTGCTGAAAATTTGGGGAGAAAGTGGTTTGTTTCTCACTTACAAGGTGTTTTGGAAAGGTATTATGGCTGTCTTCCTTTATTTCTTCCTTACTCTTGCTTAAGTTGTATAACAAGCTATACTTTGTGGGCTTATGATAGTTATTTCCATGGTTTTGAGGCTTATGGTGGTTTATTTGAGTTAGGGTTTTGGAATTTTTCAATCATAAATCTTGTTGTTTAGATGGCATATGGTGTCTATAATCTTGTGTAGGAGGTTGTAGTAGTGATTCAAGCTAGAAAAGTGAAGTTTACACCATGAATTCATAAATTCCAGATTAGGGTTCTTATGTTGCCCTGTTCTACCCAATTCTATTCGGCCATGATGGAGGCCGAATTAGGCTTAGCTCAAAACATGAAAGTTGTAGGTAATGATGTTATTTAGCTGCCTGTAAAATTTCAGATTGATCGGAGCACGGTAGGGTGTGAAATGACCGAAATACCCTGACTGCCACAAGCTTCAATTCGTAAACAGTTTTGTGAATTCACCAGTTTGGCTTCGTTTTTTCACCCTGATTCGTATCCAATCAGCTTTTGGCCAAAACATAAAACTTGTAGCCCTATGTTTTATCTTTCCAATGCCTCTGAAAACACCTCAAACGGAATTGTGTAGCTTGAGTTATTACCGGTTAAAGTCAGTGCTGACAACCAGACTGATCATGAATTTTGGATCTGTAATTTGCTAATTTGACCTAGATAAACTGTGAATTAGGTTAAGTGGCCTTCATCAAAGTTGTATCCCTTTGGCTTAGCTTCGAAACGGTATAAATTTTACCCCAAACCGATAGGCGTAGCTTTAGTTGTGACCGAAACGCCAAGAGACGTCAAATCTGCCATTTAGCTATTTGCCTTTAAACTTGATTTCCGATTGCCTTGTTAAGATTTGTGTTGTAATTGGATTATTTTGAGCTCAGTTGAAGGGCTATTGTGGTACCTTTGCTTATGGATGACATTGGAGTTGATTTGAGGAAAATAATGAAGCCATAAATGGCTGAAAAATAGGTAAACACAATGGGCATGCCGCCCAAATTTTCACTCAAGGTACAAACCAGCCTTTGTAGTTCTGGTTCGGTAATCAGCAAATTTGACCTAGATCCACTGAAAACTGGGTTGAGTTGTCTTCATGAAAGTTGTAACCCTTTGTCTTAGCTTCGAGACACTACCTAGTACACCTTGATCCGATAACCACAGCTCGGGTTATGGTCGAAACCTTGCAAACCGTTTTCATACCATTTTCATTTCCGCGCACGCGCACATGCATTTCTTGGCCGTTTTTGCCGTTTTGGCCGTTTTAGACCATATTTCCATTTGTGATGGTCGATTGACTAATGGTTGCGTATAATCTTCTGTCACAGGGCAGCGACGAACCGGACGGAGTCGGTGGACTCGTATAAAGTGCCTTGATTTGCGTGCTATCTAGTTTGAGTGAGTAATTGGGTTGTTTTATGTGATAAAACTGTCAAAGTGCCTTGTATATGTTATATGGGTACTTAGGCGAGGGTGTACTTTATCTCACTCGACCTAAACCCAACCTTGTTGTTGATTTAATATGTGAGAATACATGCTTTGTATTGAGAATCACCCTTTTGCTGTGTGCTGTTAGGGTGAACATGACTTGAGTTGAACCCCTTGTGCTGTGTGCTGTTGGGGTGAGTACTTTGTTGCGTACTTTATTGAGAGATATCGTCTAATGAGAGATTGGATATCTCAGGGCTTGGTTCCAGCCCGGTTCCAAGGGTAGACGAACTATTCGAGTCAGCCAGGGCTTGGTCGAAGTTAGTTCCATGCTAACCTTAGGATTTCGTTCTTTGTTTAAAGCTTTGTTTAAAGCTAAGTGATTTTGTTTTGCTCGAGCTGCTGTGTGCTGTTGACTGGCCAGTGGGGGTTGATAAGGTGAACGGGGAAGTAAGTGGAGTCTACGGACTATGAGTTTTTGGTTGACGGAGTGTCAACAGGTGAACAAGCTCGGGGAATTGAATTGGCTTTGAAGCCATCCGTATCCTACTATTGTGATGCTACATTTCTGTCTATTGATGTGAAATATCTTGATTTACATGTTTATTTGGATGTGATTTTACGTTTTTACCCCCGATTATTCACTAAGCATATAGCTTACCCCATTCCATTTGTTTTCCTTAGCAGGGGCCGACGCAGGGAAAGTTTGGGAAGGTGTATAGACTTTTGGTTTAGAGAACAATTGATGTTTATTCTAGTACTTGTTATAAGTTAACTAGTAAGATGTATATATTTGTTGTGGTTATAGTTAGTAGCTTCTCTAGGATTTACTTTCTGGTACTAGTGGTGTGTATGGCTTAATGTAATAGTCTATGCAACTTTTGAAGATGTAATAGTGTAAATAGAATTTTCTTTTGGCGTGAACTCTATTTCTCGTTTTAGAGTATTGAGTCCTGGCGCGAGCTAGGCAGGCGATCCGCTAAGCCCTTTGGTACGCCTCTGGGTACGGTAGGGTCGTCACACCAAGGGAGACACATCTTCTAGCTACCAAAAGGATTCTTTGATATTTGCAGGGAACCATTGAATATGGGTTGTTCTACAAGAATAATGAAAAATCATATTTATTTGATTTTACTGACAATGACTATATAGGCAATCTTGATGATAGAAAGAGTACATCTAGCTACATATTCATGATGGGTTCAGGAGGTATTTCATGTTGTTCAAAGAAACAACCAATTGTTACTTTATCAACAATTGAAACAGAGTTTGTAGCTGCAACGGCCTGTGCCTGTCAAGCAATTTGGCTAAGGAATATATTCTTGAAGAGTTGCATCTTCAGCAAGAAGAAGCTACTATAATTTACTATGACAATAGTTCTACCATCAAAGTATCTAAAAATCTAGTTCTGCATGGAAGAACCAAGCACAAAAGTGAAGACCTGTGATGACCCCATCTCCCTCTAGGGCGTACCCAAGGATTTGGCGGACCGCCTGCCCAACTCTCGTTAGGACTTACTCACGTAATCGAAATTTACCAAATATTAACCTCAACAATGAGAGCAATAACAATTACAACCTTAGGGATATATATACAATCATGGGCATCAAATGGCCATACAATTTCTAAATACAGTCAAGGAGTTGAACTTACCAAATAAAATCAAACAAACCAGTTAGAGAGCTAAGGAGTGCCTACGCGAGCAACTAACAAAACTTAAACAAAGTCTATATCTTCTCCAATTCCCACTCTCACGTTCTTACTCCTGTAAGGAAAACAAATTTATGGAATGAGTTAGAAGCCCAGTGAGGTTCCAAGAAAACATGCAAGTAACCTAGCAGACATGATATAATGTATAGCAAAACAGGTAACCAGATAGATCATGCAATAATGTACAGTAAACATCACATTCCTATCAAAGGATATAGTCTGCTCTCAGGAGCAGGTATCACGGCAGCTTGTTCAAGGTCCGTTGACTTTCCTTCAACCATGGAATTATAATGTCCGTAGATCACCACTAAACGTCAATCTCCGTCCACCAATCATCCCTCTACCGAGCCCGAACACCAATCAAGTACCCAGGGTTCATCAATCTCCTCGACCAATTCTTTGTCGACTCGATTCGGCCAACTAGCCATGGGTTGAGTTTATAGCTCCAAGTATTCAAGATTTGGGTTTAAAATCCCAAGTATTCAACTATTTACAAGGGGAGTCGTTGGCTGTGATCCAAAACTCACGCAGGTAATGATTGGAGACGTTAGCTGTCACCTAAAGCTCCGTATTTAAGCATGTCACGAGTTCAAGTCATGAATTCAAGTCACGAGTAAACAGATTAGGAACTTCGTCCTTTACCCAATGTTGCCCAACTTACCTGACCGCTCTGAGGTTGGTTTCAAGCAAGAGGTCCAACAAGGGCTCAATTCAACCATCACCGACCTACATTCACACATATACATGAATAACCCAAGTTTTCACTTACCCGACGTCTCGGATAGGGGTCCAAGGGCCCAGTTCAACCGCTGCAAGAAGATATACAGTCGGTCTATAATTATGCACATGTACATGCAAGTCCGTACGCAAGATCAAGTATTTCAAGTTCATGGAGGTCGAGTGCACATGAGGACACACTCGCCTAGCCATGATCAAGTCACAAGTAAGCTCAGCATGTCATGTTTTCCAGCATTTCAAGTATTTCAAATCAAGATACGGGTCACATGTAAATCAAGTTACTTGTACATACATGAATGAGATATCAAGTGTTGAGTCAAATTAGATCAAGTGCGATAAAGTATACACTCACCTATGAAATGACAAATCAAGTGTCTAGCAATTTCTAGCAACAATGAGCATGGAACATGCAGTTGGAACACTCACCAGTTCAAGCAAAGCAACGTTAAACGTTCGTCTCTAGGTTATTTGCGTATTCACCGTCAAACCCTAAGAGCAACCAAGATAAAATATTATGGACCAACCATCCAAAACTTAGGTGAACGAAGTTCACATGTTAGACTCAACTATGAACCATACACCTATCCAAGTTGGCCTCTCAAAACACAAAGTTCAAAGACAAATTTGAAAATGCAAGTTAAGGAAAATCCAAGTGCATTATAGGGCAAAGATTCAAGTATGGTTTTGGGAGTGAAAAGAGAGCATTTGGACCCAAGAAATATGAGTAACCAAAGTGTTCCTCATTTTATTTCATGGCTGAAAAATTCCGATAACAAAACAGTGAAGAAAAACAAGGTAGTTCACCTCTTTAAATTGTGATATTCGCTCCAATTCAACACACCATTGTTGGTCAAGGCTTTAGCACATGAAATGAGCAAGATGGTGTCCAAAAGACCTCCAAACAAAAGGACTTTAAGGCTAAAGGACAGCAGGGTACACGGCTGCCCTGCCTACCAGAAATTTCCAGCAATGAAACAAGCACAATCATGAGGTTTTCACCTTCCAAAATGCATGGTTTTCACCCAAGTTCAACATACAAAAGTTTTAACCACTGTTTGGAACAAGATTTGGCCAAAACTCATCATGAAAAGGTTGAGGGAAAACAAGGTAAAATGCATCACTATCAACTCGGCCAACAAGCAAAATCGCAGCCCTAAAAATTAGAGAAAATCACCAACGAAAACCCTCCATTTCATCTAAAATTCAGCACATAAATAAAGCTTAAAGGTTTACCAAATATTTTAGGCAAGTTTACCACAAATCACTCCACAATCAAAGGAAACCAAGATGATTCCAAATTGGACAGCATTTCCCATTGTTTTCCTCTAAGTTTCCTTTAAACTCAAGGTGTAACTTCATGGCCAATCCACCACAATCAAGACTGTAAGTTCTAGGTGATAAAAGACTCTAATTCTAGACCATAAGACTAGCCAAAATATACAAATATCCAACTCATATATCATCATACCAAAACTGAAAAAATGCAAACCCTAAGCTGAAATTTGCATACAAAAGCTGAAAATTCGTATATTGAAGCCACAAGTGCCTACAAAAGCTAGACAAACCTCATGGCAAAACAACAAGGACATAACAAGGCTGAAATTAACGTTTTCAAGCTGAAAATTCTCACTCAAAGCTGGAAAATTTTTAACCACCATACAAATCATGAAATTTTCCATGAAATCTGCCAAAATCAAGCCTTAAATCTACTCATATGCAAGTAATAAAAGAAAAGATGATTTCTAGACATAGTTACCTCCAAACCCTATGAAGAAATGCAACCAAAAGCTTCTTCCTCCACAAATCTCTTCACAAATGTCTTTCTTCCTACCTTGATATTACTTTCTATGGATGGAATTGCAAGCTTATGATGAAATTCCAATGATTCAAGCAAGGTTTCAAGATTGAAAATGGAGTTTTTTTTCTCTCTTTTCCCTCTCAAAGTTTCGGCCAAAGAAGAAGAAAGATGAAAGGGTTTTTGGTCAAATTTTGTTTTATTAAAGACTAAGAATAGTTTTAGTCAAAGTCAAAGCTCCATGGTTTTGGTGACAAATGACTTCCAAGGGTTAATCCTCATCCTATTATCTTCCAATTCCTAAAGTATTTAGCTAACCTCTAATTATCCCTTAACACCTTATAAAATAATATTTCTTTGTATAAAACCCCTCCTAATCTTCAAAATTTATCGCACACACTTCACTAGTGGGTCATACTTTTATAATGCATTACGAACTTAACATGTACTAACTTATAGAAGAAAAATATTTTAAAACTTGACCCACTTATAAAAATATCTAGAAAATTAAGGCAACAAAGTATGTAAAGAAAATGTATTAAAAAAATAAATAAAATAAAAATAATTTTCGGGTCCTCACAAGATCAGATTGCTGACATAATGACCATGCCATTGAAGTTGTCCACATTTCAGAAACTAAGGAAGCTGCTTGGAATCTATGCAGTTGACAAGTCCTATTAAGCTGAATGTTTGGAAAACTTTTAGTTTAAGAGAGGGATTGTTAGAAATATTTCACTTGTTTAGTTGTTTGTCTTGCTCTACCTAATTAGTGGAGTTGGTGGAGTTAGTAGTAAAATTAGTGGAGATAGTGGAGTTAGTGGAGTTAATAGTAGAATTAGTGGAGATAGTGGAGTTAGTGGAGTTAGAGTTAGTGGAGTTAGTGGAGTAGTTAATGGAATTGTTTTGAACTCTATAAATAGAACAATTTCATGTTATGAGTTAAGTCAGGTTTACAAAGAAATAACGTCTAGTTTTTGCTTCTCTTATTATTTTTTTCAGTAATTGTACCATTCCAATCAAGGCGTGAATTTGAGGTGATTTTAATCAACAAGATAAAGGAGGGTTTGGAGACTAAACTCAACAACTAATCAAGGTAAGATTTAGTTGCTTCGTTTTAGTTTTGGTTTACTTGGTTTGGAGAGATGAGTTTGTGACTTGGGTTGGATTAATTAGATTCTTGGCTAGATCTTATGCATCATATGACTTTAGAGTTGTAATTGGTTTTGATTAGTTAGATATTTATTTTCATGATCAAATGCTAAAATTATGATGTGGGTTATTAGTTGTTATGAAGTGGGTGTGATTAAATTATGAAATTGATTTCATGTTGGGATAAGCTTTACTTTTGTATTTGTTTTCTCCTCATTCATCTTTAAAAGCCGGTCGGGAACTTCTCAATTTCAATTGGTCCCACTCATTACTTCATTACTTGGTTAGTGTTCTGGTTCTTGAATTTTTTTTCTAACTTTAAATATTTGGTTTCATATTTTGTGAAGCTATTATGATGTAAATAGCTTAGTAGAAAACCAATAATTCAAAAAATGTTGTGATTAACTGTCTCATGGAATAGTCATGTTCATGTCCCATAGAAGCAGAAATTGTTAAGTATAATCTTTATCAAATCTTTTCATGAGAGTTCTAGAAATGATTTACAGAATTCCAGAAAGAAAAAAAAAGAGTAGAAAGCATTTGCTGAATTACAAAAGTTATCAATGTTGCTAAGCTGGTTATATTTTTCCTAATACACAATTCAAGCACGCAATACTTGCAACTCTCATGCACAATTTTGTGGGGTTAGGATTCAAGGGTGTATCGAATTCTACACCTGAGTTCTAAACTTGCTAACAAAGCAAAAGATTGCATAGTCAAAATAATCTCCTCAATCCTTTCCTTCACTTAGCTTAGCCAAAAACAGGAACTTTAAGATATGTAGAATACCAAATATTAGCAGTTAACAAGCTAAGAGGACCATTGAAATGCTCCATTCCTCCCTCCCTTCGAAGATACATGGAATGCTCTATGCATGTTACTCTCTTGCTTGGTTACTAATAAAGTGCCTCATACTACCATCATAGTAAATAGGTAACACAACACGAACACCTAATAGGCACAACAACTTGGTAGAAAAGCCCAGGTAGCGAATTTCACTTTAATTTAAAATAGCAACTTGGAATAGGATGAGAAAATATGTTTAAGAAGATGAAAAAACTGATTAATAATTATAGAATCACTCCTAACAATCTTTAGGTATCACACCCAAAGTTAGGATGTATCACACAACCCTAAAAAAAGACGTTCAGTCTATAGGAAAATTTATTAGCGAAAAAAATCTGACTCCTCTTTGTGGAGAAGTGGTTAGTATAGATATTAGAACAAAGTCAACTCCAATGTTAATTAGGACTCCTAACTAAAATAGAATTATAGTAGAAAGTTAGAAAGTTAAGCTTTCTTATTCCCCATAACAACTAAAATACTAATTACCAAAAATAATTATTAAATAGAAAATTACTATAAACATAAAATACCTGTAGCTAATCAAATTACTAAAATACCCCTGCTGGTGAAAATTAGAAAACAAACTCCATAAAATTCAAACGAACTCCTAAGTTGGTTCCTTATCATCAAAAGCATGCCAAATTAATGTTTGGGCATTCGACGCATCCTTTCTACACCTCCTATAAATCTTAGTGGATTTTTGCCACTTATTTTTATCATCTCTCCCGGGCTTGAGAAGACTGAATCTGGTGAGTTAATGGCCTGATACCTCTCATAGAAATTTGGATCCAATTTCTGAAATTCAGATTCGGTACAATCTGTACATGGTCGTCCCCTCCAATGAACAAGATACTTTTGGTAGCTGCTGTGGCCACCCCACCTCCCCCTAGAGTGTACCCTAAGGGTTAGGGAACTGCCTATCTAATTCTCGTTAGGACTCACTCGCTCACATTAACTTGAGAGATAACACTTCTCATTAAACATCCGAACATTCATTCTTAAGTACATCACAACCAGATTATAATATAAATTTGTCCATTAAAAGAAACAAAATACAAGTTTTAACACCAAGATGCAAATCGGACCTACCAAAACCATCTATCTCTACTCAATGCTTCTTCCAACCTCAACTCCTGTAAAGAAAATAAAACTAAGGGGTTGAGCTAGAGCTCAGCGAGGTTCAAAAGGGATAAGCAACCAATAAGCGATATAAAACATTCACTCAACATAGCAATTCAAGATATCAATTTCAATAAAAGTAATCAGTCAATTTAAAGGATACAGATTCTGCTCACTCGGCCACTTCTTTCCCCTTATAACCTCTAAAACAATAAACAATCCCCAACATTCGTTAAACAGTTCAATAATCTCCAAACTTCAAGGTAAAACTCGAGTATACCGTACAATTGCCCAAGGTGGCTGGCCTAATCGACGAAGTCCACTACTGGCTCGATTAAGTTAACTTGTCAAGGGCTTAGGGCCCAATTCGGCCAATGTGATAAAGTACACAACGGCCTACAGTTAGTCATGCACATTCCATTCAACAATCATGGTGATAACTATTTCAGTTCCATATGGCAAGTGGCGATAAAGCACGCCCTAGCCTTTTAATAGTAATTTCAATATTGAAATAATAACCTCATCTCTTTTCATTCATATCATTCACCAATATGCAAACAAACCACCAAAACCAAACAACCAAATAAACAAGTATTAACAACTTAAGAACACTCACTCATATCAAGTGGGTTACACCTCAGTCTCGAGATTGCTTTCACACCCTTTAGTAGTTCCTGAGACAAATTACAAGTACTATAGTTATCGTATAATTCTAGGAATAATTACTAAGTGCAGTTACTTCTATCCCCAAACCTGATTCTAAGTTGATGCCCGAATTGGTTTTAATAACTATGGTTAAAAGGTTATGGCATACTTTATCGCCACTTGCCCTATGGAACTGAAATAGTTATCACCGTGATTGTTGAATGGAATGTATATGACTGACTGTAGGCCGTTATGTACTTTATCACATCGGCCGAATTGGATCCTAAACCCTTGGCAAGTTGACCTAGCCGAACCAGTTATGGATTAATCGATTAGGTCAGCCACCTTGGGCAATTGTACGGTATACTCGAGTTTTACCTTGAAGTTTGGAGACTATTGAACTATTTAACGAATGTTGGGGATTGTTTATTGTTTTGGAGGTTATAAGGGGAAGGAAGTCGCAAAGTGAGTAGAATCTGTATCCTTTAAATTAACTGATTACTTTTATTGAAATTGATATCTTGAATTGCTATGTTTAGTGAATGTTTTATATCGCTTATTGGTTACTTGTCCCTTTTGAACCTCATTAAACTCTAACTCAACCCCTTAGTTTTGTTTTCCTTATAGGAGTTGAAGTTGGAAGAAGCATCGAGTAGAGATAGATGGTTTTGGGAGATCCGATTTGTATCTCAGTGTTAAAACTTGTATTTTATTTCTTTTAATGGACAAATTTATGTTCTAATCTGGTTGTGATGTACTTAAGAATGAATGTTTGAATGTTTAATGAGAAATGTTATCTCTCAAATTAATGTGAGTGAGTAAAATCTAACGTGAGTTAGGCAGGCGGTCCGCTAACCCTTAGGATACGCCCTAGCGAGAGGTGGGATCACCACAGGTAATATCCACCTTAAGGGTTAGGTGGGGTTGCCACAACCGTGCCCTCTAGTTGACACAATTTGATGGTCAAGAACATCTCATTGCTTCATATAAGCATGTAGGAGGTGGAAAAGTAGCCTTAGAAGGCCTATCTGCTAAATCATCTAAATGACTATCATAAGCAGTCAAATATTCAATATTGAACATGTTGCTAATCCCCATATCCTCAGGCAACTCAAGAACATAAGCATTTGAGCTGATTTTCTTGAGCATCTTGAAAGAACCTACACTTCGTGAATGTAGCTTCTTGTAGACACCCTTAGGATACCTTTATGGTCGAATACGAATCATAACTTCATCCCCTTCTTCAAATTCTACAAATTTCTTCTTTAAATCTGCATGTGCCCTATACCTTTCATTACTGATAGGAATCCGATGTCGAAGTTTATCATGTATATCCAAAATATGCTTAGAAAAGCCTCAGTTTTAGCACTTGGACGAGCGCTACCTAGTAATGAAAGTAAATCAATTGGTTTGCAAGGTTTATTTCCCATTACAGTCTTAAAAGGACTATAATTAGTTGATCGATTCACTGAACTATTGTAAGCAAATTCTGCTATTGGTAGAATTTGATTACAAATGGAAACATGATCACCAACTAAACACCGAAGTAGATCACCAGAGCTGCAATTAACAACTTCTGTCTGACCATCCGTCTGTGGGTGGAAAGAAGAAGAAAAGTTGAGTTTTGTGTACAGCATCTTCCACAAAGTCTGCCAAAAATAACTCATAAACTTCACATCCATGTCTAAAACTATAGTCATTGGTAGTCCATGAAGTCTAATTACCTCTTTGAAGAAAATCTTAGCAATATGGACAGCATCCGAAGTCTTAGCACATGAGAGAAAGTAAGCCACTTTCAAAAATCTATCCACAACTATTAGTATAGAATCATAACCTTGCAATGTTCTTGGTAGTCCAAGCATAAAATCCATGCTCAAATCCTGCCATCGTTCATGTGGAATGGGTAGTGGCATGTAAATACTAGTATTTTTCTTTCGCCCTTTGGCCAATTGACAAACTCGGCATCTAGCAATAGTCTTGCTGACATCACGTCTTATAGTTGGCCAATAGAAACGATCTTGCACCATGGCAATTGTCTTTGTCACGCCCAATGTGTCCAGCAACACCTTCACCATGTAATTCCCAATTCAACTCATCCCTTAGTGAAGTACTAGGAACACAAAGTAAAGTCCCCTTGAAAAGATAGTCATCAAGCATGAAAAAACCAGCATATTCTGCTTGTTTATTAACTATTAAATCCTCATAAATGACTTTGAAATATCTACAACGAGGATAATCTTGTTTAAGTGAATCAAAACCAACCACTTGAACAACCATAGTAGTAAGAATAAGATGCACACGACTAAGTGCATCAGCCACGTTATTCTCAACACCTGCCTTGTGTTTGATAACAAAATTGTATTGTTGTAGGAAAGAAACCCATTTGCCATGCCGATGACTCAAATTCTTATGAGAATTTATATATTTGAGGGTTTCATGATCAAAATATAGCACAAATTCCTTATAAATAAGATAATGATGCCAATGGCGAATAGATTGAATAATAGCGTAAAATTCCTTGTCATGAGTATTTCTGCTTTGCCTTATTTACCTTTTCACTAAAATAAGCAATAGGGTGACCTTCTTGACTTAGAACTCCACCAATCCCAACATGAGAACCATTACATGTGACCTCAAACACTCTTGAAAAATTTGGTAGCCTAAGCACTGAAGCTTCGGTCATTCACTTCTTCAATTCTTCAAAAGTCTTAGTTGTAACTCTTGTCCATTGAAACTGTCCCTGCTTTCATGCAATCAGTGATAGGAGCCATAATAGAGCTAAACCCCTTTATAAATCGCCTGTAGAATGAAGTTAGCCCATGAAAACTGCGAACCTCCTTCAAATTAGTAGGAACCAGCCAATCTACAATTGCCTTCACCTTTTCTGAATCAGCAGCTATTTCTTCATTTGAAATGACAAAACCCAAAAATACAGCACTAGGAGCCATGAAAGTACACTTCTTTAAGTTGATGTAGAGCTTTCTTGACTAATAACTCTTATTACTTGTTGAAGATGATTAATGTGCCCCTTTTTGTTCTTGCTATAAATTAAAATATTATCTAAATAGACAACCAAAAAATGACCAATAAAAGGTTGAAATACCTGTGTCATGATCTTCATAAAGGTGCTGGAAGCATTAGAGATGCCAAGTAGCATCACTAACCACTCGTAGAGATCATCCTTCGTCTTAAAGGCTATTTTCCATTCATCATCCGGACGAATTCTGATTTGATAGTACCCCTTTTGTAAGTCAATTTTATGTAGATAGTTGAACCAGCCATCATATCAATCATATCATCAAGTCTTGGTATCGGAAACCTATACTTGGTTGTTATCTTGTTGATTGCACAGCTGTCTACACACATTCTCTAGGTTCCATTTTTCTTTAGAGTCAATAAAGCCGGCACTGCACAAGGACTTAGGCTAAATTGAAAATGTCCTTTGTCCAAGAGCTCATCCATTTGTCTTTTAAGTTCAGCAGATTCACTCGGGTTCATGTGATAGGCAGGCAAGTTAGGGAGTTGAGAACTTGGTATGAAATCTATTGCATGCTAGATATCACGCATAGGTGGTAGTCCATGTGGTAAATCATCTAGAGCTATATCAGAAAAATCGGACAGTAGCTTGACAATTTTTGGAGACGTTTCTTTAGAGTTGACTGCTAAAATTTTCACCTCTTTGAAGACTAATACCATGATAACTCCTTACTCCTTGCTCTCCCTTTCAAATTGCTTCTTGCTTAAAATCTGAAGAGGCTTCTTGTTTGGTTGATTTTTTTTCGTGAAACTTCTTCATAGTTTCAGCACTCATAGGTTTTAAGACAATCTGCTGGTCATTAAACTTGAATTAATAAGTATTCGACTTCCCATTATGATTCACATCTTGATCATATAGCCAAGGTCGACCAAGTATGGGAAACAGTCTTTGGAATAATGTCACACCATATAGAATCACTGTAAGGTCCATGTTTAATGGACACCAAGCAATGTCTAGTTATCGAAATAGAGCAACCGTTGATCCAAGCAGCCTTGTAAGGTTCAAGATATGGCTCCGTAGGCAACTTTAATCACTGAACGGTAGACTCTGAAACCAAGTTCATGCTATTGCCACCATCAATAATGAGCTTTCTAGCCTCTTGTCCGCAACAAACTAAGGTCTAAAAGATTGAAGTTCTTCACCAGTCTACTTTTTGTGACTTCGGTGCACTGAGGATACACCTCACAACCAAGAGATAAGACATGTCTTCTTCTTGCTCTTCCAAATCATCAACATTAAGTCATGCCAACTCAATCAAATAATCACCACCTTCATCCTCCTCGACCTCTAGATTTTCCTTATCTCCGAAATCGGCACCAATGAGCAAGTTTCTCTTGTTCAGGCACTCCTATGCCATGTGTCCCTTCAAACCACAATTGAAACACCCATCTTTGTTCTTGTTTCTTTCATCAATTGTGGAAGCCTTAGTTTTGTCTCTATAGGCTTGGAAGTTACTTGAGTTGCTACTAATTTATATGGCTTGCCATTTGCAGCAAATCTTTCAGGAACTATCTCCCGGCCTTGAGTATTGAATTCCTTCTTAATTAGTGGCTGCTGCAGGCTCTTTTCAAATCTAAGTGCTGCTTGGAATGCATTATCAACTGTGTAGATATCATGTCCCATCAATTCTTTGCAAATTTAAGGTTTCAAACCCAACTTAAATCTGGATAAAACTTGTGCTGAACTTTCTATTCCTCCGCAGCGAATTTTCAGCTCTACAAACTTGTTCATTTACTCAGCAACTGTCATTCCTTCTTGCCTTAAGCTATTCATATCATCAAAAAGATCAGCTTCATAATGTAGAGGAATGTACTTTCTCTTCAAACGCAACTTCATCTCTTCCCACTTCAAGTCTAGTTCGAAAATCATGCTCGACTCCTATCCACCATACTTGGGCTTGTCCAACAAGTTTCATTATAGCAAACTTAACTTTTCTCTCATCAGTCATATCATACCAATCAAAATATCATTTCAAAGTAGCAAGCCAATCAGAAAAAATCTTTAGATCAATTCTTCCATCAAAATCAGGAATATCAATGCTTACCTTTTTTGTGATGTCTCCTATGAAATCATAAGAGTCTTGTCTCCCTTGCCTTATCGATTGAACAATCTCATCAGCCATATCAAGAAGAGTAGCTCGTGTCCTTCCAAAAGATTGATTTAATTTATTTTCACTCCTACCAGATTGATTCTCGGTTATGTCTTCAGGCTGTTTGGGATGCTCTTGTTCCTTTCCATTGATTTTGACCCCAGATCCGGACCCACCACTGCCTTTAGATTCAGGAATTTGCTGTTGTTCAGCATTAAAAACTTTGTCTTCTAACACTGCAACCCTCTCCAAGAAAAGATTAATGATGTTATCCTGCTCCTTGTCTGTGTATCGACCCCTAAAATTTAACACACTTCTTGTCGTCATGGGAAAGCCTTGCTCTGATGCCAAAAATTGACACAGCACGAATACTTAGTTGGCACAACAACTTGGTAGACAAGCTCAGATAGTGAATTTCACTCGAATTTAAAACAAAAACTTGGAATAGGATGAGAAAATGTGCTTAAGAAGATGAAAAAACTGATTAGTAATTCTAGAAATCACTCCTAACAATCTTTTGGCATTACACCTAAAGTTAGGATATATCACACAACCCTAAGAAAAGATGTTGGGTCTGCAGAAAAATTTTATTAATGATAAAAATCTGACTTCTCTTCGTGGAGAGGTAGTTATTTATAGATACTAGAACAAAGTCAACTCCAATCCTAATTAGAACTCCTAACTAGAATAGAATTCTAGTAGAAAAATAGAAAGCAAAACTTTCTTATTCCCGATAAAAACTAAAATACTAATTACCAAAATAATTATTAAACAAAAAATTACCATAAACATAAAATTCTTGCAACTAATCAAATTACTAAAATACTCCTACTGGTGAAAATCAGAAAACAAACTCCATAGGATTCAAACCAACTCCCAAGTTGGTTCCTTGTCATCAAAAGCATGCCAAATTAATGTTTGGGCATTTGACACATCCTTTTTACGCCTTCTATAAATTTTAGTGGATTTTTGCCACTTATCTCTATCAGTAGATTAGCCATCCTTGCCAAGGTGTTGTTCCACTGGCTCTATTGCCTTCTTGATGCATGTTATTGTAATTAGGCATAGTAGAAGTGCACAGAAAACAAATCAGTTACAAAAAAAAAAAAGAAAAACTATAAGCAATTCAATATCACTATGTTCTTCATGTTCTCCAATTTCATCTAATTTGCAAGTAAAGTGTATATCCTTTCTTAAATATGCATATTAAGTCTTTTCACAAACTATAAGAATTGTAAAATTTTCTTACTAGGCTCAATTGTTAAACCAAATGCAATCAGCAACTATGCCAGCATAATTACTAGCAACTTTGTATGCACACTCCATCATTGTAGATGAGTGAAAACATTTTCCAGAAAATATTTTTTGGAATTTTCGGTGTTTGGTTGCAGATAGGTTCGGGAAAATTTTTTTCTAGTGCAAAATGTTTTACACCGTCTTGTGTAAAATGACTTATGAAAAAGAGCTACTAAAGTTAATTATAGGCATCAACATTCAAGTTATAATTTTCCATATGATATTTCAATCATTGATGAGGATGTTAGAGTTGAAGCAATTTTTGTTAACATATTAATAATGTAGTCTTTATTAGTATGATTTGTGATTGGATTCTAGGAATTGATCAAATTTTTTGGGGATTAGAAGGATTTGGGTTGGGATGGAAAATCCAATGAGGATATGGGTGGAGTGGTGGTAGTTGGCAGAAGTAAAACTAGAAATCTTGAAAGGAGTAGTCTTGTATTGTTGGGTTTTAGTGTGACGGAACATTTTTATAAGAGTGCAGCAAGCAAACAATAGAAAATGAAGGGAAAATCAACTTTTTTCCAGTAGAATGATTTTCATTGAAGTTTTACAATTGAACCAGAAAACTCTAGTTGTCAAGAACAAATTTCACTGACATATACCCTTAGGTGAGTATTAGAGCTAAAAACCACAAGGACAACACTTGAATTGATTTTGACTTGTGATGATTGTGGATAAATAACTTAGTACTCTGGTACTTTTATTTGCATGTGCTGTTTTCTTTCAAAGTGTTAAACTATGTTTTGTTTCAAAGTGTTAAACTATATGCCTTTTAATTTGGTGGGTCTTTTCCTATTCCTTGTATAATTATATAATTCTAGGAATTCAGACTTGATAGTAAAAATATAATTGGAAAGCTTTGTAACTAATGCATGTATTACTTTGAGCACATGCTCAAGGGTAGGGATTGTTTTGATGATAGTTTGATTTCTCTTTGGCTCAATGTCATATATTCCCTCCTCTTCTACTCAATAACTACATGAACTCTTATTGTGAGCAATTGATGAAGTTCTTCTGATTCTATGTGTTTTTCTCCTCTCTATTAATCTTATCTTGCCTTTTAAAAGATTTTAATTTCTTCAAATAGAAAGAAAAGAGCCAAACCAAATACTTGGTTAATTGGTCAATTGTTAGGAGACATAACTCGCTACTCCCTGGTGAACTTTTTGAAAGTCTAGCAAAAGCTTTCTTAAGTTAATACTTTATGTTCTTGTCTGTACATACAAGGAAAAAGCAAAGTTAGGTTGGATAAAAAGAAGCAATCTCACCTAAGGCTCATGTAATACATTTGGTGGATGAACATCACGATTCTAAGAGCCATTCAAGTTTGGTGGATGAATCTCACCTAAGGAACTTTCCAAACATTGTTGTTCTCAATTGACTCATCACCATCATAATCTAGTTATCTGAGTCACTATCATCATTATTATCATATAAGTTTTCATCAGAGATGATCCAGTAGTAGTCACTCTCACTGCTACTACTGTCATTGTCGTTGTCGTCTTCATTATCATCTCCTTCTTGATGTTGTTGCTTGGAAACCACATTTTTAGGTGGCCATTGTGCCTTAACAAGACACTGTACCTCGACCAGGAACAATCACCTCTTTCTCGAAATAAAGGTGGCACACTCATGTCAAGCTTATAGTAATTTAAGCGCCTACCTTCATTAAACAGAGATAAGCAAGAAATTGGTGGTGGAAACAATCATGACTTACTATACATGCATTTATCTGTGTAATCCAACCTCTGTCTCTAGAGGATTTTCGTGAACAATTTTTGATTTGGCATCTTTGACAGATATTGCACCATGCACGTAATTTGTTGATAGTCTTGGTAGTATTTTAGAAAAATGAGAGAATGGGGAAAACAATGGTGATAGCAAGTTGAAGCATTGCTAAAGTTTTGGGTCATCAGATGTGTGTGTGTGTGTTTCAAGTTTTGCTCATGAAAAGCCAAAGGTTATTTTCAAGTTTACAATAAAATTACGCACTATAATTGAGGTATACTTTTGTTACCCAAACCCTTGAGAATTTATCTGACTTTCCTTTCAAATGCCATTAGAATTTGAAGCTCGCCCCCCTTCCCCCAAGAGGAGTGGGGGCACAACCCCCAAACACAAAAATAGCTAACCGCTATAACGTAGCAGCCGACAGGTAACTGTTTCAGGCTTCTTAAATCCAAATTTACCCTTTTTCCCAATTAATGATTTTTTGACAACATTTGACAAAGAATTTGAGTTCGTCTTGACTATATAAATTTTTATTTTTATTTTTTTATAATAGGCAATAGCTACATTATTCCTACTATAACAGACACTAAGGGGGGACTCAACCAGGCAATGGGGGGGGTTAGAGGTAGAGAATTCCATCTTTTGATCGAAGGGGTGCATTATTACATACTTGGATTTTATTCTACATTATTATTCCTAATCTAACTAACACTTGAAAACGACTCAGCTTGGCCATGGGAGGCTAGAGGTAGAGGATCCCATCTATTGACTAAAGGGGTGTACTATTACACACCCTTTGAATTTTACTACAAGTATATAGGTTTGAATCTTGGACTTGTAGTTAAACTTGCAACTTATGTTTCACCAGATGATCAGATCTCATATGGCGAATTGCTTGAGTCTTTGACAGTATGCCAAAATGAAATCGATTTCTTGGAACCAGTTGGCCAGCTTCGTGTGAATATCACATGCTCATATAAGATTGAGTTTGGGGTCATTTGTGTTGTGAATTTAGGCTCTTTCGACTGCTTGATTTTAGAGTTATTTGTCTTTGAAATTTTGGCAGGAAATAAACGTTGCGTGTGGTGCAAGTTGTTAATTTTGAGGGTTGGGATAAATTTACTTATTTGTTCTGCTGTGTGGACTCATTCTGTCTTTGTTTTGAGGCAGGTGTCTTTGGGGCTATATAGGTATTTTGATTTGTGGGTGGATATATTTGTGCAAGTTGTACAAGCAGGTGAAGTTATAAATGTGAATGAATTGACAACTTTATACTTTTATGTGGTGGAAGATTTTGTTACAGCTTAATCACTCTATTTGCTTTAAATGAAGATAATCATTGTTCGGTAACGGCTACTAGTAGAAGAAGCTTATAATCATGGTGAAATTTCTATTATGCCCTTGCATGCTCACCCTATTCTTCTTCCAATTTAGTGCGCATTCACGTGGGATCTGATTAATTTTTTTCCTTTGATGTGGTTATTTTTTCAAGCACACTTAGAGCTCCCATTTTTGTAGTTTTGGTTTTGTTTTTGGCATTTTGTGTATTGTGCATTTTCTCTATTATTGAATTACATTCATTATTTGTATAATTGTTACAATTGTTACCGAACCAAATCCAACATTTTAAGTCTGTTTGGTTGGACGGAAAACATTAAATGTTTTTCTATTCCACTGTTTGGACACAATTTAATTTGAAAAAATGATTTCTAACGGAAAATAACTTACACCGAGAAGTTTGGATAGAAAATTTTTTCAAAATAATTTTTAACTTGTATCATAAACATATTTTCAATCTATTTTTATATATTTTTAATCATCCTTTTATTTCACATACAATGCATCATAAAAAGTGTTACAGTAATTATTTCAAATTAAAATGCTACAGGAAAAAAGTGCTAGAGTATTTGGAATAATATTCTATCCAAACAAAGATCTATCATTCTGAAGTTATTTACCTTTCTTAAAATCATGGCCTCTTCTTTTCACAGCCTTCAAACGGTTGAAGATCCATTGGCAAACCGAGCCCTTCATCACAGGCAGCATATCCAACTCCGGCGAAGACTCACTTCCAGAGGTAGGCTACTCTTTCAATTAGGTTATTCTCTTTTTAAAAATCATCTAAATTATCATCTCTCTCTCTCTCTCTCTCTCTCTAATTTTTTTTTCCTTTAAAAGCAGCCAATATCAACGGCTCTTCCCCACTCTGGCAGTGACATCTCATCCCCATTCCTGCAACAGCATCTCCAACAAGATCAAAAACTCCTTAAGTATTTCCTGAGGTATGATGGTCACTTATTAGTTTTTTTTTCCTCCATTTTCCTTTGAAAAATTGTCTAGAATTACTGGTGTAGATTCTTGAAGTTGGGTTGGAATGAATTTTTGTGAGTTGCTTTTGTTTTAGTTTGTTCTTACCTGATTAGGGTTACATTTGATTTGATTGATGCTAATGAATTAATTTGGCTGCTGAGTTTTGGGGGTTTTACTATTCTTGACTGACAAATTAATATGCGCAAGCTGCGAGGGATGGACTGTGATGTAGTTCCAGCAGCATTGGCACAAGATGATTTGGCTGGTTGATTTTTGTATGTCACCTTCACATTCTTTTGGGGTACTTAAGGACACTATCTTAGAGTTTAAAGGTTTATTTGGTATTTGACCTAATTTTCAACAATATAATGTGTTTCTTGCTGTGTCTGTGAGGAGTTAGGAAGCGAACTTTGTTCTATTTTTCGGTTGCCTAGAGCTTCCTTGAGGTTTTTAGACTGCAAATTTTCTAGAGCAGTGTTGGATAAGGTTCAGAATCTTTGTTTACTTTATTTAGGCACAATCACTTGGACAGAGGAGGTTCAGTGGTGGTGCAAACATTGCAGCACAAACTCCTTTGGTCACACAGTTACAAGGCTTGCTTTTCCTATAACGATCTACTTTCTTTGGCAGGCAAGGAACAAGTGTATTTTTCAGCATCTGAAACCTTCAACTGTGGGTGTAGTTGCTGCTGTAACTAGTATTTAGTGCCATGCAGTTGCCTGTTGCTTCCTAGAGTAAAGATTCCACACACTAAAGAAACAGAGAGTTGGCAATAGATTGGGGCATTAGATCATAGCTATTTTCTTTGTGTGTGTGTGTGAGAATCTACAACAAGATATAGAGGAGAACATATTATGAGGCTTCGACTATTAGGCCCTGATTATTAGTTGCATATGTGGGCAATAATGGAATTCCATGATTTCAAGTTCCAATTTCATCAACCTGCACTTCAGACCAAATCAAATCAGACCCTAAACTTAACGTCACCACCAAATCCTCCAAAATGCAAGTCGAATCTTCAATACAGACTTAGACACTTGTCAAATATATTGAAGTACAAGTTATCAGAAAATTTTTGTGTATTTTGAAATATGCCAGAAAGGGATTTTTTAACTTAATTGTCCATCTTCATGCTTTGCTTTCTTTTGTTCAAATGGAAAAAAGGGTTAACACAAATTCTTCATTATCTTTAGCTAGGAAGTAAAACTAGACAGACTTTCAAGCTTTCTATGTTTACTTTAATTATTCCTTGGATAGAAATGTCAAATACATTCAATATCAATAATGCTTGGTAAATAATTTATAAATGCAGAAGTTTACCTGACCAGGATAGTTGATGTTATCTGGGCAATGTCAAATACATTCAATATCAATAATTATTCCTTGGATAGAAATGTCAAATACATTCAATATCAATAATGCCTAGTAAATAATTTATATATGCAGAAGTTTACCTGACTAGGACAGTTGATGTTATCTGGGCAATAGTTCTGGTCAATAATGATGGGGTTTTGGACATTGATCATAGTGGCATGCTGGAACAAAACATCCTTAACAAAACCGCCTACCCCATGATTAATCCTTGCACCATTCTATGTTATTCCTGAATGTAACACTTTTTACTGTCACATTCTGTACTTCCTCTTCTTCAAAATCTTCTTCAAAATCATTTATTTTTATGCCTGACACCTGTCGAAAATATTGAAGTACAAGTTATCAGAAAAACTACACCAATGGTCTCTTTGCCCAGTTAGATAGCTAATATTCTTACTTCATGGAAGGAGTACTGATACTGTCTGACTCTCTTACGGGAGAGTGACTATTAGTTCATGGCATTACTTGTGAACCAAAAAACAGAAATATATGTAGAAGATTGGGATGAATGAGGTGATTTAAGCCTTGTGTGCATACAAAATAGGGGAATGAAAGTGGTAGAAAGTGACAAATATTCTGTTATGGGTACATGATGTATCTTTAAACTACTGGAAACATTCCATAGCTTGTCCACCCCCGGAAAAAGCCATTTCACTTTCTCCTGGAATTTCCACCTTCAAATTCTTTTTATGTATCACTTCTCCCTCCATTTTTCTCTTCTTTTTTCTTTAACTTAAAGCAAAGCAAAAAAACATGTTGAATTATATGTTGTTAGTGTTGCATATAACAAAAATAATTGACAGAAATTACAACTTGAAAACTTACTTGAAGTTCTGGAGTTAATAGCCAGCAAGCTCTATCAAGTTAGTAAACAAAGTGCATGGCTGGTTAGTCTGGCTTTGCTTTAAATAAAGAAAAAGCAAAGCAAAAGTGAAGAAAAGAAGTGGATAATTTGTTCTATGGTAAAGATAAGACAGGTGGGGGTGGGACTGCACTTGTGTTAGCTCTATCAAGTTAGTAACCTATAGGGATGCTAAGTGATATTAGCCAAACAGCAGGGCAGCTTTGGTGAAATTATTCCAAAATAAAAAAGGGATTAATTTCAGAAACCTCCCTTGAGGTTTTGAACAATTTCACTCGGCTCCCCTCAGGTTTAAAAAATTACACTTGCCTCTCTTGGTATAGTAAAATACCTATAATGCCCTCCACTTAGCAAACAATAAGGCAATAAATTTACAAAATCCAAAGAAATCTATTCATTTGTCTCTTGTCTATTTCGCTCCTCTCTTTTCTAATTAATATAACCTCTTTTTATTATCTTCAATTTTGTAGATATTAGTGAATTGAAATTACAAAATCAACAGAGAGAGCAGATTATGTATGAAATCAGAAGGAAATGAAGAGACCCGTAATGATAGAGAAATAAATAATAAAATAGATGATTGAAATATGAAGAAGAACTAAAATTGTGGAATTTGTCATATTTTGTGTATTGTCAAGAAAAACTTTAATAAAATGCCAATAATTACATAAGGATTTCTTTTATTGATTAGAAATTTTTTATTATGATTTTATTATGGAAGTAGAATTTATTCTCTACTTTTGAGATATTAATATTTTTAACACCATAGGAGGGTTGTAATCGTGGTTCTAAGTCAGATTAGCTTGTATTAAAAAGGTATTTGAGCATTGATATTTAATTTTGGAGTATAATTGGTTGTCAATGGGGTTGTGTGTGTGTTTTTTTTTTCTTTTTTGCATATCAAGTATTGATACTGTATACACAATTTGAAATTTTTTGAATGGCTACTTGATTTTAGAGTTTAGCTTTGATGGTTGTTAAGGATTATATTTGTTAATTTATGCAAAGTGTGGAAGAAAATGATTGAGTATACTATATTTTTATTTCTTAGTTTGAACAAATGGCAATTTAGGAATTTTGTGAGAAAATCTATCTTGTTGGACCTTCGTTGTTACTAAATAGCAAAAATGAGGGAGGTTTGTGTAATCTTTAAAATCTAAGAGGAGCTCAATGTAATTGTTAAAACCTCATGGGAGGTTTGTGAAATTATCCCAATAAAAAATGAAATCAGGAATACAAATGACAACCACCTAGGACCACAGTCGACACGGGAGTTGGTGAAGTAGGCTGTGTTTTTAGACTTGGACCGGACGGATCGATCGAACTGGGAACTGGTCAGATAGCCGGTCCAATTCAGATTAAAAACACGAAAGGAATAAATTCGGTAAAATCTAGTCAAAACTAAGGTCTGACAGGTGAACCGGTATAATTTATTAAACCCGATTTTTCCATTTTTGCCTAATTTTTTTTTACAACTTTCTTGACTTTGTCTTCCATTTGACCAACTAAATAAGCGAAAAAGAGGCAAAAAAAATCTGGAAAAATAGCAAACTCAACCAAACGATATATTCCGTCTTCCCGTTTGTTTTCGTAACCCTAGCTCCTCTACCAGTCCACCACCGTCGCAGCGCCGCTACCACCAGGCTTGTGCACCTCCTCCGGACTTCACCATCTCTGATTGCCCTGCTCCTCTGGTGTAATTTTTGGATGCCAACTTCAAGCCTCCACTGCTAGAGAGTGAAAATGAGTTGCTAGAGAGTAAGCAGCAGGAGTTAGTGGAGACAATTAGTAGCTTACTTCAATCAAAACATTTTTTCCAAGTTTATAAGGTTTGCTTTAGTTGCTTTTCTGTTATTAGGAAAGTTTGAAAGTTTATCAATTGGTAAACGGATTGCAGTTAGAGGTGATAGAAATTAAATTACTGTGTTTCTAATTGTTTAATGAGGTGGGTTGTGTATGTTTGAGTGGATTAATAGGTAAAGACCCATTTGAGTTTGCTATGCCAGAACGCAAATGGAACATCCAAGGCAAATTTCATAACTTCTAGTCTCTTTGGGTCAAGCTAATAACTTTATTATGATCTTTCTTTAAAAAAAAAAGAAAAAAATTTATTGAATCTCTCTTCTTTTGGTAATAAAAAATTAACCTTGTTGCTTAATGGCTTAGAGGTGGAATGTTCTATCTGTGTTGCGAAGTTTGTACTTTGTATTCCTAATAATCCATGTGCAAAAGCAGCACTGTGATCAGAAAGTATCATATATTCTGTTAAAAGCAATCTTAAAGAAAGAAAAGTGTAGGTTATGACCTTTCATATCATATCCTGGGGCTGTTTTAATAAATTCACGCTTGGCTTTTTCTTCTGTTTAGCAAGAATTTAGCATGGAAGATACACTTGTCCTCGATGATGTAGATACTTAATGAAAAAGTTTGACTAGTGCTATTCCTTATATTCTTTCCAGAGTGGGGCTAACTTAATTAATTCTTTTATGGATTGAGTTAGTTGACTACAATGGCCTAATTGGGCAAGGAACAGCAAAAACACATTGCCTACAATTGTTCTAAGTATATGACCAAAGACTAAAGGTATCAACCATCAACCATAATATAATAGTTTATAATATAAAGCAGATAATTACTATCAGTGTGTTTTGCTTTTGTAGTGATATAAAGCTTTATAATTACTTGCATTGTATATATAATTGGTTGATAAAAGATGGAGACAGACTCCTAAATGTGAAGGCATAATATAAAGATGGAGACAAACACCTAATTTGGATTGCTATTTGTCAAGGGTTAAACATGTATGAGATTTCTATTTTGTAAATTTTGTGAGTTTGGGTGAATTTAGTGAATTGTTTGGTGAATTGGATATAAATTTGGATGATTGGGTTCTTTGGTTATATTTTATAAATTTGATTTGCAGGGAATATATATATGACGTATTTATGAGAGAAAATGACCTGTTTCATCTCTCACATTTCGTAAAAATATTCTTTTCGTCCCTCACATTTAAAACGAAGCAAATTGGTCCTTCACATTTAAAAACCCAAGCTTTTACATCCGAGAAATAAACTCTCAGTTGTGAATCAAACCATTTTACAACCTGATTACAAATTTTAGGGATAGAATTGATTGATCACTTGCAAAAACATATTTCCAACAAATAAATTAAAATAATTAAAAAATCTTAATTAAAACCCATTTGCTTCTTTAAAAGAACGAAATAGTGCTAAAGCTCTCAAGCACTAAACCCTTAGTGTCTAAGGGTTTAGTGCTTGAGAGCTTTAGCACTATTTCGTTCTTTTGAAGAAATAAATGGGTTTTAATTAAGATTTTTTAATTGTTTTAATTTATTTGTTGGAAATATGTTTTTGCGAGTGATCTACCAATTCTACCCCCAAAATTTATAACCGGGGTTATTAGATGGTTTGGTTCACAACTGAGAGTTTATTTCTAGAATGTAAAAACCTGGGTTTTTAAATGTGAAGGACCAATTTGCTTCGTTTTAAATGTGAGGGACGAAAAAAATATTTTTACGAAATGTGAGGGATGAAACATATCATTTTCCCTATTTATGACGTCATCCGGTTCGACCTCCTATCAATCTTGGTCAAACCCATTGACCCTGGACCTTGGCCAAGTTGATTCCCAGTCCGCATCTGAAAACATAGGAAGTAGGCGGTGAAAGAGTGGTAAGCCACTGACCATAAATCACCCCAAATTCCCCCCGCAACAGATCTGAGCTCATATTCTCCTTTCTTCCTTCCTCCACATTAGCAAATTCTACTTCATCTTGGTGGGTTTTTTACCTTTCATTTTCCAATTTTAATCTCTACCCTCCCGGCCCCCCCCCCCCCTAAAAAACAAAAAAACCACCCCCAACCCAAAAAAAGTTTAATTAAGCAGTAGTATTTATGAAATGGAGCTCTTTGTGGTGGTAATTGTGAATCGCAAACAGGGAGAAGAAGTCAAAACAAGCAACTCTTCCGGATTCGTAATTTGATAGTTTGGGCCCTTGAAATTAAGAAAAGTCTGGTCATTGCCATCGTCGTCAGAGAAAGCACTAAGCAGCAGAGCAGCTTGGGGTTAATTGAATTAGAATTGATAAAAATGTCTCTAAGAATAAAGGCGGTGGTGGACAAATTTGTGCAGGAGCTAAAGGAGGCTCTGGACGCGGACATACAGGACCGACTCATGAAAGAGAGGGAGATGCAGAGTTACATTGAGGAGCGGGAACGCGAGGTCGCCGAGCGTGAAGCCGCTTGGAAGGCCGAACTCTCTCGTCGTGAGGTACTTTACCCCAACCCCTCCCCCCCAACCCTCCACCGTAAACCTGTAAATCACCTTTTATTTAGCATAGCATTCCCTACTCCAAGTTCATTGTCATTTGTTGATTGCTTTCTTTATCTCCAATTCATCATGTTTCGATTTTTCCCAATTGATTTCCCACTAATTGGTAATTGGCTATATGCTTTTTTTTTTGTTTGAAAAGATGCTGCCACTATATTCTTTCCTTTTTAACTCAATCCCGTTCTCCTTCTTTATAAATGTAGTAATAGTCTATTGGTATAGTCTAGTAGGTATTAGATTGATTGCATAGTCAGTTTCTTTGTCTGTTCCCCCTCCATTTGCTTTTGTCCTTGGGTTGATAGCAGCAGCTGTATCAGGTGGCAGGTTTGCTGGCCTTTTGATTTAATTGGGTTTCAAATGACAATGAGGATGGATTTAGGATGCTCATCTTTGGACAATTTTTTGGCTGACTGTTAATTGACAACTGGATTGGAGTGGTTTTAGAAAGCTCATTATAGTATTGAATTTGTTAAAGGGGATGTTGTAGAAAGATGTAGACTTGGAGAGGAATATACAGTGATAAGAGGACCGTTTATATGGTGATATTTTGGTGGTTGGAATGGAGATGAGTATGCTATGTTGGCACCATCACCTATAATAGTCGACTTTTGCCCCCTTTTTGGTTGGTTTTTGACTGGTGTTGATGCTATATTTGAACAATTTGAACTGTAGAGCTGATTGATGTACTTTTGTTGGGTATAACTCACCATGTTGCCTTAATCTGGTCAAGGCTGCTGATGAGATTTTGGCAAATGCTGCAACTCAGAAAAAAGAAAAAGAAGTGAGAGAGGAAAAAGCAATAGAAAAATGAAAGAATAACATGCATTTCATTCTGATATGAAGCAAGCTTTGCAAGTGGTTTTTATTGAAATCCTGTTTGATCCTGTAATACATGATGTTTATTGCAACATTGATTGCCAAACATGAACAAGTGGCCTGTTATGTGAGCCTTTTTTCATCATCATTTCATTCTTTTCTGTTCTTTGCTTCTAAAACTTCTAAAGATGTGGAGCCGTTTTGCTTGGAAATCTTTTATGTCCTGTTTCCCTGTCGCTTTTCCTTCCACAGAGCATTGATCATGCTGAACTAGTCAATAAGAGATTATATTTTGATCTTCTAAGCAGGCTTGGTTCTTGATGCTAGTAATTTGAGGCTCAATTTCTTCTTCTATTACCCATCCTTTATAAATATTCTACTAAGAAGCCTGCAATGAGGTTATATGAGAAGCTTCACAGACGAAGCTTTGAACCTGGGTAACACTCTATGAATCTGGAGTCTGCATGATTTTTGGGTTGGGGCTTCGTGCAGGCAATAGTTGCTTGATTATTTCGCAAACTATGCACAGGCTGAACACATGAACTCAGAGGAGCTTTATGAATTTCTTCTACATAGGATCTGCCAGGAAACAATTTTCAAGAAGCATACTCCTTTAGTATCTATTGGATTATTCTAGTGGGTTGTAACTAAATGAGCTTGTTCTCATAATAAACCTACTACCGATAGTCCAGTGTCAACTAATATTATCAAACAGTTTGTGAAGTGTGGGTTGCAAGAGGTTCAAAATTGTTGAAAATAGGAATTTAGATTAAGGCCACTCATACTTGTTTTTCCTTCTATGAAGAATTGGACTGGATGAGATCTTGGGAGATTCCAAGTTCAAGAAAGTGTCAAATCAAGTCTTTATGTTGACTGCTACAAAGACAGAAACATTTTTGTCCAATTATAGCAGTATTCTTTCCAGAGTCTTCCATTCCATGTCGTAATAATTTTATACTCTTGGATTGCCTAGGGCCGAGCAATTTGGACTATGATGGATTGTATGAGAGCGCATCTGTTCTTCCATTTGTCTTTCTGCACCCCTACTTCAAATCCATGTTACTTTGTCAAATTGAAGTTAATTTCATACCTTGTAGCTCAACATTTATCTCCATCACACAACGGAATTTACTATGAGAGTAGTTTTTAAGGTTTATCATTTCTTTAAACTTCTTACTTAACGATGTTTCTATTTCAGGCGGAGATTGCCCGGCAAGAAGCTAGATTAAAACTGGAAAGAGAAAACCTTGAGAAAGAGAAAAGTGTGCTGATGGGAACTGCATCAAATCAAGATAATCAAGATGGAGCTCTTGAAATTACAGTTAGTGGAGAGAAATATCGCTGCCTTAGGTTTGCTAAAGCAAAGAAGTAGCATGCTAGGGGTTTAGGTTTATGAAATACATTAATCTTGTACATCTACGGTTTGTAAATGTTCAACCAAGGATACGAAAATGCTTGATAAAGGCCAAGTTTCATTATTTTCTCGTCTGACAGTTGATCTCTCTGATGAGAGTAACGCCACTTGGAATTACGTTTGTTGTTAAGCTGTTTCTTTTGCTGTGAAGGACATTGACGATCGTTATCCTGAACAAAGTAAATATGTCTTTTTAGATGGCGTGCAATGGCTTCTTGGTTGCTGGACTTCTTGATTTTGGCGCTACATCCAAACTACCAGCTCTGGGACAGAGCCGAGGAGAGGATCTTGCCCCCAAAGAAGAACCTTTCAGTTCCACTAACTCACTCACCTCCACTTTTATTTCTTACTTTTCATGCTAAGTGGTCAAGACTCATTTGGGAAAAAGTTTAAGTTGGGACCAAATTTTATCAATATAATTTTATAAAGGATATAAATTTACCATCTTAAAAGTGAAGAATGAAAAAATTCATTTGATGAAATATGATAAATGTTTTGAAAGATTTTTCCATAAATGTTTTGAGTCCATGAATTGGAATGCATTTTCTTTTTGATCCAGTGGATTTATTTAGTCCCTGTTGTTAGTAGAAGATCTAATAGGGTGTTACATTTAGAATTAATTAACATGATGATTGATGATGCGGAAACTAATACATCACTCAGTCTATGAGTGAGTCACAAATTGGGTCCATCCAAATTCTTGCCTAACTATTTAATTTTACATTTGTTTAATAGAATACCGCCTACAAAAACAGCTTTTCTATGATGGATATGAGGAAGAAGAGGATAACACCATGCTTGAAAAGGGAGAAATAGATGAAGCCAGATCTGCAGAGAAGACTAAATCGAAGTTCCCAAAACCAACGATGCCTATGGAGGACATACTTGAGATGTGGAAACCATGGATTTGGCTGTCAACGATCCGGGTTTGGACTCGGGCTTGGACCCACTAGTTTGGATCAGGTACAGGTTGAGAAATAATCTCGTTACCTAGATTCGGACTCGTACTTATTTACTCTAACAAAAAGTGGGTTGGATATGGAATAACGGATTCTGACCAGAATCCGTTTAGCTCTCATGAACATGCTTAAATACTGTTATGAGTTAGGTGTGAAGTATGTTACAATTTACGCCTTCAACATTGACAATTTTAGAAGACGTCCTGAAGAAGTTCAGTCCACTATGCGGTTGATACTAGAGAAAATTGAAGATTTGATTGAGGAGGAGAGCATGGTCAATCAGTATGGCGTTAGGATTTACTTCCTAGGCAGTCTTAAACTTTTGAGCAAGCCGGTAAGGTTGGCTGCAGAGAGGGCCGTGGTTGCTACTTCTAGGAATTCAAAAGCTGTGCTGTCAATTTGTCTTGCCTACACTTTCTCAGATGAAATTTTGCATGCTGTTCAAGAGTGTTGTGAAGAAAAATGGGATGAAGGAAGTGCATTGGAGTCAAAAGGAGCTGGAAATGGTTTACTTTTTCTGAAAGGAAACAAGAATGACAAGAGCAAGCCTTCAATCGTAGTCAAGGATTTAGAGAAAAATATATATGCTGCAGTTGCACCTGATCCTGATATAATTATACAGACTTCAGGTGAGACTCGATTGAGTAACTTTCTTTTGTGGCAGAGTGCTAACTGTCTTTTATATGCATTTGGTTTGGGCAATCTTGGTTTTTCAAAGAAATTTCTCTTATTTGAAGGAGAAAACTAAGCAATCATAAGTTAGCTGGTGAGAGTTTTGTTGCTATTTTTGCAACTCATTATATGGTTTTGTTGATTGGCCTTTTAACTGATTTCCACTTTCATATTTTTTCACTGAGACAAAAACAAACAGGGGACAGAATTTTGTTTTTGTGTCCCTGTGCTCGATATAGTGATGACACATTTCACAGATGTAGGGCAATATGGCATATAGTTCCTAACAGGATCAGATATAGTTCTCCATATATTGTGTTTGTGTCATTAGAATTCCGTTGCATCTTTGTTTTTGTGGCATGGGATCTATTGTACTGTGTACTTCACAAGTAGAAAGGATTTTTTCCGCTTTTCAGTTCAGCTTGGGGATGTATTATGAAAACGTAAGAGTCCTTTACCTTTCTTTCTTATTTTAATTGTATTTTTCATTGTGACTTGTTGCACATATTCTTGATGGGCGATTTGCTATGCATTGTATCCTGAAAAATTTGAAAGTAGATGGATGACACACAAAGTTTCAATTTTAGTTGCATTCTGTTATAATTCATCTTGATAGCCCTCAAAAATCTGAAAGTGCATATCTTTATTGAGTAAGATATCTTTGGAAAATACATAAAAGAACAAAGTGGTGTGGTGATCTTTATAAATGTGTGCAAAATAAACAGCATTTTCATTTATAAATCCAGAATTTTTAAAAATACCGTTGCCTCCCTGCCCCCTCACTTAACTTTTTTCTAAACTTAACTTTTGTCTTAGAAAAAAGTATTAACTTCTCCGTATATCTATAGATTGTTGTTAACTGGCTATTTCATTTGGTACTTTCAAGTAAAATTTTGTGATTTGTTTGATTTTTTTTTTTATCCTTGTGTAGGGTGATAAGAGAGAAGATAGAAACATGGATTACAATATAAATTTGAAATACTAATGCATTAAATAAAAAATAATAATGGGTACGTGACTTCTTTATTATGTTTTATGAACTTTATTTTATTGGTATTTTGCTAAAATTGTCTGCATAACAAAGAAGTTGTTAGGAAACTTTAGTTTAGAATACATTTTATTAAATTGCAATTAAATACTAAGTTTGAATAACTAAACCAAGAAAATGAAAAGAATTAACATACAATTCATTATTTTCAAAATTACGCTCGTAAAGAAAAAATTTTTACAGTCATTATTTTGCCTCCAACCTAAAATCCTAGCTCTGCCATTGTAGTTCATAGAATTGACTCTACAACATCTCCAATGCACTATAATTATTTCTTTTGCATGTACTTTTTTTAATACAAATCTGTATTAAGGACTCACGACGAGTTAGGTGAATAAAAAACACGGCAGAATAACCAAAACCCCCACCTTCTTCCCCTTGGTTCCCCCATCCCCTCTTCCCCGCAGGCCAACAACTTCTCTTTGGCCAATCGCGGTTAAGATGCAAATGAAGACCTACAATAGCTTCAGAGTTGCTCCCAAGCATTGAGACTCATTTCTTGCAATTCCCTTTTTTATTCGCTTTTTCAACAAGAAGAAGATTTCCCTTCAGAAAATAGAAAAGGAGAAGGATTCAAATATTGTGCTAGCCTTATTCTTCCTCTATAGGGCTTCTTTTTGGCCAATTAATTTAGTTGATTATAGATTTTGATTTTGGATAATTAGATTATTTAATGTTTTTAGTTGCTTTTGCATTTAGATTACATATTTTTTAATAGGCAAAATATTTAAAATCCATAATCTACCAAAAAATAAATTTTGCTAATTCTAATTATTTTTTAAAATCACCTTCCATAACCAGTTTATGCAAAATCAAGAACACTCGAGAACAAGAAATATGTAAAATAAAATCTTGGTTCAAAGACATTGTCACCCATTGTAGTGTAAGGATGTAATTGAGCAGGGAGCGGATTTAAGGTGGGGGCACGGGCCCCCACTGTCCCCCTTAAATTCCTATAATTCTTATACAATTTTAATATAATTTTAAGTGTGTCCCCAGAGTTTTCTTAAAAAGAATGTAAAAGAATTACATGATTTTTTAAGTTAGTTCATAAACTAAAATTCTAAAAAGATACGTGGGGCACAAATTTCATTTGAAATAAGTTAAAAAAAACCTTTTTCATTTCAACTAGTAAGTACCAATCATATCATTCACTTTCTTTGGGCCCCACTCCCCAATTTCCCTTCCCTCCTCTGGTCCCCCGTTTTTCCCCCACAACCGAAAGCCACTACCTTTCACAACCAAGCAGCTAGCTACTCTTTCTCTTGATTAATTCATCCAATCATATCATTCACTTCCTTTGTCCCCACTTCCCAATTTCCTTTCCCTCCACTGGTCCCCCATTTTCCCTCCACAACCGAGAGCCATTCTTATTTCCACAACCAAATTAGTTATCAAAATATAAAAACTCGCAGTGAGCAATTGTAAATAGTTTAGTTTGTTTTTAAAATAAAATTATTATTACATTAATAATTTTGAATTTGTCTTTTTATGTTTTTCATGAAATATATGCATCATTTGTACTTGTTGGTGAATTTTTTTTTTGGCTTAAAAAACTAGAAAAAAAGTAGGTAAAAAATTTTAGTGTTTCTTTTGCCCCCACTAAGAATTTTTTCTGGCTTCGTCCCTGTAATTGAGTCGAGTTCAAGTATCTTTATACTCGAGCTCGACTCAACATTAGGGAGGCATCGCTCAAACTCGAGCAAGTAGCAAAAATAGAGCTTGAAGAATTATTCGAAATTCAAGATCGACTCAATTATTCTCAATTTTCTTGCGAGTATGATCAAACTCAAGATCCTTGTCTAGTTCCAAAAATGCACAATGTAACTTTTTATGTAAAGTAGACTGATGCAAGCCCAATTTCTTGACTTAAAACAGGCTATTAGCAATTTAAACAAGTTGGAACATTTGCAATTATCACAAGAATGGTCCATATCCTTTCATGTGAAAATGGAAATTAGGAAAAAAAAAACAATAGAAGTAATAGAAGGTAGAAGTTATAAATTGAGCCTGTCTAATTAGTGATCGTAGATGATTATATTAATATTTATAGCCAAGTAGCTAATATCACGACAATAGCCCAAAACAAGAGTAATTTACTATTGCAGTAGCCTACAACTTGCAAGTCTTGAAGAAGACAATATCTTAGCACCAAGCCAGCAATAAAACAACTTCAGGAAAGTAAGTGGCAATAAACCAAACAAATCAGCCATCGAATTCCAAGTTTCCAACCAATCACAGTCGGCACATGTACATGAAAGAAATAGATGAAGCAGTAAATGAGCAAAAACAAAGGTAGCAGCAAGAAATGCCCCTGTAAGCATGACAAAGGAACAGCAGCCACGACAAAGTTCCATATTCTAAAAGCAGCCATCCAATCCAGCCATCCAACCATGAGCAACTCCTACCACCAAGACATTTAAATATTTCTTCAATTGAAGGCACATATTAAGACAAAATTGAATGACTAAACAACTAGAAATTTAGAAATGGTAGACCTGAATCACCTAACTACACCCAAAGCCGGCTATCAAACTTGTGGCAGCTCCATTATTTTGGTACTCTTTGATTGCTGCATATGCTAAAAAAAAAAAACACATAACTTAAAAGATCAAAAAAAATAAAATCAATAACATATTGATGAATAGTGAAATTTAGGTATATAAAACTCCATTTTGATTTCTTTTTAATCCCATGAAAACTTCTACATAATCTCCACTGCACATCAGGACTTGACCTGTTTTCGGAGCCAATGTAGCTCAATAGGGATCAATGACTCTCATCCTAGCACTAAAGGTTGCCTCGAATGCTACTGTAGTTACAGGAATGGCCAAGATATCACAAGCCATTTGAGACAATATTGGGTATGAGATACTGTTGACTTTTCACCACTCTAAGCAATCTAACAATTTTGAATTGGCTGCAGTTGTTTGACGAGGTTTGTCAAGATAATCTTGCAATTCAAAATTTTGAGGCTATGTAGTATCTACTTTGTCACAGTATTCATCAAAGTCATCATCCCAATTATAAGTTGATTTTTGAGTTTGATTTTGACCATGAGATGCACTAGGCTGGGACTCAATTGTAGTTCCACTTGAATTAGTAGCCTCTAAGACATATTCCTCAAACATCTCAAATAGAGCCTTTTGGACTTTGGTGATTTTTTCTTGAGATTCAAAAGTTGAATATATTTTTGGCAAGGCGAACTCTAAAACGTGCATTTTCTTCCTTGGATCTAAAATCGCAGCAATTGCCATCAGTAGGTTGCATTCTCCCTAATATTTGTCAAATTTATTTTTCATTCTGCACACCATTGCTTGTATGAATTCATCACCATCATTCACTTTTGAATCTAGAAGTCTCTTCACCTTAACAACCTCCCAAAGAAATTAATTGCTTGTCAGATATTCACTGCCAGAGATTATATGAGTGACAATCTAGAAAGTCTCCAATACACCACAGAGCTTTTCAACTTTGTCCCATTCCTCATCAGATAGGCAATAATTATAGCGTGACTCTATATCTTGATAGCGTGGAAAGACTTCCTTGAACTTGATAGCACAATTGAGCATCTGTTGTGTTCCACCTAGTCCTACAGCCATGGACCAGAGATTTTCTAGGTATTTGTAGTTGCTGTGCAAACTTCAGCAAATAGGAGAGTCCAACCATCAGACTGGCCCACAAATTTCACACTATCTCTAATATTTTCTGTGATGTCTTCAATCTCACCAAGGCCATCTTGAACAATGAGGTTCAATATGCCAGCATAATAACGGACATGAAAATAATTTCCCTCTACACATGGGCTTTCTCGATCTTGACAAATCATCCTTCAAAAGTTGCATAGCCACATCATTATTTGATGCATTATCAGTTGAAATAGAATATATCTTGTTGTCAACACCCCACTCCTTGACACATTTAAAAATTGCTGTAGAAATTTCAATCCTTCTTCATGATGGTGGAATGTGAATGAAATTAAGTACCCGCTTTTGCAACTTCCAGTTCGCATTAACCCAGTGGACATGATGACCATGTACTCTATTTTCTAATTTTTTTGCCCTCCACAAATCAGTTATGAGGGCTTAATTTACTAATATGTCTCAAAAGGTTCTTGATTTTCTTCTTCTCCGCCCCCATAAACTACCATGCAATCATTTTTAGTTGTCACTTGTGAGATTTTTGTCCATTTAGGAATCCCACTTTTCATCATCATATCGAACCTATATATATATAAGTAGTCATCTTAATCAGAGTTGTTTTTCACTCCTATGTGGCATGCCTAATTTAAGAGAATTAACGAGTTATAAGTCACTTGGACTTTACCCATATTAAATTCTAATTGGATTATATTATATGTTTATAAATTATTTCTAATTTTAAAATAACTTTAAAAAATAACTAATCTTATCTTAAAGATATTGTTTTAAAAAACAACTAATCTTATTTTAATAATTCTGCTTTCTATTAAAATATTACATATAGAACTATAGTAAAATCTTTTTTAAATCACAATTATTGAAATCTTAAATATCTCAAATTACCTCCTTTCACCACCATACCGTTGATTACTTTATTAGTATTCAAATTGTTCATTATTTCTTTCCTTAATTTTGAATTAACTGAGTGTAAAAAATAGAATTAATTGTTACACTGATAGATTTACCAATATTGTTGGAAACTGAATATTTATTGATGAAGAAAAATGAATTGGTGAATTTTTTCTACTTAATTAAATACGAATATATAGTTTTAGATTGATGGTTATTATAAAAATTTGAATATTTGTAAAAAAAAAAAAGGAATATCTATCAAGTTTTTAATATGGGGTATATGATTTGATGTACACTATCATATTATAGTGAAAGTATATAAACAAATTTTTAAAAATTAATAAATAATGAACATTTAAAATACATTAATTTTTTAAAGTTAATATAGATGAACATGTAGGATTGTTGTTAATTTTGTATTTAAATTATTTATATTTGTATAAATTCACAATAAATAAAAAAAGACCGTGCTAAGGCACGGGTAGAATTCTAGTTCGTATATATATACTAGGAAGAAGTTCCTGTGCATCACGCGGGTGTTTTGTGTATGTAATTAAAGAGGATTTTTCATTGAATAAATAATAGTACATTCTAGAAAGAAATAGTCATCAAATATGACAAAATTAATAATAGTACATTCTAATTGCAGCACACACTTGTACACCTTATTTTATCAATACTTTTACAATTTTACCATTTCCAAAAGACTTTTACAGATGTCAGTTGAAAATCGCCCAAGAGCAAACATAAGTTGTTTCAAATAAAAGAATATCCTTCAACAGTTGGTTATAGCAACGTGTCTTTGTGTTAATTGCACAACAAAAACCACACTTCAATTAAATGTGTTTATATTACTATTTCAGTAATTACACTAACACATAAGGTTATATGAGTTGTACTCGATGCAAAAACTATTGCAAAATAATTTCATATTTCAAAAATACTCAGATGTCTCCATAAATCAAAACTTTAAATGTACCAAAATGAGGGCATTTTGGTAAACATATTCAAACACATGTAACCCTCAATTGTATCAAAGGCTTTAAAAAAACTACACAATATTTCGCATTTCCAAAAAACCCCTATCCGTGCGGTTGAAATTCAAACCTCCATTTGACCAAATCTCATTCTTATATATGAAAGTAGTTATTTTAATTAGAATTGTTTCTCACTCCTATGTGGCATGCCAAATTGAAGAGAATTAATGGGTTATGGGTCATTTGGATTTTACCCATATTGAATATTATATTATATATTTAAAAATTATTCCTAATTTTAAAATAACTTTAAAAAATAACTAATCTTATTTTAACGATATCCAAAATTACTTTAAAAATAACTAATCTTATGTTCATGATATATGTTTTCTATCAAATTATTACATAGAACTATAGTAAAACATTTTTCAAATCACAATTATTAAAATCTTACATATTCTATAAATTACTTCCTTTTACCACAATATCGTTGATTATTATTCAAATTATTTATCATCTCTTCCCTTAATTGTGAATTAACTTAGTGGAAAAAAAAAAGAATTAGCTATCACACCAGATTTACCAATGTTGTCGATTTATTGATGAAAAAAAGTGGATTGCTGGATCTTTTCTACTTAATTAAATCTGAATATATATTTCTAAATTCATGGTCATTATAAAAATTTAAATTATCTAAAAGAATATTTATGAAAGAAAATATCTATCAAATTTTTGATGGAATACATTATTTGATATATACTATCAGATACGGTTCCCTCACAAGCCTCAATAAGAGGCTATATGGGTGCATGTCGACATGTCAGATTTGCATATTTGAAAATTGTATGATCTGGAGATATGTGTCCAATTTTGGGTGCGGGTGCGGGGGTGCTCTTCTTAAACTCATAGATGGATAAGATTTTTAGAAATAAATTATTCTAAAATTTATGCACAATGATGTATAAAGTGTATTTTAATAAAAATTTTAATTAAATGTGCAATTAGGTTGAAAAGAACCATAAGCTTGGTTAGAAGGTAAAATTTTGAAGTATGTGGGGCTGAAATTATATTAAACAGTGCAAAATTGTAAAGAGATTAAGTTACTTGTTGAAAATGATAATTAAAGTTAAAATAGAGAGATTTAATTGCAAAATAAATATCATTGTCAAACCCTACATTCCTCATCCCTCATTCAGCGGTGCCATCACCTCATTTATAGAGCATTTAAAACGAATCAAAACAGAGCACCTCTTCTCCAAAAACAAAGCCACTCTTATTCTTAGATGCCATCATTGCTACAATCCCATATCTGCCAATGAAAGAGAATCAACAACAGCCGGTATGTATTAAGCGAAAATACAGTAGGTGTCGTGAATATTTTTCTAGTCAAATCTCTAGCAGCTTTCTCCTCCTTTCTTTCTCCTCTGCAGAGCCACCCTTCTTCCTCTTCCACTCTCTTACCATCTCATGTGACTTCTTGTCCATCTCTCCTCCTCTGCAATCAACATCACATCTTGCACATCTCACAATAGTCAATGTATCCAAAAATGTTTGACCACATCAGGTACGGATTCTGTACCCGTGCCGTATCGTGTCGACACGGGTGCATCTGGGGTGAATGGCGAGTCCGTGTTACATAGCATTGCGGTATGCTTCTTGCTAAATCTGAATGCTTGGATGTTTGACTATTGATTATAATCTTATGAATGGCTGGATGTATGGAAGTGATTGCTTGCTGGTTTGTAGTTGGTATTTTAGCAGGTTATGCCTGTAGTTTACACATTTTAATTACAATGACTGAGCTGAAGTATGACTAACGACAGATACAGAAAATCTATCTTCTTTATGTTCAGAATGTCGCAATCCTGTAATCGCAATCCTGTAAGATTCTTTATGAGATGGAGAGACAAGTAAAATTGTTTGTGCTTTCTTTGAATATAGTTCATAAACTCAAATGAAGTTATATTTGACCAGAAAATATAAAACGAAATGTTCAATTCTGTGCTAACCACTATCAATCTGAACGCAACCTATGAATTTATACAATCACGTGCTACGTGCGACCACCAAGTTCTGCTTAAGTACATAGGATCATGGGCTATGTAAGGCATCCTGGTCGACTGTGTGCAACTGTGATCATTAAGATTTTGGCCTGATTATAAAATAGGAGTCCTCTCCTAATAAGTTTTCTGCAATAGGATTGGTGGTTGAGCCTTATTTGGTGTATATGAACTGAATTTGATGGCATATGTTGAATGTCTGTAGTGTTTTGCCAAATTTAGATAGAAATAGAACAACATTGACACACTGCTTTGCACAAAAGAAAAGGATGGGAAACTGATAAGTTGGTAAGTAGGTAGTTAACCAGCAAAAGCTTCTCACCGCCCTTAGTTACCCAGATGTTACTACTGCTGTCATTGTGAATGTTAGTTGTAGAGATTACTATTATCCTGTATTAGTTAAATTTCTAACACATATCTTCTGCATTGCATTAACCTAATTTGGCAGAACATATTGATTTAAATGGACACGAAGCACAGTCCATGGATAGAATTGGGCAAGCTCATTTGCACGCATAGGAACTTGCCAAGCACAGAGTCACTTGATTTCTTTAAGCTAAGTTTAGATAACTGGAGCCATAGCTCTATGGTAAGGACTGCGAGCTGCATGTAGTTTGTGATGTTCTTTTAGGCTAGCGATGCTCATTTAGAATTTTTGAAGGTGGAACCTGATGTAATGGCTTAGTAGGATGCATATTTGTTTGGTACCTGTTGTTTAGTGGTTTGCATTGATAATATTGCTTTATCTTCTAGTAGATATGCCTGATTTGTTTTTGACATAGTTACTGGAGTTACGCTTTCCTCTTGAAAATTACAGGGGATTATGAGAACATTCAATGCCATAGCTTGTGAAATTTTACTATTATACTTGCACTTGCATATGTTATTTTTAATGTGGTAGTAAACATATGGATGTACTGTGCAAAATAAATTCCTTTGTTGTTTAAAGATGCTAGTTTCCTCTTGGGCCTGTCTATTTTCTAGTTGAATTCAGGCAACATATACATTGTCAAGATGTGTGACCTATGGCTGACAAGTCTTCACCTCTGTTGTAGATATAGTAAGTATTTAGGAGATTTGATATGATTATAGGATCAGATTATAGATTTGATTGTAGAATTAGATTCTATAGATTGATTTAGATTATCTTGATTTATTCCATAGTGATCAGCTTAATGTCAGGGTTAAGATTAGTTTTCTCTTTTAATATATTTGTATCTTCTGTACTATTTTGATACATTATGAAAGACTAGATATTTTCTCTCATTTTCGACCTTTTATGATTTCAAGGCTTAAAGATATGTACTCAGGAAACATTGGAAACATGTAACTTAACCTCATTTATCGTGCCATTAGATAATGGCTTTTCCATCTTCTTGAGGCTTCAGGTTGTTTTGGATAAACTTTTATGTGATATTCGGCCTGACATTACAATTTTCTTCTTTGCCTCTATGTGATTGTTTTTATTCTTTTAGCATGACATTAGTAACAGCTGGTAGGGAATCATATTTTCGACAACTATTGGGTAAATATTTTATTAGAATTAAGTTTTACACTATTCTATCATCTAACTATTGCACATACATTATAATGAATTCATTAAAATTTGATGAAACCTGGAACTTTTATAATGATTGTCTTCATCTACAAAAGGTTGGAATTGTACTTGTCGCGCCCCATTTTTTTGAAATAAATAAAATTACGGGTTTATAAAATGAATTTTGATTTATTTTGAGTAAAAAATGAGCTTTTGATTTGTAGAGAATAAATAAAGAAAAAGGGCCTAAGATGGGACTTAAAGTGCGACGATTTTTTGCCCAAAATAATAGTTTAAAAAGGGTTTTTAATGAAAAATAGGAGTCGCCACTTGGTATTGAGTTAAGGTATACCAAGTCACCTAAATGAATTTTAAATAAAAAGTAGAGAAAAAACCCTTTTTAAACGACTCCAAGTTTTCGAAAATCAAGAGAAAAGGGCTCGAGAGTCACGGTTGAAGAAAGGGAAGGCTAGGATAAAGTCCAAAACACTCTTTCAATCTAGCCAAGGTTAGTTGCGTGATTTAGTCAAAAATTTTATTAATTTAATCTTCAAACTTATCACACTTGGATGTTACTGTATGAATGCAAACCTAGACCTAATGGCTATCGGAAGGATCAATATGTCTCTTCGAATTTTAGTTGGTGCAAATCACATTAATTGCGACGCTCAAAAGTGATTCTTTGAAGAAGTCACGAATATGCAACAATGAGACTTGAAAAAATAGAAAAATTATAATATACAAATATACGTGACCTAAAAGAGAGGAATGCAACATAACGGGTACGGGAGTTAAGATTCGTGACTCAATTTTTCCTTTTATAGAGGGAATACGAGCGTGCTAAGGTTAAGAAACTATACTCGTCCATATCCCATATTTAAAGGGTATCTTTCCTATCTAATCAAGCAAATGATCTAATCTAGTTCTAATTTTCTTAAATGGAATGTAAGTCTACATGTCATGTTTCATATATGGGGATGAGGGATATATATATAAGGAAAATATCATGAAAAATGATAAGGATCCTAAAAGTAGAAAATATGCATGAAATGTAGTGATTTGTCACATAAACATAATCTAGCGCATGGACGGTCCCCAAGGGTCTAGCGTTGGACTAGCCCATGTCTATAAGTTCTCACTAGCGTTGGACTAGTGTGGTAACATCATACATTTATTATAACTAAACAAATCATATAAAACATAGTAAAAGTAAGTAAACACATAATATCACATAAGCATGATATCTAGATGCAAAGACCCTAAGAAAGCGAGTAAACACATAAGCACACAAGTATGCAAAACACAAACAAATAAAAGCAAATAGAGACCTAACTATTACATTTGGGAGCCCTAACTACAATCTAAAGGGGGAAAGAATAAAATAATAAAATAACTATCTAACTATTACATATTCTATTTAAATACATGTCTTGAACCCCCTAACTATTACAATTTGGCATTTAAATGCCTCTCAAATAATCAACAATTAAATCAAAATTAATTAAAAAATTAATTAAAAAATAAATAAAATAAAATAAACATTCAAAAAACATGCAATTACACACATAAAATCACATAGAAGCACATAAAGAGATTTTAAGTAATAAAAAGAAAATACCTTCCCCATGAAGTAGTAGCTAATTGGGTTTGGGTTTACCCTATTTAGACTCTAAAGATCAACAAAGTAGTCAATGTACCAATTTAATTAACAAATAAAAGCAATAATATGTAAAGAAATCGAAATAATCATGAGATTGAACAATTAAAGCATTTAAATGAAAGTAAACAACCTATATTCGAGAACTTAAAAACAAGTAAGGACCTAATTGAAACAATTATAAAAGTTGGAGGGGTCAAATTAGTATTACAAATAATAGGGGGTGAAATCAAAGCAAAATAAAGCCCTCAAGACTAATTAAACTCTAATTATCTCCTAAAACCAGAAAATAACTTTGTCTAAAACATGGTCAAAACATAAAAAGATTAATTGAATTTCAAAAGGGTAAAATTGATTGAGTTTTCCATATTCTTGGGCCATAGCAGTATTACTTAAAACTTGAAGCTTAAAGTGCAATATTTTGGAATTTTTCATGCAAGCTTCGAAGTAGCTTTCTTCCTCGCTGGTTTCTTTCTGCAATTTTCTGTGTTCATGATGCAAACTTCCCTTCGCATAAAATCTCAACCAAACATCAAAACTTTAATCTAAGCAACAAAACATAGAAATTCAACATCCAAACACGCAAAAAAAAATCAGAATGGGAACATGAAATTCTTCTTATGCAAGAATCATGACAGGGAAGACGGGGGGAAAAAATTGCATGGCTGATGGAAAAACAACTCCAGTCAAGACATTCTCAAATTTTATCCTCCCCTCTACGACAAAGTTTCAACACAGTCACAAAGCAACAGCCATGGCACAGATCCACCCTCTCCCAAGATTCACAAATAGGAGAGAACAAAAGGAAGAAAACCCGCAATGAGTTCAGCAACAAATTTTCAACATTTAGATGGAAAACCCAATGATGTATGAACAAGAAAATGATGAAAAAAGATTACCTTCGACTCCTTAAATGGAAAAACAATGCCTGAACGACAGAGAAATGAACTCCAGTGTGGACAATCGAAACTAGAGAAACTTCAACTTTGCTGCGAATTTTCTTCCAGGCTAGTGACTTCCCAACTTCGAACCTCAATTCGATGGCTTTTCAGATGTTTTTTGCAAACGATTTCTAAACAAGAATTCCTCCCCTGACTTCCTAATTTGTGCAGAACCAAAACCTGCTCGAATCAAGCGACCAGGAAGGAGATAATTGGGTCGTAAGGTGAACCGAAAACTAGCCTGTGTAGCAGATTTTCTCGAAAAATTTTCTCTCCCGTTTTCTCTTTGTTTTTCTTTGTTCCATTTCCTGATCTCTCTCTTTTGTCCTCAGATTATCTCTTCTCTTCCTCTCTTTTCCTTTCTTCCTCCTTTCCTCCCTTCCTTTCTTTCTCTCTTTCTCTCTTCCTTTCTTCCCCGAAACCCTCTTTTCCTTTTCTGTTTTCCCCGAAACTCCTCTCCCTCTCTTTCTAGTTTTTCTTTTTCTAATCTCCCCACAGTCTCTCTCCCTTGTTTCCTCCTTTCTCTTCAGCCGTTCCCCCCTCTCGGTTCCCTTTTCTTCTCTCGGTTCCTTCTTTCTTTTTTTTCTTTCTTTCCTTTGTTGCCCGCAGCTTCCTTCCCCAGCTGCCACCTTTTTTCATTTTTCCTCTTTTTGCTTCAGATTTTTCCCCAAACTCCACTTGTCCTAGCCACCTAGTTTCTTGCATGTTGTGGTGTGCAAAAAGCCAAAACCACATGACTCATTTGCATGCATTCCACCTAACTATCTTGCATGCATTCCACATATTTTTGTTTTTTCTTTTTATTTTTTTATTTTTCAAAACAAATTTAGGGTAAACAAAATGTTAAACTCCTATTTGAAATTGCCTTGCAAATTTTCATTTATTTTGAAGAAATTAAATTTGAAAAGATTAAAAACAAATTTTTGTGAGACTTTTCTTTTTTCGGAAATTATTTAAAAAGACAATGAACCCTAATTCAATAAAAATAGCTAACTATCATTTTGCGAACTTTGATTAACTAAAAATAAATTAAACTTAAAATTAAAATGAAATTAAATAGAATTGAAATTTTGGTGTCTACAGTATTAATTGGAAAAATATAAATGAATCCAGGAGCATCTGCAATTAATGAATTTCAAAAATTGCAAATAAGCTTCTTTTAGAAAAGTTACAAAACAACATGAAAGGTCTTCTGCTTCTATCTCAAGATTAGAAATGGTTGTCTACCAATATAGACACGGAAAGGTTGGAGCTGGCATTTTAATCCTTGTAGGTATTGCTAGAATTGTATAAAATTCTTCTCCTTCATAAGCAAAGATAGAACTTAAGTTCAAAGGAAAGGATTGAAAAGTTCTGACGATAACTTGAACTCTATGAATAGTTCTAAACTATTAATTTGACAAGTTCATCATTTGCTGCTAACTTTATTTGACATAACGTTGTTTAAGGAGTTTGTATTTGCAATGCTATGTATAAATTGGTTATAAATTTCAGTTAATGAACTGTACTTCATCTTGTCGAATATTGTTACTTCCTCGCAAGTTATTTTGATTGCTTTAGTTTCAGCATTATTGACTGTCTTTTGTTGGAAAGGTTTGAGGACAGCTTGTTACAAGAATGGATAAAAAAAGTCTTCTGTTGTTGAATTTTGTATGCTATACTGGTGCATGCTACTAACTGTAACTAGGAGAAAACTTTTTCGAGCAGCCTTTCAACCCTTTTGGTTTCAAATTGCAAATTAGAGTAATTTCACATCAACCAAGTTCATTCCTTGCAGAGACACAAGGGACCAAATGGCGGCATGTGATGATTGCTTGGATCGTAAAATAATATCTAACTTGGCAGCTTCAATTTCAAAGCAATTGTTTGCATACATGTTACTGGAAATATGCTCTACCATATTCGATTCTGATTGAAGTTTTGATTGGTGGTTTGTTTCTTTGTACTTTACATAATAATAAACTCTATACACAATTGTGTAGGTAACATATCTAAAAATAATTTTGAGCATATAGCCACCGGAATCATATTAGATCCAAAAGGCCTTATTCTACATCGGTTGTTGTGGGTGATGACTCCAGAGCAAAGGTAAACGCAAGTTTCACTGGTTTTAGTTGATTATTGGTTTTTTTTGGGATAATTTCAGAAACCTCCCCCGAGGTTTTCAACAATTTCACTCGGCTCCCTTGAGATTTACATAATTACAGAGACCTCCCTTATTGTGATAAAAAGACAATAATGCCCTTTATTAATTGTCAACTCATTGAAAAACTCTATCAAATTTTAAAACTCTCTCATCGAGTGCTAATTTCATTATCATTTTGATGGAGATGAAGATAGTGACAGTGATAAAAAATAAAAATTAAGGATAAGAAGTGGAATAGGAATTAAATATAAGTTATACTATTATGGTTATCATAAAAAAAGTGTTCTTGGTATATATTTATAACTGTATTGTGTTTCTATTTTTGATTTACAATTATTGATATTATTCCTATAGAGAGAATTTGATTGATTTTGAACTCTGTGCCAATGGTATATATTGGATATTGATATTAGTAGTGATGGTTTAGATTATTTTGTATTAAAAAGGTGGCAGTCATGGAATTGAAATTTAGGAATACTGATGAATATTGTAATATATTAAGTAAAATCTAATATTGTTATGAAATTGTATGTAAGTTTTTGAATATATGATGTAGCGTTTATAGTTGATACAATGGTCTGCATCGGAAATTTTTAAGTAAAAGAGGAATATTAGATCAAAGATAAGTGTTTATTTAACGATAATTTGGATGTTGATAAGTAGGTAATAGTGGTAGGAAATAAAGATAAATGAAATAGAGATTGGAAACCATTTTTTCCTTTACATTTTTGTTGTTAATTATAACTCAAGGGTATTATAGAAATTTTGGGAAAAAGTATAGCCTTTTGGGTCTAGATATTACTTAAATAGTGAAAATAGGGGAGGTAAGTATAATTTTTAGAACTTGAGGGGAGCTTTCTGCAATTGTTAAAAACCTCAGGGAAGGTATGTGAAATTAACCCTTTTTTGTTGGTTTTCGGTGGTTAATCTGACTACTTTTGTCTTTTTGTTGCTGATTTGTAGATCAAAGTCGCTTTGCATGACCAAACAGAATATGATGCTAGGTTGATGCACTCTGATCACTTAACTAACTTAGCAACACTACAAATTGATCCTGACACTGCACTCCAAATTGTGGAACTTGGTGATTCAAGTAACGTACAGCAAGGGGACTTTGTATTTGCTGATGGTTGTCCACTAAATCTCCCACACTCTGTCTCAGCTGGAGTTGTGAGGTAATCACTTATTCGTTATTGAATAGGGGCATTGTGTGACAGCTCCACCTCCCCCTAGGGCGTACCCAAGGGTTTGACAAACTGCCTGCCAAACTCTCGCTAGAACTCAGTCACAATTCATGAAATTTACAAATAATAATCTCAATAATACAAGCGGTATCAATTACAACCTTCAATATAGATACACTCATGGACCTCCAATGTCCACACAATCTATAATACAGCCAAAGGGTCAAACTTGTAAAACAAAATCAAACCAAACAAGCCGGCTAGACATCTAGGAAGTGCTCATGCGAGCAGCTAACACAACCTAGACAAAGTCTATGTCCTCTCCAGTTCTATTCTCACGTTCTTATTCCTGTAAGGAAAACAAATTTGCATGGAATGAGCTAGAAACCCATTGAGGTTCCAAGTAACCAAGCAGGTAAAATAATAGGCAAGATATCATACCCAAATATCAAGAAACAAGTCAAACTCAAATAGATCATGACCCAGTATATAGTTAAGCAAGTAGCCAAAAAGATCAGGCAAAAGTGTACAGTAAAAAACACATTCATGGCAAAGGATATAGGTTGTTCCCAAGAGTAAGTTCCACCGCAGCTTAATCAAGGTCCGTTGACTCTCCGTCAACCACGAAATTATAATGTCCGTAGATCACCACTTTACACCAATTTCCATCCACCAAACATACCCCTTACCAGGCTTGAACGTCAAAGAAGTACCCAAAATTCGCCGATCTCCTCGACCAAACCCTTGCCGGCTCGATTCGACCAACTAGCCATGGGTTAGACTTATAGTCCCAGATATACAGTAATTCAGGATCTGGCTTATAGTCCCAAGTATTCAGTATTCAGTATTCAGTATTCAGGAGTGGAGTCGTTGGCTGTTATCCAACGCTCGTGCAGTAAATGATTGGAGACGTTAATTGTCACTTAACGCTCCGTATTCAGTAATATCAGTGTTCAAGTGATAAATTCCAATCAGGAGTAAACAGGTTAGGAACTTGTCCTTTACCCAAAGTTGTCCAATTTACCCGACCGCTCTGGGGGCAGGTCTCAAACAAGAGATCCAACGAGGGTTCAGTTCAGCCGTTACCGACCTACATTCACGCATACGCATGAATAACCCTAGATTCCTCTTACCCGACGTCTCGGATAAGGTCCAAGGCCCAGTTCTACCACTATAAGAGAAATGTAGCTAGTCTACAATTCAACCGCTACAAGAGAAATGTAGCCGGTCTACTATTTAACCGCCACAAGAGAAATGCAGCCAGTCTACAATTCAACCGTTGCAAAAGAAATGCAGCCGGTCTACAATAATGCACATAAACAGGCAAGTCCACACGCAGGATCAATTGATTCAAGTTCATGGAGGTCGAGTGCGAATAAGGACACACTCGCCTAACCATGATCAAGTCACAAGTAACGTCCAGCAATTCACATTCTCAAGTATTTCAAGTATTTCAAGTCAATATACAGGTCACATGCACATCGGGTTACTTATTCATGCATGAATGAGATATCAAGTGTTTAGTCAAGTTAGATCAATTGAGTGTACATATGCGCACACTCGCCTTAAACAGGTTCAAGTCACAATTAAACTCAGCATATCATGTTTCAAGCATTTCAAGTATTTCAATTCCAAACAGTTGAAAATCGGATGGTTACGAAAACTTGATCAAACAAGAAAAACTGCAGAAAACTGCAGAAATCAGAAATTTCTTCAGTAAATCCGGCCACAAATCTGGTCAAATATTGGCCGGATTCAAGGCCGGATTGTCAGGGAAGGCGAAAAAAATTTAAGTCTCACTGCCTCGAATCCGGCCTACAATCCGGCAGGAAATCTGGCCAGAAAGTGGCCAGATTCTGGCCACATTTCAGTCATAATAGAATGGCCAGTACATATTTTAACAAAATATCAAAAGTTTAGTCAAATTAGATCAAGTGCAATAAAGTACACACTTGCCGATGCGACGATAAATCAAATACTTAGCAACTTCTAGCAACCGTGAGCATGTAACACGCGTCCCACGCACACAAGAAAGTTGGTGGGATAACCACCCGAGTGACCAACAAGTCAAGTACAAGCAAAGCAATTCATTTCATATCAATATCAAGAAATTAACTACAAAGGATCGAGTATGATAAAGTACATTCTTGTCCCAATGGTCATCAATTCAGGAGCAATTACTTTAACCAAGCAAGCATGTCATTCAAGCAAGGAGACATTCCATATAAATATTTTCATGCACTTAGAACACTCACCAATCAATTGCAACCCTTCACTTTAACCCTGGTTTGTCCTCTTGAATTCTCTCGAGTCCTGTGGTCACATGCTATATTAAAAGACTAGCAATACAAAACTAAAATACATGAAGAAATTAAGGTTCCAAAACTTCACTTCCTTTCCTTTAAACCTCAATTCCACCCGTAAACCAAACTCAAAATAGTTTACCAACTCCAATTTTAAAGTTGGAAATGAAAGTAAGAACAGTTCTAGGAAAACAGAATTTTCCAGTTTGGCACGATACTATTCGAAAAATCATATCTCAAGCTTTTTAAGTCCAAAATTTATAAAATTTATACCTTCAGAAAATAGGCTCAAAGGGTTACAATTTCCCAGAAGACATATTTGTAAAATTCTGTCCACAAGTCAGTCAAATTCCAGCCTCAAGTTGCTGCTTCATCCATTAGAAAGACAGAACAGGTATGGAAATTCAGTCAAATTTGAAAAATCACAAATATACATAGGAATTGAGAAAAATTATGAAATTTTCATGGTTGAAAGTACCCTGAATCTAGTTTCAAACACAACAAACAGAACTCAATTCCAATCTTTTTAGACCAAGATATAACAGATTTCCCAACATTGCTCAAGGTTCCCTGCGGACAAATTTTCAGTAGCACCTCCCCTTGTTTTCTTTACTTTTCCATCCAAACTCAACACTAAATTTCATCTCAATTTAGACGCAATCGTAACCACAAATCATAAGCTATCAAATACACATAATTAAGACCACAACACCCTCCAATTATAGTCAATTTATACTCAAAAACCAACCACAAGCAAGCTGAATTTGGAAACCCTAAGCTGAAATTTTTCTTAGGCAAGTCAACTAGCATATAAAAACTAGATTTTTCACATAGCAAAGATATCAAATCATGGCCAACCCTTAAGCATCATATATAGGCAGAAATTTGACTATAAAAATTGAAAATTTCTATATCACCACTTCAAACCATGAAATTTCTCATAAAACTACCAAAATTGCAACCCTAAACCACTAGTTTGCATATATTTGAAGTAAAGGAAAGTTTCTTGCCATAAATACCTTAAACCCTATGCGAAGAGGCTACCAAGACCTTTCTCTTCTCAAATCACTCCACCAAAACCCTTAAGCTTCCTTAGTGATCAACGTTTATGGAGTAGTTTGTAAGATTATCGGTTGAAACTCAAGATTCAAGCCAGAAATTGAAGTTGAAGATGAAGCTTCTCTCTTGTTTTTCCCTCTCCAAGGTTCGGCCAAAGCAAGGTGCAAAATGAAGAAATTTTTGGTCAATTTTTGTTAATTAAAGAGGTAAGAAAGTCTTGAGTCAAAGTCCAACTTCCAATGGTTTCGCGACACTTGGCATCTCTAAGGTTCATACTCATCTCTTTGTCTTCCAAAGCTAATCTATCTAACTAACCTTTAATTATCACTTAGCACCTTATAAAATAATATCCCTTTATGCAAAACTCCACCTAGTTTTCAAAAATTTAACGCACTTACCGCATTAGCGGGTCCCACTTTCATAATGCACTTCAAACTTAACATGAACTAACTTATACAAGAAAAATGATTTAAAAAATTGACTCACTTATAAAAATATCTAGGAAATTAAGGTAATAAAGTAAAGTAAAGAAAATGTGCTCAAAGAAATAAGATAAAATAAAGATAATTTTCAGGGTTCTCACACATTGCGATGTTTCTTTGACACTCATTCTTTTCTTCTTTCTAATGCAGCTCCATTGACCGTACAAACCGCGATTTGGCTGATTTTGGATTCAATGGATGGCTACATAAGTACATCCAGTTTGATTGTGCATTATTTCAGGTTAGATCTACTTTTTTTGAAGTCAAAATTTTTGAAAACTCTTTTTGCTGTCTAGATATATTGCCAAAAGGATCTTTTTAGAGATGTAATATCATGGCACCTTTGCTTCATTCTATGAACAACTAATTTACTATAAGAAAGAATCAAAATTGATGCCCAATTTTCCTCTAAAGCCATGACCAAATCTGCTCTAATAGCCAAGCTCCTAATATCAACTCATCACCTGCTGTTTGGACTGGTATGGTTGAAGTGCAAATAAGCTTATCAGTGTTGTGTTTTACCCGAAGTCCCAGCTTGGGACTTACTGTGACTTTGATCTGCTGAATTAAAGCCACTCGATTGTTGGTAGACTTGTGTCCCAGCTTCTTTGAATTTTCTTTTACTCTTCCACAGCTTTCTTGGAGATTGGATGACCCTCTCTTGTCTAAATTCTACTCATTCCTTGCTTTCCGCACCTGCTAGAGAATGTTTACTGTAATTTCAATATGTTGTTTGCCATTTACTCTTGATCATGTGACTTGCAATGCTTAGCACCAGTTCCAAAATTTCCCTTTGTGTTCATCAATGCCATCCCACCATATAGAGAATGCATTCTGTAACTTGCAATTGCCAAAGAATAACACGTGTTCTAGCGTTACAGTTCCTTCTCCACAGCATTTGCACCAAGGATCTACTTTTCCCGTCCTCCTAAAAATTCCCTCATTCGTAGGCAAAATATTATGGAGGCATTTCCAGAGGAAATGTTTCACCTTCTGCTTGATGTTAAGGTCCCAGAGTTATGCCACTGTTTTGATCCTTCCACATTTTCACTCATCTGCTCATCTGAAGTTCTGGATCTGGATTCCTCTTCCTGCCTCTCTTGAGCTCTGACATAGCCTGATATAGTTGAGTACATGCCATTAGCTGAAAAGTGCCTAGCATACTTGTCTTTTCCTCCACAGAAACTCAGTGGAATTTGCTGAATTATCCTGGCTTCATGTTCATGAAACGAGCTATTGAGCAGGATGGTGTTCCACTTGACAGATTAGCTCAAGCTGGGAGTTTGGGGATTTGGCCGCTTAGGGGTTCTAATCTTTCTTGAATTGGTTCCTCTAACCTAGCTATCATGCCAAATGGAAATAGTCCTTCCATCACCAACCTGTTTTCTTAGACGACTTTCCACTGCCAGATCCAAGATGCACCAGATTTCAATTGGGCTTTTTGGAAATATTTTTACTTTTACAACTCGACCAACTAGCAAGTTTGCGTTTCTTAACATTTCAAAACTTGCTTAGCTAGTAAGGTTGTGTTGAAGCATTGAATAACCCTGAATCTTTGTCCTCCTTTACCTTGAACATCAGAGAGATGATGCCATTTTTTCCATTCTATCTTTTTTGTTCCTTGATTATTGCCCCACCAGAATTTGGCCGTGGCTCCAATTAGCTCGTTGCATAAGCTTGTAGACAATTTAAAAACAGACATGGCATAAGAGGGTAATGAAGGAGCTCAGGCTTGATTAAAACTTATTTACCAACACTGGTTATTGATTTTTCTCTCCAGTTTGTTCATCCGTCTCACACCAATTACCTTGAGTTTTTTCCAGTCTGGATATTCCGTTTCTTCTTCTTCTGTTAGCCACACAAGCATGAAAATAGGCTGTTTTTCTGTCACATATCTTTTAGCCATCTCACTCTTGCTTTTGACTCCAGAAATATTCAGAACTGAAAAAACAAAATGGCCCACTTTAACATCATTTTTCTATAGCACTTCGAATCCACTGGATATGCCAACAGGTTTCATACAAAATGAGCCATCAAAACCAATTTTTCTTCTAAAATTTTCCATGAAAATTTTCTGATTTTTGGTTTCACTAATAAACTCTCAGTTGGACTATGGAAACCAGTGAGGGTTGGTCTCCACCACCACTTTTGCAGTAGCACAATTATTCCGGGGGCTCTTTTTCCTGTTCCTTTTAGTGCACGAATCATCCATCGTCATCTGATCCTCTGGCCTTTCTCGAAGAGTAAATTTTGGTTTTGTTGGTTCTCCGTGAGAGTTAGTGTTCATGTTAATAGCAGAAAGAGGAGATCTTTTTTGTTTGGAATTGCCATCTCTGCTCAAAATTTTGATCTCTTTCTTTGCTGTTGGAGCTCTACTTCTATTAGCTTTAGTCTTCCATTGGTAGGTTTCTGAAGTTTCTGGACCAGATGGTGTTTGGGAAGTGGTTGAACTGTGTCATCCTCCTCATCACTTTTTCCTTCCTTACTACAAGGTTGTCTAGAAGTTCCATGTCGGATGTTTTTGTTTCCTCATCTGCCACATGGTGCTTTTTTGGCTGGCTTTTGTTTGTCATTTGACTCTTCTTTGTAAGATGTTCTTCCCTATTCAAAATTTGAAGTGTGCTTGGCCTTTCCCTACTATTCTCATTGGCTCCAAACCCCCCCTCCTCCCCTGGGCGGCTGTCCGTAGAGACCCTGCTTCCTGTTGTCTTCCATTAGGGTTGCTGAGCTTTACCAATCTGCCAGGATTAATAATGTACTCTCACTCAAAAAGGACTCAATTAGCAACAACATGGTGGTTTTCTGATTGTGGTCTCTTTGCATCTGTTCTGAAATCCTAGGGAAGTTCTGTTTGGTTGCGCTCTCATGCATGAATCATATTGAGGTTTACTATTTCTTTAAGGATGTCCATCCTTCTGGTTACAGGTCTTGTTGCTATGGCCTATAATTCCACAGCTCTAACAGAAATATGAATATTTCTTGCGCCTGAATTCTATCCATCTGTTTGTCTGGTTCATCTTCTTTATAGTACCATGCAAGAGCGGTAGGGCTGTGCTCTTCCGCCTTCAATTTCATGTCGTTCTTCTTTGCTGTCACCATGAGGAACAATGTCTAACATTACTAAAGACGTTCCCAGCTTTCCTCCTTGTTTCTTTGGTGGGCCAGTGACTGGGCATATTCTACAACCGTACCTATAATTGAGAGGTTGAGAAGGCTGTTGGGGGCCTAATCCCCTCTGCCTATTGTTTAATGGGAAAATCGTTCAAAACGTCCCTCACATTTTACAAGATGACTTTTTTTGTCCCTCACTTTTAAAAATATAATTTTACGTCCCTTACAAATTCACATTGACCAAATTTGGTCCCTACCTAGGTTTCTGACTAGTTTTTGGCCGGAATCCACCACGTGACCTATATGTGATCATTTTTTAAGAGCAAAATTGTCAAATCAAATTTTTACATAATCTGATTCATAGTCCCTCACATTTTACAAAATAAATTTTTTCGTCCCTAATATTTTACAAAATGAATTGTTTCGTTCCTCACATTTCAAAATGCATCGTTTTCCGTGATCACATTTCTCTATTACCTTTTTTCCTCACATAATCAAATCGCTATAGTATTTTTTCTACAAAAAATCCTAGAAAATGCAATCCAAACAAGACCGAATTTTTCCATCCCTCACATTTTTCAAAATGAATTTTTTCATCCCTCATTGATCATGTGTACAAATAACTTTTTTTCTATAAACCCACGTATATGTATATTTCATTTTACCTGAACAGTATGAATAACATGTAATTTATCTCTATTGAATTTCATCTAAACATCTAATCGTAGTTATACACATGCTATTCAATAGATATATATAGGGGTTTAAAACTAATAATTTTGTTTGAAATCCATGTATATATTGATATGATTTCACCATTTGAACCTATTCAATATTTGTGACCTTTCTTTTTTGGTAATAATTTATTTATTGAGTTGTATAATAAGATCATCTAATTAATGGGTTCTAACTCGAATTCTATAATTGTGCTAACAAATTTCAGTTTAAATCTGAAATTTTTACTCGACATTTTTAAGACCAACAGTTGAATTACTTGCCTTGTGATTGTTTTAAAATTTGAAAGTGCCAATCATTTATTTCTTTTTGTCATACTTTTCTTTTGTTTACTTTTTTTATCCAAATTTAATTCGATATAAACACTCGATAATATTTAGGATTAAATGTCTTTTTTATTTTCAAATTTCGAATAAAAGAAAATGAATATAAGTGAAAAACTAACAATTTTTTTAAACCCATATATATATCTATTTGATTTCACTTGAACAGTGCGAATAGTATGTAATATATCTCTATTTGATTTCACATGTTATTCGTACTGTTCAAGTGAAATCAAATAGATATATACATGGATTTAAAAAAATTATTCACACACATGATCAATAAAAGATGAAAAAATTCATTTTGAAAAATGTGAAGGATGAAAAAATTCATTTTGTGAAATGTAAGGGACGAAAAAATTTATTTTATGAAATGTGAGGGATTATGAATCGAATTATATAAAATTTGATTTGACAATTTTGCCCTTAAAATATGATCACGTGCAAGACACGTAGTGAATTCCGACCAAAAACTAGTCGGAAACCTAAGTAGGAACCAAATTTGACCAATGTGAATTTGTAAAGGACGTAAAATTACATTTTTAAAAGTGAGGGACGAAAAAAGTTATTTTACAAAATGTGAGAGATGTTTTGAACGATTTTCCCTTGTTTAATTTTGTGGAGTTGATTGTCTATGATGTACAGGCGCCCTGCAAGAACTCACAATATCTTGGCTGTCAGTGAGTGAAAATCCCAACTCAACTGTAAGCATGTTTTTTGGATAACCCCACGTGTGATTGGCAGTTTTTGATTCTTGTCAAATTCACAACTCTTTCTCTCGTTACTATACCAAACAGACTCATTTTGCAGTCTTCTCTTCTCTGCCTTCTTATGCATCATCACCTAATAGGCACATCCCCTCACTTTCCCTCTTTGAGAGACCAAATTGTTCGAGGATATCTACTAGGACTACAAATTCATAACCTGGGCAAGAAAAAGAAAAAAGCAGCACTTGTTCCATCAAAAGAAACAGATTAGAAGAAACAGAAATACTGAATATATAACTAGAGGAAAATGTTGTAGCAACTATAGTTATGGTAACTAAACAGTTTTTACCTGATATAACAGGTTATTATACTTTTAGCGACCATTTGATTACCTATTTGACCTATCCACCTAAATAGGATAATGGCTAAAAATAAGGAAGTAAGTTTCTTATCTGAAATAGTAAGTTAACCGTAATAATTAGTAACTTTTGTATCTCAAAAGATAAATTGGAATAAATATAAAACTTACTTTTTAAATAAATAAATTACTATTTTATATCCCAAACATACTTTTGAGAGAGTAAGTTTAGTTCAAGTAATAGTGAGTTTTCATACATAAATAGTAATTCTTACTTATAACATAGTAAATTTGATTAATGACCAAAACTTACTAATTTATGGCACAAATGCACTATTTTGCTTAAAACAACTTATACCAAACCAATACTAGGAAGTTTATTTGAAATAACAATAAAATGTTTTATTAATGATTAAAACTTAGCACCTTAGTTAGTAAGTACTCGTAATATACTTGTATAATACATGATTATATGTATAATTTAAAATTTTTGTATTTATATATTTTAAAATATTGTGAAAATATTTTGACCTTTCACATAACCTTATAAAATAATAAAATTTTGTCGTATTATAATTTTGAATAATTTTTGAAAAGTTTAAAAGTTTGGATAATAATAACAACACATCTTCCTAGTTATATATGGAATATCACTTATCTATCGCATTTCTATAATTTAAAACCTATTAATATAATAAGATGATAAAGTTTTCATTTATTTATTGTCTGGGACACAAGAAATAATAAGAATTAAACTTGTATTAATATAGACCTAACAAAATGAGAGAAATAGTGTAACAATTAATACAACAATAAAAATAACAAAATTAGTATAACAAAATTAGTATAATCTAGAATTTTTTTTTTCTCTGGAGATTGTTCACGAACATAAGATCCAACCACTAAACAAAAATCACATGCATATATAATCTATTGTATAATTTAAATTAAATTTAGTTCATGTACAAAATGATCCTAAAATAATTAGCACACTACAATACATATTATTTTAACAACAAAAATTTTTTTTGCCAATAGTCTTCAATATCCATTACATATGTATGAGAGATATTTTACCATATTTTTATCTCTTTTTTCCATGTTTGTATCTCATGTCTAATCATTGATGTTAATTTGAAGAAGAATATTTTTTAGAATAAAATCAATTTGAATTTAATTAACAAGTTGAGATTTTTTTAAAAATAAAAGTGAAATATTTTGGGAACTTATTTTTTATTTTCCCAAAATTAAAAGATTGCTATTTGTTACCAATTGTTGCCATTAACATTTCATTTTCTAGACTAATTTTTATCAATGTAAAATTAGTAACAATAATTGAAGTTCTGTTGGTCCGAGGATTGGCACGCTATTGTTGTTATTTTACATGTAAATATACAACCTAAGTAATAAAATAAATTATATCTACTTAAAAAGGAAATAGGTGCTCAATTGATTGCATTCAAACTACGAATTCTGTTAATGCATAATTGCTAAATTATATTTTTATTTGTAAGAAATCAATATGCATCATATATTGACCAGGACTAAATTACTGATTATTTAACAAATCATATCTAAACACATGATGTGATATATATTGCATTTGGTCACCTTTATACTCATACCATTTTCCTTTCTTTCTATTTATATTTTAAAGGTGCAAAATTCTCTTGATTATATTAATGAAAATGCATAAAATCTTTTACAAAATTATTTCAATTTATTTACAAAATATTAGTACTTTTAGAAGAAGCAATGCATTGTAGGAATGGTTTACTAATTTTTTAGTAAATATAACTACTACATTAAAAAGTTAAAAAAAACTTGATTTTATTATGCTTTAATTAGGAGTGCTTTTGAAGAGAAGAATTAGGGGATTAATTTCTTTGATTCAAGAATTTTTAGAGATTATAATTATCAAAATAAAAAATAATTTTTAGAGATTGTAACTCTCTTATTATTTGATTTAATAAATTTGACATTTGTGTAAGTTTTCGTGTCTTTTATTTTCGATAACGAAATTTGTGCTTACAATTAGATACAAATACGGTAAAATATCCCTCATATGTATGTCATGGATATTTGAGACTTTCAGTAAAAAAATTTTGTTGTTAAAATAACATTGTATCATAGTGCGCTAATTATTTTAGGACCGTTTTATACTTGAACTGAATTTAATTTAAATTATACAATAGATTATATGTGCAAGTGATTTTCATTTAATTGTTGGATCTTATTTTTATGAACAATCTCCCAAGGAAAAAAGTCCAGATTATATTGATTTTCTTATATTAACTGTTATATTAACTTTGTCATTTTTATTGTTATACTCTTTCTCATTTTGTTTGGACTTTAACTCTTATTAATTCTTGTGTCCCAGATGTAAATTTATTAAAACTTTATCATCTTATTATATTCATAGGTGTTAAATTATAAAATTGTGATATATAAACTGTGAGAACTCGTAAATTTACTTGTTTTAAATTTCTATTTCTAGCCTATTTAAATATTTGCCTGTTTACTCCGAATATTTTTTTTCAACCTTTTCAGACCTAAATACATGGAACTATGACTTACTTATATTTTTAAAATGACTCGTTTCAAAATTTAATTTTTGAAAGATCGTCAAGTGAGAATAGTGAATTCGTATTTGGAGACCATAATCAATTTGAGAGTACAGTGAGCCTGGAGAGTGAGGACTTATACATTAGTCCTAAGATGGTTAATTTTATGTTTAAATACTCAAGTAATAGTTAGTTATACTATCGATATAAGAATTTCTTAGAAATTTCGCTTTATCGCGCGCAAGTTGGAAGTTCACGTTTTCGCGCGCGCGACTAATTGGAGGATTTTAGAAATTATTTCTAGACTATTAAGAGTTAATAATAATAGTATGAATGGAAGTGCATTAGAGGTATAGTGCACAAGTGAAATAAACTCGAGAAGAAATGAGCACGAAACGCGCGCGTGCGCGCATTAGCGAGAGTTGACTTTGGAGCACCTTTTGGCCACACACTTAAGCTTCTCAAGGAAGCTTCATTTTCAGCAAACACTCCCTCTCTCTTCACTCATAGCAGCCGGCCACCATAGGAGAAAAGAAGATCAAAAGCGCTTCACTTTCTTGCTCCACGTCTTCACCAAATCATCTCAAACTTTCACTACAACTTGCAAATAACTTGGAGATCAACTTAAGTTAGAAGGGAGGCTCCATTCTCACGGTTTTCTTGAGCTTCAAAGGGCCAAAAATTTCTGTTTTAGTCATCTAAGGAGGTAATGGACAATCAACCTCTTGAATCTTGGTTTATATACGTTATATGGCACTTATAAGCTTGTAGATGCATGTGGGTAGCTCTATATTGTTGGAAATCTTGTGAGTGGGCTCTATGAAATCCCACAATAGACTTGATGAGTTGATTTGATGATATTGGGTGTTATTTGTGTTGAATTAGTGTTTAATCTAGTGGATATAAGTTGTATTGTGGAAGAAGACCCAAAGGAGGTGAAATGAGAAAAGGGACAGTTCTGCCCCTGTGTTTGCCGAGCCTCTTTAGTGCAATTTTTGTGGTACAATTGACTAGATTTTGATGTAAATATGTTGTATGGGTTGTGTAGAAAGTTTCCTCAAAATATTACTTGATTTGGTTGGGTAAAAGTTGAGATTTCGAAATTTCACCAAAACTGGAAAACGTGACCAGAGTCTCTCTGGCAGTGATTTTGTATCGACAATAACGTTTTACTCCGATATCGAAATTGAGTTCCGTTTATGGAATTAGAAACTAAACACTCCAAGTTTTCCAACAGTGTAAAATGCATTCTCTGATTCCACTTGAGTGAACCGTACCAGCCTTTCAAAGTCACCTGTCCTGTTTTTCGGCTGAGTTGGGAAACCTGTTATGAGCTGCAACTTGATGCTCGAATATGAGCTAGTTGTTGACAGAATTTTAAAACGATTCCTTATGTGACATTGTAGCCTTATGAATTTAGTTTTCAACGCCACCAACTACACTCAATTCCAACTTGAATTGAGTGAGTTATGGCCAAATTACGAAACTATCTCAGTGAAGGAAAACCCTAATTCTGGACTGATTTATGATTAATCTTGATTTGGGACTTGTTATTTCGAATTTCTTGGTGTTAAACACCTACCAAATGTATATTGGAGGTTTCTTATACCTTGTCTTCATAAATGAACCATGTTTGAGAAAATTTCATAGGCCAAATGTTTGAGAAAAGGAGAATGGAAATACAAGGCAGCTTTGCCTTGGAAATTTGGAAACTTTAGTGACTTTGTTAACTAATTTCCCGAACAAGATTTTGTATGAGATTTGACAGAGGAATATCCCTCATATGGTAGGATAATACTACCGAATTTGGTGTCATTCCGAGTCCGTTTCGATGCTCAACTAAAGTCTTAAAGTACAAGCTTTAAATCTGGATTTTTGCCCAGTGGACTTTATTTTCGTACCAAATTTGAGCTGCTATATCTTGGCGCTCAAAACTCCTATTGTTATTCCGTTTGTTGTGTTTTAAACTTTGATTGTAACTCTAATAGTGTTCCAAATTTGAATGGCTAGTTTGCATTCTGTGAATTTTACCGAATTAAAAATTTGGCCAAAAACCAACCCTGAAACTGTCTTGATAAGCCTAAAACAGCAACTTTGAGCCGAATTTTGAATACCTTCCATTTGGAATCATGGAAAAGCGTCTTCTAGGAACTTTTAGTACTTTGGAACTAGTTTCTAACGGTACCAAGTTTTCCAATTTTGGACTTGTAGAGAGTGAGATACGATTTTTCCAAGATTGCTTGACAAATCGGAAACTTCCAAACTGAAAGGAAAATGAGTTTTTAGAACTCACCATTTTCCTTCAATACCACTTGACCGTTTTACACTTGATTTCAAGATGAAAATCAGATTTTTCCTTGTGTTCTAAAACCCCACCTTTGAGTCTCGATTTACGAGTAATTAAGGCTCGTTTTTATGAGATTTTCTTAGATTGTACTCTAGTACAATCTTCTTTGATAATTGGGGTTTCTAAGTGGTAGTTCATTATTAATTGCTCAAGCACTCAGGAGGACCTTCAAGAGGATCCCACGGTGGACGCCTGAACCCTCAAGTGGGCATTACTTCTTTGTTTATTTGGTAAGTGTCAAGTGTATGAGTACTTGATACATGCTCAACTGCTATGAATAATTGGAGATTTTGAAAATTGAGTCGAGTGTGTACTTTATCGCACTCGTTCTCATTTAAATGAATTATAATTGAATTGATTGAAAATGATTGAATTGATTTAAATGCAATAAATGGTTGAAATGCATTGAATGATTAATTGAAATAAAATGTTATACTATGGCTGCATACGTCGGTGGAGTGAATCTTCTCGACTCACAAGTGAACATGGGGACGCCCAACTCTCACTGGCCAACCTTGGACTCGAGCCGGCGTGGGCTTGGTCAGACTCCTTGGTGAACCATGAGAAAACGTAAGCTTGACCTAGTGAGAGGTCTTGCTTGGCATACTCGAAACAGTATCGTCCAAAACAAACGACAGGCGGGCCCGGTACAGGGGTATGTAACGGTAATCGGGGACATGATAAGTGGAGTACTACGGACTAAACCTACCCGATTGAAGGAGTGTCAATTCGTGGATGTTCTGGATCGTATAAGTGGAAAATATCTCCTGAGAGCTTCTATATCCTTGAATTGTTTCTGTTTACTTTTCTTGCTCAACTTGTCACTTACTTGAATATTATTGTTTTACTCATTAATTGGGATTGTTACTTGATCAATGTGCTTGCATGTGTGTTCTTGGCCTCACGAGCGATTGCTCACCCCGTAGATTTGTTTTCCTTAACAGGAATGGAATTGAGGTGAAACTCGGAGGAATCTTTGGGATGAACTTTTGTAATAGGGTTTCCAATGGAACTGACTAGTTTTGTGGCTATTGTATATTTTGGTAATTGATGTATCTTTGGGAACCAATGTAAGAATTGGAAGATTGATGTATTTTGTACTCGTGGAGTATGACCGGATGTTATATGTGACAGCCCCACCTTCCCCTAAGGCGAACCAAAGGGTTTGGCGGACCGCCTGCCCAACTCCCGCCAGGACTACGAAGTCGAATCACACAAACCCTAACTTACGCGCGATCGAATCCAAAAAACCCAACAATCGGAGCTTACCAAAACAAGAACACAAAGGCATACATTCATCAACAAATATACGGAGAAAACATGAATAATTACTTATATACATACGTTGGAACTTTACAAGTCAAGGGAAATACTTGTTCGAAGTAAAATTAGGGTTTCTTATACAGAGGAGCAAAATCAAAAGGGATGTATATCACTAGCTCTACTCTTTTCTTCAAAATCATGATTTCCAAGAAGTTAAACCCTGTAAGGAAAATAAAAGTAACGGAACGGGGTGAGTTTACGCTCAATGAGGTACCCAAATTACAAGCTATCATGAACCATGAAGATTTACTTTCATTTACTCAAATAGACACGGCAAATAAGAAATAAATAAACATCTTAGACGGGAAGGATACAGGTGGTTCTCAGGAGCCAAATTCCCATTGCAGTACTTGATCCCAAATTCGTTGACCCTCCGTCAACGTTTAATGAAACAAACAGGTCCGTAGATTCCTCTTAGAACGCCAAATCCCGATCACCAAACATACCCATTACCGAGCCCGAACGCCAAACAGAAACAGAAATGGTAATACTCGAATATACCGGAAATCCAGAGTCTCCAATACCCCAACATTTCCCCAAGAACAGGCACCCATGGTTCGTTACTTTCCTCGACCGAGCCCTTGCTAGCTCGAATCAAGTAACTACCCATGAGGTTGAACTCAGACTTAACAGACACAGGAAGGTCGTTGGATACGCGTCCAAACGACATCATGTCAAGTATAAGTGACAGATTCAAGTATACACAGGATCCATATTAGACACAGGTAAAAGATTCAAGTAGATACAGGAAACAAGTCACACAGGCCAGAGAACGAGTGTGATAAAGTACACCCCCGTCTCATACCGAATAAACAGATGGTACAGTCATTCAAATCACAAGTTGCAAGCACATATACCAAGTTAGACAACAATTGAGGGGAGTGGTACACTCACCAATCCAAGTAAAGACACGTCAAAAGTCTTCACCCAAAGTAAGGCTTTAATCACCGAGAAATCCTAGAATAATCAAGACAAGAAAATTAGGGTTTTCACATTCACAAACCCAGTAAACGGAGTGCACAAGTAAGGCTCGATTACTAGTCGAATGCCTATTCAAATGGACTACAAATGCAAGGAGATAAAATGTAAATTTTGAGTAAAACGGGTAATAATTGGTCTTAGGGCAAGAACGACCCCAAAACCCTTCATTTCTTCCAAAACCATACCTACAATGATTTACTAACTCCAAACTTAAGGTGCAAAATGAAGGTAAGAATAATTGTAGGAAAACAGGATTTTCCAGATTTATGCACCATCATTGGAAAAATCATATCTCACTATTCTTAAGTCCAAAATTGATAAATTTTATACCGTCGGAAAATAGACTCAAAGGGGTACAATTATTTAGAAGACACATTTATGAGATTTAGATCACAAGTTAGTCAAATTCGAGCCTCAAGTCGCTGCTTCATCCAGTAAAAGACAGAACAGGTATGTAATTTCAGTCAACTTTGGAAAATCACCATAATTCACACAGACAGAACTAGGGTCTGAAATTTTCATGGTTTATAGCCCTATGAATCTAGTTTAAAACACAATAAATGGAACTTAATTCTGATATTTCTACAACCAGATATAGCAAATTTCCCAAAACTGCTCAAGAGTTCCTGCGAAAATTTTGACAGCACTTCCCTTGTTTTCCTTTACTTTTCCAACCTACAAACCACATCAAACTCAATCTAATTCAGCCACAATTTCACACACAAATCACAAGCTATTAAACACACCTAATTAGGGTTTCAATACCCCTCATATATAGCCAATTAGTGGCTCAAATTAGAAACCCTAAAACTGGAAATTTTTCGCATAAACTTGAAATTTTCGCAATTAACCACAATTAACACACAATAGCTCCAATTCTATACCATTTTAAGCCATCAATCCAAGCCAACCATAACCATCATATGAAAACAGAAAAATTCCCAAAAAATAAGAAATTCATCCAACTTCACTTTAATTCATGAAATCATCCACAAAACAAGCTATTTAACCACTACAAATCACTATTTTACCATTAGTAGGAACAAAACTTGAGTTTCCAAGCAAAATACCTTAATACCTCAAGAAAGGTTGCAACTTAGGGCTTTCTCTTCCAAAACAACTCCACCAACACCTTCAAGCTTCCTTAGCAAGTCACTTTTATGGAAGAATTCAAGATTTAATCGGTTGGATTTTAAGATTTAGGCAAGAAATGGAAGAAAAGTTGAAGCTCTCTTTCCTCTCTTTCCTCTCAAAATTTCGGCCAAAAGGGGAGCAAAATGAAGATAATTTGGGTCAAAATTGGTCTTTAGTAAAGTTAAGAAAGTTAGGCAAGTCATCTCCAAATGAAAACGCGACACGTGGCACTTTTTGGATTCTATTCTTATCCTCTTGCTTACTAATGGTTAAATATCTAACTAATCTCTAATTATCTCCTAGCACCTTGTAATTTAATCCCTTTATGCAAAACTTGACCTAATTGGCCGAATTTCTCTCACTTCACGCACTAGCGGGTTCCACGTCCACTATTCACTCCAAAAATCTCGTAAACTGATTTATACTAGAAAAACGTTTTTAAAACCCTATTTACTTATAAAAATGTCTAGAAAATTTATAGAATAAAGAAAATATGGAAAACGGGTGCAAAGAAATAAAATAATACCTAAAAATAAGAAAATTTACGGGTTCTCACATTATATATATATAAGTATGGAAGCGACTTTCTTTATTGGACTTGTATTAACGGTTTTTATCATTAAGCTTGAATCGAATTGTCTTGAGTTCTGGCGAGAGTTGGGCAGGCGTTCCGCGGATACCCTTTGGTTCGCCTTAGGGAGAAGTGGGGACGTCACATAAACAAGTGATATTCTATATATAACTAGGAAGATTTGTTGTTATTGTTATCCAAACTTTCAAACATTTCAAAAATTGAAAATGATTAAAAACTTATAATATGACAAAATTTATTACATATTTTACAAGGTTATCTGAAAAGTGAAACTACTTTTCATAGTATTTTAACATATATAAATACAAAAAAATTTTAAATTATACCTATAATCATTTATTATACAGGTATATTACGAGTACTTACTAACTAAGGTACTAAGTTTAATCATTAATAAAACATCTTATCATTATTTCAAATAAACTTCCTAATACTAGTTTGAGATAAGTTTTTAATGTAAAATTGTACATGTATTCCAAAAATCAGTAAGTTTTGATCATTAATCAAATTTACCATGTTATTAGTAAGAATTACTATTTATGTATAAAAATTTACTGTTACTTGAACTAAACTTACTCTCTAAAAAGTAAGTTCGGGATATAAAGTAGTAATTTATTTATTTAAAAAGTAAGTTTAATATTTATTCCAATTTACCTTTTGAGGTATAAAAATTACTAATCTATTAAGGTTAACTTACTATTTTAGATGGAAAACTTACTTCCATATTTTTAGGTGTTATCCTATTTAGGTGGATAGGTTCAACAAGTAATCAAATGGTTGCTAAAAGTGCAACAACCTGTTATATTAGGTAAAAACTATTTCGTTACCGTAACTATCGTTACTAAAGCATTGTCCATAACTAGAAGAGAAGGGATGATTTTGATTGAATGAACTAGAAGAGTGAACATAGGTGGAAGGAGAGATTGAAGACACTTTTTGTATATGATGAAGGTGCAGAATGTAAACTAGATGAACCACTTCAAGATTGCAGGGAAATCAGGCTATAATCTTTTCCACTTGTTTTTATGAAGATTTTGGGCTCCTGCTGAAAAAGGAGAGGAGAGCTCTGATTTAGAGAGAGATGCTCTCATTTCGAGAGAGAGAGTCATAAATGGTTTTTCCCATGGTTACAGTTGCTGTAGGATTTGAATAGACTGAAATTTAACACGCTGAAACACTAGAGAGTAGAGACACTTATTACATTAGAGCCTTAATAGGAAAGTTTAGATATTAGTATTATATATAGATTGTTATTAAACACAATACGCCAATTCTCATAGTGAGAAAGACTTTAGTTTATTTGGGGTTCTTGCGACTTATTCTGATATACTGTGGTTAACTTAGCATGCAAAATTGTACTAGCTAATGTATGAATACAAAACGATTTCACCAAGGCATGCATCAATATGAGCACGCTGTGATTCAAGCACTGCTATATGGTGCATTAGCTGACCACATGAATTGCCAATCTTGGTATTTATTAGAGTACATTCCTTTGCCACTTAGCAATTAAGGTTCATCTGTCTGTTTCTATACATGGACTGATAGCATTAATTTTCTTTGTTTTTTTTTTGTGTCTATAGGGATGTTTTGGTGGCCCACTTGTTGATATGGATGGTAAGGTAATTGGGGTTAGCATCTCTAGTATACCTTTTAGTGATGGAATAAGTTTTGCAGTTCCAGTCAATGAGGTGAGGCATACCATCACCACTTCGATAAATATGGGTATGTACTTGTTGAATAGAATTAGAACTTTGAGTGTTATTGGTTTTGCTTGTTTAGTATAAATAAAGATAATTTTTTTAGATAATGATGTACATCTTTATGACAACGTTGTTTTCTTGCAGGAAAGTTGTAAGACCTTATCTTGGTCTATAACTAAGAAAATTGGATGGGGAGTGTATTAGTAATTTGAAGAGATATTCGACTCCATCTGACTTTTCACTTTTGACCCACGGGGTATATGTAGCCTCTGTATGTCTCTTTTCATGTTTCCTCTCTCTATTGTTCTTATGCATTTTCTGTTTTTGATTGGAGGTTAAGTATTTTTTTTTTCCGGAAACGTTAGAAGATTATATTGATAGTGTTAGGACTGACTTAGAAATAAACAAACTAAAGTTAGAATAAAATAGGCGGTATAACCGACCATATAAAGATTAGGCGGTAGACACCAGCCATATAATAATTATGCGGTAAAACCGACCATATAAAAGGGTTGTGGCAACCCAATAAAGACAAATAACAAAGCAAAATAAAAGACACAGAAATTTACGTGGTTCGGTCAAATTGACTTACGTCCACGGGCGGAGGAGGAGCAATATTTCTACTATGAAGAAAATATACAAAAGCCGTAGGAAAGTGATTTCTAGGCCAATAAGGCACTACAAAAGGTTTAGGAAATATTTCTAAACTCAAACCAAGAGAGCCTGAAATATTTGACTATAAATGAGCTAGATGACCCAAAAATCAAACAGCCCATATAATACTCTCTTGAGTGGTGCACTTGAAACCTTCATAGGCCTCCTATATTTATAAGTGGCAAGGGGAGGAATTCCTTCTGCAAGCCTCCGATGTGGGATGCAAAATTTTGCCACAAACAAGTCAAACATTGCGGGTGAAAATTCAACAAATCTCCACCTTGGCATAATTTTGAGTCCTACCATCGACAATAGCAAAACTGCTCCACCTTCTCTACATAAGCCTCAATGGGCCTAAATCACGAACAACGAACACCAATCAAATCCAAGTACTGCTTGAATTTGTAAACTGGAAGAGGCTTTGTAAACATATCGGCTGGATTGTCCTTGGTGTTGATTTTCTGAACAAGGACCTTTCCTTCAGCAATGATATCCCGAATGAAGTGATACTTCACATCAATGTGCTTCGTCCTCTCATGATACATCTGATCTTTAGTCAAGTGTATAGCAATTTGACTATCACAGTGAACAACAGTAACACCTTGATGTAGACTAAACTCGCTAAATAAACTTTTCAACCACAAGGCTTCTTTGATTGCCTCGGTCACAGCCATATATTGTACTTCTGTAGTAGACAAAGCTACGACAGGTTGTAAAGTAGCTTTCCAAATGACAGCACAACCGCCAATACAAAATACATAGTCTGAAAGTGATCTTCTCCTGTCTAGATCCCCAGCGTAGTCTGAGTTTGCAAAACCAACCAAAGTGTTATTATTTCTTCCAAACTCTAAACATGCATTTGAAATATCTCGCAAGTATATGAGAATCCACTTCACAGCCTGCCAATGTTCTTTATCAGGGCAAGACATATATCTGCTAACAACACTGACTGCATGTGAGATATCTGAATGAGTACAAATCATTGCATACATAACATTGCCGACTGCACTGGAATAAGGAACCTGTGCCATATAATCTTCCTCTTCATCTAATTGTGGTGATTGAGTAGCAGATAGCCGAAAATGGCTAGCAAGAGGAGTAGATACCGGTTTAGTATCTTTCATGCCAAAACGCTCCAAAACTTTTTCAAGATAATTTTTTTGGGTCAAAAATAACTTCCCTACTCCTCGATCTCGTTTAATATCCATACCAAGAATTTTCTTAGTTGCTCCTAAATCTTTCATTTCGAATTCACTATTTTACTGGCAGTTTCAAAGTGTGAATTTCTGACAAATTCTTGGCAGCAATGAGCATGTCATCAACATATAACAATAAGTAAATAAAAAAACCATCATTTAACTTCCGGAAGTAAACACAACTATCATACATGCTCCTTGAATAACCATGACCCAACATAAAGGAATCAAACCTCTTATACCATTGTCTTGGAAACTGTTTCAATCCATATAAGGATTTCTTCAACAAGCAAACATGGTCTTCCTTACCTTCAATCTTAAAATCTTGGGGTTGTTTCATATAAATTGATTCTTCAAGTTCACCATGCAAGAAAGCTGTCTTAACATCCAGTTGCTCCAACTCCAAATCATACATGGCAACTAAAGCAAGCAAAACACGAATAGAGCTATGTTTAAGAACAGGTGCAAAAACTTCATTAAAATCAACACCTTGTACCTGACTATAGCCCTTTGCAACTAATCGTGCTTTATACCTTGCATCCTCAACCCCTGTAATACCTTCTTTGTTCTTGAAAACCCATTTGCATCCAACTATTTTCTTATTTGACGGCGGCTTTACAAAAACCCAAGTTCCATTCTGATGAAGAGATTCAATTTCCTCATTCATAGCAATCAACCACTTTGCAGAATTATCACAAGAAACTGCTTCTGAATAGGTGGAAGATTCACCAACTGCATCAGTTTCTTCTGCAACAGACAAAGATATGCAACTAAATTTGTATATCTTTGTGGGGGTCGAATGTCTCTCATTGGTCTATCTTTGGCTATGGAATACTCCTCTTCTTCTGAACTATCTTCAACAGTAGATTCAGGTGCATCTACTGACATTTCCTGAATAGAAGATTCGGTCTGAGAAGGACCAGAACTGCTAATATCAAGCTCCACCTGCTTCTGTGTACTATCAGTAGTACAAGAACTAGAAGACTCTTTCTTGGAAGATAACATAGATAATTCATCAAAAGTAACATCTCTACTGATCACAAATTTTGGAGATTTGGGATCAGGACACCATAATCTGTATCCTTTCACCCCATAAGCATACCCAAGAAAAATGCACTTTTTAGCCCTAAACTCCAATTTTTCGTCATTCACATGCATGTATGCTAGACATCCAAAAACTTTTAAATTGGAATAATCAGCAGGAGTACCTGACCAAATTTTCTCAGGAGTTTTGAAATCAAGAAATGCAGAAAGAGCGCGGTTGACAATATAACAGGCCATATTGATCGTTTCTACCCAAAAGTCGTTTGTCAACCCTGCATTGGAAATCATACATCTCGCTCTCTCCAAAAGCATTCTGTTCATACGTTCGGCCACACCATTTTGTTGAGACGCCATTCTGACAGGGCGATGCCGAACAATTCCTTCATTTTTACAGAATCTATCAAATTCACCTTCACAAAATTCCATGCCATTATCTATTCTCAACCGCTTAATATGTTTTCCTGTTTGTTTTTCAATCAAAAACTTTCCATTGTTTGAAAGTTAGGAAAATATCATTTTTATACTTAGAAAATATACCCAAACTTTCCTTGAATAATCATCAATGAAAGTCAACATGTACCTGGTACCACCTTTAGAAGGAGCACGAGAAGGCCCCCAGAGGTCTGAATGAATGTAGTCCAAAGTTCCTTTTGTCCTGTGAACTGCCGGCAACTGGAAACTAACTCTCTTCTGCTTTCAAAAAATACAATGTTCATAGAATCCCATCTTTCCAATACTTTGACTACCAAGAAGACCTCGTTTGCATAAAATAGATAAGCCTTTCTCGCTGATGTGCCCCAATCTCATGTGCCATAATTTGGTGAAATCAGAATCGGACAAAGATGATGTTGAAACAGCAGCAGCACCTGTAATAGTAGATCCCTGCAAAATATACAAAGTACCAAATCTGTGTGCCTTCATAACAACAAGAGCACCACGAGTGATTTTGAGAACTCCACCTCCACCTGAATACCTGCACCCAATAGACTCAAGAGTGCCCAAAGAGATGAGATTTTTCTTCAAATCTGGAACATGTCTAACACTTGTGAGTGTCCTCACGATACCATCGTACATTTTAATCCGGATTATACCTTTGCCAACAATTGTACAAACAGCGTTCTTACCCATTAAGACAACTCCACCTTCAGTTGATTCATATGTTGAAAATCAGTCCCTATTGGGACACATATGATATGAACAACTCGAATCTATAATCCACTCATTGTTAGATCTAAAATTATTTTCCGTTGCACAGAAAATGGTTCCATCATTCTCATCAACTGCAATACTGGCTTCGGTGGTCTCACTCTTTTTCTCCTTTTGCTTTTCTTTATTTTTCAATTTAAAGCAATCAGAGATAACATGGCCCTTCTTTTTACAATAGTTGCACACCACATTTTTATGTCTGGATTTGGATCTACTTCTATTTTCTCTGTTTCTTTTTTCAGATCTACCCCGAACAAACAAGCCATCGGCTTGACTTCCACTAGTTTTCCCAATAATATCTCTATCTATCTGCTCCTTAGATTTTAATGCAGATTTAATTTCTCGATACAAAATTGTTTCCTTTCCATAAATCATAGTATCACGGAAATGGTTAAAGGACTGGGGAAGGGAATACAAAAGTAATAGGGCCTGATCTTCATCATCAATTTTCGAATCTATATTCTCCAAATCCATAATAATAGAATCAAATTTATCAAGATGGGAGAGTATAGATGTACCTTCAGACATCCGAAACATATATAAACTCTGTTTCAGATATAGCCGATTCTCGACTGTCTTCTTCATATACAAGACTTTCAATTTATCCCACATAGCCTTGGCCGAAGTCTCCGTTGCTACCTTACGCAATACCTCATCGGAGAGATTTAAAATTATGCTGGATCTAGCCTTCTTATCCATATCGGCGAAATCCGCATCCTTTACATTTTCTGGCTTGTTTTCAATTCCTTGTATTGTCAAATCAACTCCGTCTTGAACAAGAATGGCCTCCATCTTGAGCTGCCATATGCTGAAATTGACATTCCTGTTGAATTTTTCGACAACCGTCTTTGTTATCGTCATTGTTGCCATAAAATCTGTAATCTGAAGTTTATTTCAATAAACTGGTCAAACAAATATGCAAGTCTCGTGAGTGGCCCCACAGGGTGAGCGGACCCCACGGGATGAGCGGGCCCTACAGGGTGAGCGGGCCCCACCAGATAAACGGGCCCCACGAGATGAACCTGTTGGACAAAATATATCAACCAACTCTGATATCAGTTTGTTAGGACTGGCCCAAGAATAAACAAACTAAAGTTAGAATAAAATAGGCGGTATAACCGACCATGTAAAGATTAGGCGGTAGACACCAGCCATTTAATAATTAGGCGGTAAAACCGACCATATAAAAGGGTTGTGGCAACCCAAAATAACAAAGCAAAATAAAAGACACTGAAATTTACGTGGTTCGGTCAAATTGACCTACGTCCATGGGCGGAGGAGGAGCAATATTTCTACTATAAAGAAGATATACAAAAGCCGTAGGAAAGTGGTTCCTAGACCAATAAGGCACTACAAAAAGTTTAGGAAATATTCCTAAATTCAAAACAAGAGAGCCTAAAATATTTGACTATAAATGGGTTAGATGACCCAAAACCTAATAGCTCATATAATACTCTCTTGAGTGATGCACTTGAAACCTTCATAGGCCTCCTATATTTATAAGTGGCAAGGGGAGGAATTCCTTCTGCAAGTCTCCGATGTGGGATGCAAAATTTTGCCACAAACAAGTCAAACATTGCGGCTGAAAATTCAACAGATAGTCATAGTAACTTTACAAAAGTATGGGCAAAGGCCCTATCACACTGTACATCGTGTACACAGACACTAAGGAAGCTAGCTCTCCTCATCCAATGGAATGCATATAGCATATGAGCTAATCTGTCTACTTCTATCTATTTGTTCGTCCTGGATCAGATAAAAAGAGCATTGCATAAACATAGAGCTTAGTCTATTAATCTCCTCCACCTGAGCGAACAATTTGATATCTTTTGCTCTTCCTGACCTTAGTTGTCTTAGCAACTGTTGGTTCGTGATTCCAACCCTTATATGTGACCCCTGTTGTGCTCTAACTTTCTCCATTGCTAGTTTCAATGCCTCTGCATAGTCTAGTAGCCAATGTTCAGCACTCCTTTCTCTCACGGCCCATACAGCTTTTTCCTGGCCATTGATGTCAGTTGCCATCACTCCAATCCCTATCACTTGCCCTTCCTTCTTGTTAGTTATAGCTACTTATACATTGATACACTCCTCCTCACTTATGTTTAATCCTGGCTCGTCCAAAGCACCAGTTGTTTCTGAGATGCTCTTCTTCCTGTTTCCTTCCATAGCCCCCAGGTGTTCCATCTATTCCTGCATAGCTTTTTTGTACCACTTGTAAAGGTTGCCTATTCTTGTCCTTGAAAACTCTTTCATTTCTTGCTTTCCACAATTGCCATAGGATATTAACCGCAAGGCCTAAGTGCTCCATCCCCTCCTGTCTATATCTTGCTCCTACCAAGGCATTCCACCATCTCCTGAAACAGCCTCTTTGATCAGCTATCCCGTCCTATTGTACAGGTGAAATATTCCACACTTGTTCTGCATTCTTGCAGTGAAAGAGTAAATGTTCCACCGTTTCTTCTTCTTCTCCACAACCTGTGCAAATAGGGTCTCCCATCTTTGTTCTGTCGAAAATTAGTTATTTAACTGGTAGCGCATTATTCATGCATTTCCAGATAAAGACTTTTAGCTTTGTTTGACATTCAATTTCCATAATTGCTTCCACCCCAGCCTGCCCCTTTGACTCCCGCTTGGATTATCCTCTCTTTTGCTGCCTCTATTATCCTGAGATTGCTTGCTGTTCAGTTCCTTGTATGAATTTAATGCTGTTATGAATTATGGGATTTGGGGGATTTTTGGGTTTAAGGTTTGACTAATGTGCTGCTTTTAAAATCAGGTTTGCTACCGGACACCTACTTCTGCAGCTGGAATTGAGGCGGGTGATGTTATGGTTAAGTTGGACGGAATACCCATATACAGCATTGAACAGGTATCATACTCTAGAAATAGCTGATCTAAAAGCACGTTTGTACTGTTCAGATGTTTGGCTTTAGAAGGTAATGAATATGGATTGAGAAACATGATAGAGTTGATATGATTGATTCTTTCTTTCAGGTTATGAGCATCATCGGCAGTAGGATCAATGTATCCATTAGAGTGATTGTCATCCGTTGGGATGGAGCACACTATCTTACCCTTTTTACTGGGGATGGAGCTGATCCAGAGGATGATGAACTTCCTTTCTGTATTTGAGCTTCGTTAAGATAGAAGTCAAAGGTAGAGGATTATAAGAAAATTGTAAAGATCCCCAACATGGATCAGTTAGCTTATTGTTTGTCTAGTTCATTATGGGCGGAGCCAAGGGGTTCGGGTAGGGGCAGCCTCACCCCAAGTTTTGGTTAATCCACTTTAACCCCTCGAGAGTTTTGATAGTTGCCTCAAAATCTATAATAAGAATTGCTTTATATCTGAATATTTATGTTGCTACAACTTCTCTGTAGTTTTGCTGTGACAATAGAGACTACTTTCATAAGTACACAATTATCATCTTTCCAGTGCTGGCAAGTTTTTGTGTTTTTGCTTAGAAATGCAGGTAACTGGTACTTTTGATACTTGCGACTTCAAATCCTTGCTCTCTTTTTCCAATTGTCATAGGCTTGTTTGGTCTAAGGCGTAAAAAAGTTCATCTTCTGTTGATCCAGAGCTTTGATGGTGCTCTGAAAAAGGGAGGAAAAAAAAAACTCTTTCCGTTGAAGCAGTTTGAATGCCAAACAATAGTTTGTGCTATTATACGAAAATCAGTGTCTTTTGTCAAGTTTTGAGCCAATCTGATATTTATTTTATTAAAATTTAAGTGTGGGCAAATGTGCCTCATTTGAACATATATCAATTGCAGTATTTGTTTTTTTGATAATTAACTTCTAGGCAAGTTACTATGACTCGTACCTATTTATTCTTGTTTCCTGGAACATCAAGTAAATAATATTAGGTGCACATTTGTGAAGTGGGTGGTGAAATAGATTTCTAATTTGGCAAAGGATCAAAATAGCTCATTAAGATAACAAAAATATTTCAAAGACTATTTGGGCAATTTTTTAGTGTTCAAATCTAGAAAATAACTTTTTTGTTTTAAAGAATCTTGAATAAGATTCATCTATAATAAAACGGAACATGTCATATGGTCCAAACGGATGAACAATTTCAACCTTCAATAAAAAGGTCACTCCACTTTTTTTATATGTATAATACTAGTAAGTCTTTGCTATGCTACGCACAGCCAGTGAGCATTTTAAAGTGTTTAAGAGTAGGAAATTTTCAAAGAATGTCCCTAAGTTAAGTGTCATTTTTAAATCTATACGTATTGTGTGTATATTACTAAAATGGAAAGAAATTAGATATTGGATATAAGTATACTATTAACTTATATGTTCAATCAAAATAGCTAAATGAGTACTGTGAAGAATTCTTATGCTTCTTCTTGCTATTTAAAATTTTTTTTGCTTTATTTTATAAGTAATTGAAGTGGATATAATAGATAAAATTTAGTAGAAATTTTATTAAATTTAGATTTGTTGCTTAATTGTTTGCTTCTAATTTGCATGCTATAATTTTTCCTTTTCATTTTCAAAATGTGGAGGCTGTGGAACATGGAATTTTTTGGGGTTTTTGAAACTCTAATTATGTTTTTATCAAATTGTGCAGTCTTGAGATTTTAGAGTTGGCAGAGGACTGGAATGTAATTTGATGGTGAATTGCAATATTTATAAAATGAGTCTAGTTAATTGTGTACATTAACAAATTACTATTATTTTTGTTTTTTCAAGATTTTTTCCGGTTAATAACTTTCGTAATGTTTGTTTATCTAGTAATTGGAAAGTGCAAGATGTATTTATATGTATAATATGATCGGATAAATGTAAGCAAAAAAATTGAAAAACAATGCATTTGTAATGTAGTTTTTAAGTTTAGTTCAATAGATATTTACATGTGTTTTTGTATTTAAAAGTTAAATAGTTAAAGGAATTGGAACAAAGAACTTGTGCAGGAATTCTTTTCCTTCATAAAGGCACATCTATATATAGATTGGATTTACAGCTTGTGAGCAGATTTGGTTTCCAATCCAAAAGAAACTACTTTCAAGTACATCATGTGATAAGTTATACATAAACGGCAAACCAGATTATATTTCAGCTACTGTAGGACTCATTCAAATAGCAAGCAACTACTAATAGTTTACTGATCAAGCTTACAAATAGGAAGCAAACTTAAGCAGTATTCTATCAAACATTAGGCAAGTTAGTTATAAGCATTGTGATTAACCTGAAGCGATGTAATCAACAAAGCAACAGTCATCAACAACCATGTTAGTACTGCAAAATGAAAACATAAAACATGTAAAAGAAACTATATGTTAGTATGGTAACTTATCAAAAGGGATATTGAAGAAAAATCTGAGAAAAACCATATTACCAAATGGCAAGAAATCAAAAAACTGAAAGAGCCTCTATGTTTTGTGAGAGCACGAACAACAAGAAGCAGAGCAACACTTGCAAGTCTACCTAGCGCGGTGTGCTATATGATTGAAAATTTGTGTATTCATAATAATTTTTTCTAAAAAGCTAGTCAATGATATCTAAACTAACCCCATACCTTGTGTTTCAATGTATTGGTTATGAAACAATGAAGTACAACTGATAATTCATCACATGGTTGAGATTGTTGTCAAGGACTACCTAACAATAAGGGAAAAAGCAACTGTCTAATCTGATTAGGTAATTGGGAAAAAGTAGAAAAGTTGAAGAAGGATTGCATTATTGACTTAAAGGAAAATAAGAGGGAAATAACGAGAACCAGACATAAAAGCAACGGTTGACTGCTTTTAAAATTGAGCAAAAGAATTTAAGCTTTATTGCATAATCTAATGATCCAATGACAAGGCAAAAAGGCAAAAAAAAAAAAAATTTCTAACGCCTAGCACTTAAATAACAAAAAAAAAAGCAGCTGAATAAAATAGAATAAAAGCATATATTTTTTGCCATTCAGACATTAATGCATTCATTTGCTCAACAAAAAAAAATTGTCACAATAAAAGACAAATGTTCACATATCAATAAATTATAATGAAATTGATTCGAAAGTGTATATTCTATTAGGTGGCTAGTTCAGTTTTGCATTTATAACAAATTGGAACCAATTTTTTTATCATTTTTTCCCACTTTGAAGATATCTTTTTTTTCCCTTCGAGTTTCAAAAATAGCCAAGGTTTGATTAAGAAAGTTTAAATTTTTTTTAGCATGCAGATTAAAATAATAAAATTCTTGGTATGAGATTTGGATATTTCTTTTAATTTTTGAAAATGTGACAATTTTTCTATCATTTTTTACGGCTTCTAAAATAGCAAAAGTTATATTAACAACGTAGCAAAAAAATATAAACTTTCAAAAAGACGAATAGAATTCTATGATTTTTAATAAATTCAAGTTAATCTGTCAAATATAACTTTAAATGATATTTCAAATCATAATAAATTTAAATTCAAATAATGATAATGATATTAATATTATAATTGGATTACATCTATCCAAGACCTAGAGGTTGAAATCAATTTTAAATATTTCTTTTTGTTTTTGAAAATACTATGATTTGAAAAATACTCTCTCAAATTGACATCATAATAAATATAAATTGAAATAATGATAATAATAATAATTTGTAATTGAATTACATCTATCAAAGGCTTACAAACTGAAAAGTCCAATAAAAATAATTGGACCTCATACTTGAATGCCAAGGCCAGACCAATTTTGGTCATTGTGCAATGCAGTCCAATCTATCTACCATTTCCTATGAAAAGAAAAGGAAAGAAAAAAAGCTCAAAAATATACCAAGAGTACCATGTGTCAGTGAAACAGCAACTTAAAACCTTTGCTTATCTTATAGTATATAAGAAAAAAAAATCCCAATGGACAGGGGCCACTGCCACAGGAGCATAGCCCACACAGGGGTTGGAGAGGCAGTTAGTGAAAGAGAAGTAAAAAGTAAGATTTACTCTTTAAAATAATATAATATAAGTATACGGCAAATTATGTAAAAATAAAACACCACCGGAATGATTATAATTGTGACTTCATTGGTACGGGGGTCATCACCACAACTGATCCTAGTAAGTTATAATTCCACTATAGATTTTCTTGATATAATTTTTTAAATTTATTTATCCTATTCAGGGAAAATTTTCAATAATAAATATTTTAATTGCAATTGCATAGTTATTCTAGTATCATCGGAGAATTAAAGTGGACGTTGATGCAGGTTATCAAGAATGCACCTATGCGGCTAAGGGGGAAGGAAGAGTCAATGGCACAATGCCTCGGTCTTCTCTACTGATGTTCCCATGCTGGGCAGTTGTTATATATAGCCAATTCTTTAGGTATTTTATAATTAGAGAGAAGGCTATTAGTTATAATATTTTGAGTAGGGATTTGAACTTTTGACGCTATTCAAAATGTCATGTAATTCATCTTTGCGACAAAGGAAAATGGTAAAAACCTTATCCTTAAGAGCTAGTACTTCTAATTCTTACCAATTTGAAAAATTGCATGAGTGTTTTTTTTTTTGTGTAGGAGGAAATTTTATGATGTATAAGATAATAGGACATTTTTCAACCAAAAAGTTTTTATGAAAGTAAAGTCCTTCACAATAAGAAAATTTTTCTTCCTCTCTCTTTTTTTGCTTGTTTTATTCTATTTATCAAAGCTCTCCAACAAAATTAAGTGTTAGCATTGAATTTTTTTATAACATTTTAGAAGATGAGTAATCGTGTAGGACAATTATAATATGCATGTAACGTTATAGCTTTTACTCATATAATTGTATATCATTAAATTTCAAATTTGACCCCATTTATTGTTGGGTCTTGTCTCTGCAATGCATCCATAGTAGTAGTAATTGGGGATTAATGATAAGGCCCATAATAAAAATTGTTGTACTCGTTTCATCCAATTGAAAGTGTCATACTTTTTATTTTTAGATATTTCAAAACTTTTGCCATGTCACAAAGTCAAAACCATCTTTGATCTCTATCCCCAATATTAAACATTCCTTTAATGTTACATTCAAATTTAAAATTTGAATTTTCAAGGGGCAAGAATGGAAAAAGAAATACAAACATTACAATCAAAATATTATTATTAAAAAGTTGAATTCTTGAAAAGTGACAATAAAAAAATGGGTTAATTACATTTACCTCCCTCGAAGTTAGGCCAAATGTGACGACCCCACCTCCCCCTAGGGCGTACCCAAGACAACTCTCGCCAGGACTCACTCCTTCACTCAATCGACTCTCGAGATTAATCAATCAAGCCTCCAAAATAACATTTAAATTCTACAATTCAACCACAATGCAAACTTATTTACAACCCAAAAGTCAAATGTATGATACAACGTCAAATGTCAAAATACATCCTATCAACCAAGAGTACAAGTACAAGAGGGTTATACACTCTAGATCACACTTAATTGCTCCAGACCTCCATTCCTGTAAGGAAAACAAAAACTAAAGGAATGAGTTAAAAGCCCAGTGAGATTCCCAAACAAGCAATCAGGTAGAGAAACCATGAAAGTATGGTATTTAACAGTTGGAACACTTTGCACAATAATAAACAGTCATTCAAGAAATAAACATTCATTCATTGGAAGGATACGTGCTCACTTGGAGCCATTCATTCAGTCATTCAGTCGCCAACGATTTCCCTTATTCCTCCGCCATTTGAAAATATTTAACAGTGAAAACTCCTTCAGTATTCATTGTCACTCATTCATTGATTTCATTGTATTGAATTCACTGGCCAGTTCTCCACCAGACTTCGTGGTAATATTCGAGTATACCAAAACACTGTTCCAGGGTCACCAGCCGCCCGACCGAATCCGCTTCTGGTTCGAGTCAACTGGCAACGAAGGGCAAGGGCCCAATTCAGCCAAAAGGCTTACATTCATGCACAAGTAGCATTCACTCATTAAAAATTCACTTTTACTTGGGTCGAGTGCGACAAAGTACATACTCGCCTATCGAAAATCCATTTAGCAATCATTGGAAAGCATTTAACATTCACAACATTTCACATAGTCATTTAAAGCATACACATGCAAGGAACACTCACCAGTTTAAGCAAAATAACGTCAAAAGTTTCCTTCCGGATTATGCCCTTGATCACCGATAAACCCCAAGAATAACCAAGAGAAAATATTATAGTTTAACCATCCAAAGTTTAGGTGAACCAAAGAAAATCTGAGTAACTATTAGTACAAAGGTGCAAATATGGTTTTGGAGTGAAAAAAGAACATTTAGTCCCAAGGAACATGAGTAACCAAGAATTCCTCATTCCAATCATAAACCAATCTCAAAATGGTTTAACAACTCCAACTTAAAGTTAGAAATGAAAGTAAGGACAGTTTTAGGAAAACATAATTTTTCCAGTTTTGCGCGATGCTATGTGAAAAATCATATCTCAAGCTTCTTAAGTCCAAAATTTATAAACTTTATACCGTTGAAAAATAGATTCAAAGAGTTAAATTTCTCAGAAGACACCTTTGTAAGATTCTGTCCACAAGTCAGTCAAAATCAAATCTTAAGTGGCTGCTTTATCCAGTAGAAAGACAGAACAAGAATGAAAATTCAGTCAACTTTCAAAAATCACAGATATTCATAGTAATTGAGGAAAATTCTTAAATTTTTACGGTAAAAATTACTCTGAATCTAGTTTCAAACGCAACAAGCAGAACTCAATTTGGATTTTTCTACACCAAGATATGATAGATTTCCCAAGACTGCTCAGAGTCTCCTGCGGGAAAAATTTCAGTAGCACTTCCTTTGTGTTTACCAATTTTTTTCCAGCCATGAAAAGCTTCAAGTTTTTCCTCAATCAACCCAATTCAACCACCACAAGTAAGCATATCAATATAGCTCTTCATCTAGGCTAAAAACCATCCAAATATAACTCATATCTATCAAATATTCCACCACTACCAAATCTGAAATTTTCTCATCAAAGCTGAAAATTCATCTTTTAATGCTAAAACGTCACAATCATGCCATTAATCACCTCACAAATTCCATATCCAAGCTCAATACCAACATTTGCTAGTTAAACAATACAATCAAAGCTGAAAACTATAAAACCCTAACTGAAATTTTCACTAAACAACCCAAAACTAGAAAATCATCCATAATATTCCAAGAGTCAAAGCCTCTATAGCATATTTAGCAAGATTACGGTAAAGACAAGAAGTGGATGAACTTATACCTTGCAAAATCTTCTTGAAAGTGAAGAACCAAGCTACTTCTTCCAAAACTTTCACCACACCAAACTTCCTAAGCACCAAGGTGAAGGTTTAATCGGTTTAGTTTTTGTGGTTCAACTCAAACAAGGCTAAATCAAGATGTAGTTGGAGGTATCTTCCCTCTTGTTTTTCTCTCCCAAAATTTCGGCCACCATGAAGAAAAATGAGCCAAGAAGAAAGAAAACTCATTTGATCAAACATTTCCTTGATTGCCGACACTTGGCAACTCAAGATTCTTTCTTTTTTTTTTCTTTTTCACCTTTCTTTAGTCAAAATTGGTGGCTGACTTAAGGGTTAATTTAGGGGAAATTAAATGAAATAAAAACAAGAAAATTAGGGTAAGAAAGTATTGGTCAAGCGGTGTACTCAACCGGTAACAAACGGCGCACGTCGATTCAAGCCTATTTCCCTTAATTCCCTTGTACTTTTGTTTTAGCTGATGATTCACTAACTTATTATTAGCACTTCTAATCACACACTTCCTCTTACCTAATACTCACTCTTATCCACCAAATTTAGTACACATACCTCACCAAGTGATCACACGACCAAAATGCACCAAAACCCTAACTTACTCTAATTTTAAAAGTAAAAGTAAAACTCTTGACTCAACTAATAAAATCACCATGAAATTTAGACCTAGTAAATAGTTAAATAGTCAAAGTAAAGAACTATAGAAGGAAATATAAATTAATTTTTCAAAATGGGAGGAAATTCTAAAGGAATTTTCGGATCCTCACACCAAACCACGAATCAATCCCTGTGGTTTCAAAAAATAATAGATGCCCCTTCAAATTTATTACTATTTAACAAAAGCAACCCTACCATCTAAAACCGTTAGGAATTCTACTAGTGCCAACCAAAAAAATAAAGTGAAAGTCCAAAAATGTCCTTCAAGACCCATGTGCCATTATCTTTCTATTCTTTTATTCCAAAAATAGCCTTTTTCCTCCGAACAAAGATTAAATAATGAAAATACTCCAAAAAAAGCCCCCACAATCTTTTCCAATAAATATCATAAAAATATTTTTCAAATCATTGAAAATTGTTTCCATTGATAGATCTCTATATAGGTGAGTAAAATTTTTACTTAAAATGCTTCAGGTTAGCCATGAAAGCCACGATGAGTTTAAAGATGTACCATCCTTCCAAACTCTTACCACTTCAACAAGCCAAACAATACTACTACAATTTTCTATTTTGTTTTGGTTATCAACGGGAGTAGAAAGCAAAATATTTGAATAAATAAGAAAGAGTAGATTGATTAGAGTTTAAAGATTAAAACTTTGAACCATGTAGAGGAGAAAGGGTTAATAGAGAAGGAGAGAGAGTGTAGGATTATGATGATAAATAGGATGATTGCTATAATAGTGGCTAGAGTAGTGGCAGACATATAGGAGACCTCTATAGCTTTTCCTGCCACAAGACTATTTGTGTAATTTTAAAATAATTTTTTTATTTTAGAAATTGATCAAACATGTTGAAGGGCATTTAGTCTTTTTTCTTACTTCCATTAATCACAAGAGACGGAAGTTATTGTGAGGGGCCATCTGTTATTTTTTAAAACCACGAGGATTGATTAGTAGTTTGGCCAAAGCTCAAGGGAGGTAAATGTAATTAACCCTAAAAAATTGGGACAAAGGAAGTATTATTTATTGGTGACATGTAAGTTTTCCTCTATACCTCTTTTTTTTTTAATGAGAAGGTTTTGATTTCAGTATCTCTTATTTATTATCCCTTCCACCTTACCACCTAATCCAATCCTCCGCCTATTGCTCTTGGGTCTGCTTCAATAGTTTGGAGTAATTTATGAATTGAATGACATTTTTTTTTAAATTTGCAATTGAGAAGAATTGTTTTACACCTCACTCAATCAATCTTTTCTTTTCATTCTTTTTTCTTGAAATCTCACTTTAAAATTTGTAATTTTGGAAATGGAAATTTTTAATTCAATAACAAATTGGAATACATAATGTGTTTAACTAAAATTGGTAATTTTGTCTTTTCATGAACAAGATTTTGATATAGTGTAGTCTTTTAGGAAGAGATAAGGAATTCAGACTTGGACATGAGTTTGACGAAGCTAAGAAGGAGAAGACCAGGGAAGGAAGCTAGAGTGTAAGGACTAACAGATGCATCTGTGCTAGTAAATATGAATCAACTTCGAGTATTTGCGTACAAGTTTAATTTTGTAATATTTAGATTGCTAATTTAATGTCTAGCTAACTGTTTTTATTGTATATTTTTAATTGCCGTGAAAATTTGGTCCTTTTTTCTGCTCTTATTTTTGCACATGAGATGGTGATGCAAATTTAGGTTAAATATTAGGTGGGTTGTCTATTTTTTTTCCCTTTTATTTGGATAATGTGATGCATCCCAAAAATTTTCAAGTGAAAATACCCTCAAAAATGTGTTCGGGACTAAAATTGTGCATTTGTTATGTTTAAGGACTAAAATGCTTCATTTTGAAATGCGAAGTACTAAAAAATTACGACGATGAAATGTAAGAGATGATTGGTGTCATTTTTCCTAATGTTAACTATAGGCCTTGCACCTAAACCCACAAAGAAAGAAAAAGATAATCCTAGGGGTGAAGTGTAAAACTTGTTATAATTTGAGGGAGATTTACTTTAATTAATCCTTGGGAATATAAACATCTTTTTGACATTGTTGTCATACAATGTTAGAATTGACTAGTGATCTTGGATGAAGTATAAGAGATAGTATTAAAGAATAAAGTGCAAAATTTACTATACCTGAGAGGAAGTTTTTGTAATTAGTCCCAAAATTTATAAGGTTCAGGAAATCAGGTGTAATTTGGATTAAGTTTGAGAGGTTTTCGGCTTTTAGCTCTTGCAGATGAAAATTTGGGAGCATTTTCTCTAGGTTCCGCGAGGTTTCTGCCTATGGTACCAAACAAATTGTTTCCCAAGTCAATCTTCCAAATTTTGACATCAAAAGAAGTTTCAATGAACTAAAGTTAAAGAAATGGCAAATAACCTTTACAATTTTGTCTTTATTATTAGTAATAAGAAGGGTATATAACCGTAAAGCCATTGGACTTGTAGTTCTTTTATTTTGTTTTATGTTTTGTCTAAAATTTTGGACTTTATTTTCCCATTTTTTATTTTTACAGTAGGTGTTTTCCATTATTTTTTTTTACAGTAGGTGTTTTCCATTAGAAGATGCAGCAATTGTGGCATCGGACTACCCATCCCTAATGGTTAAAAGGAAAAAATAAAGAAGAGGATAATTAGTTAGATCAAAATTTGACCTCGTGAGGATGTAAATCACAGTTAGAGAAATTAGAGAGCCCAATTGAAATTTTAACATAATTCTTACAGATGTAGCAGAAATCACATATTTTGGTCTCCAAGTCCGGGTTGTTATATATATAGAAGTTGACATTTGACAACAACAAAAAAAAAGTCCTGGGTTGTTGAGTTGAGGTAGGAGAGTGGGACCCAGCCACTGAATCTACCCATTATCTAATTTAGACATGCTCACATTGCCAATTTTAACCATTTTAACACCCTTTGTAGAAATACTTACTTTTCAATTTAGGTATTATCAAACCAGCCCCTCAGATATACTCTCTTGTGATTCTAGCCCCTTCACAAATGGAGTACTTTTCTTTCAAATTATGACAGCTTTTAGAGAACCGTCCATCCATACTTCCGTAGACTTATTTTTCTATCTTTACTTAGATGTTCCTACTTGGATATTCAAACGATTCATGTATGGACATTTTCCAAGCAAAAAAAATATACATATATGTGTGGAAGTTGGAAAATGGCAATCCAAAAACAAATTTCCCATTTTAACAAACAATAAAACTGTATAACTTTTTTTTAACATGCAAAGCAAACAAAATAGTTAATAGGTAGTCTAAGGATAAACAATCCCATTCAAATAATTAAGATTGCAAAGGAGTCTAATCGAGTTGAACTTTAACCTAATCGAGTTACTAAACTCAGACTCTACGAGTTTTTAATGTAAAACTTGAGTTTGAACTCATCCTCAAATTCAAACCTAGTCGAGTTCGAGTTCAAGCCTACTCGAGTTTTAAAAAAATAATTATTTTATCTTTTAAAAATTACTAAAATAGTCATTTTTCCTTAATAAATAATAAAAAATATTAGGAATATATATGTAATTTCATTATTAAAATAAAATTTATATATATGTAGACATACACATGCGAGTTGAGTTTCTCTGTACTTGACTTGAGTTCGATAGATTAATTTAGTCAGCTCTATCTCAATTCGAACTCCATATTGACCGATCTTAAATCGAATTTTGATTAAGGCGGCTCACAGACGGTTTAATTCATTCGCAGCCTTACACATAACCACAAATGAGTTTTATAGATATTATTGCACCATTCAATCACAACCATATTTGAGCTTGCACAAGTGATTTGCGGGATCAATGGTTTGCATATATGATTTGAGGTACAACTCACAGTTTATTGTGTTGTTTCATTAATTCGTATAAAAATACAAATACTGTACAACTAAAGACTACTTAAGATCGCTTGTCATTTATAGCTTACCAACAGTGATGGTGTATCAACCTGCCATTTAAGATTTGGGTCTAGCCTGTAGATTACCACGTTGCAATAACATTTTCTTTAATTCTCTTTACTTGCAAGCAATTGAATTAAGAATTTGGTTCTCCCTTACCTTTCCTTTTTCCCTTTGCTCTTTTTATGTTTAGGCTAGTACCTCTTATTCCTTATTTGTTATTTGGTCGTTGATTTTCTTAGGCTTTGGTATAATTCCTCTTAGTTTATTTAACTATTCTACGCTAACCAAAATAGAAAAAATTTTAATTCATCACTTTTTAAATCATTTACTTTTGATTGGTGAGAATTCGGCCACATAACATAAAAATGCCGTTGTAAATTCTTTTTTCATTTTTCAAAATTTTCATATGTCAATAATTTCCCTAATATCCTACTCCAATCACTTTTATTCATTTATTTATTTTTGTGTTCATCACTTTCTTCTCAAGGACTAAACCCTTATTCACGTGTAATTTCTCTCGCAACTCAATCCTATTGATCCTTATTATCAATCGTACTCTCTTCTATCAATGCTCACGGCCTTTCTCAAACGTTCTTAAAACGTGTAGGATCAAGCACGACTTACCACCTTAGCCTTTCTCCTATCTATTCCCTTTTATTTTCTTTTAACTCTTTTCATTCTCCCTATACATTTCTAAAATGAATAGAATTTTTTTTCCAGGTCTGGAGGCTATCCCCCAGGTTAGGTAAAGTTTTGCCTCAAAAATACTCAACAACAGTAGCACGTGATGGTCGAAACTGAGATCTTACTGTAACTACAGACGATCAATCCCAGCCGAGCTACCCACGGGAGCTAAAATGAATAGAAGTTACTTGTGACGAGTTTGTTGTGGTACCTCTTCTTGGCTTGAGCATCTCACGATGTTGTACGATTTTTGCCCGAAACAGTTTCTAATTTGTTAGACATCAAAATAGCGGTTGAAAACCGTTGGTTGGAATGACCAAGTTATGCCGACTAAATATTTGAGAATTACATTAAGACAACTAAAGTACCTCAAGGACTATTTCAGCAGTTAAATCCTTTTCCATTTTTTCCTTTTGTGAGGAATCTTGAAAAGGATTTACTTGTAATAATGGAACATGCCAGATGGTCCAAACTCCAAATGCATCAACAATTTCAAACTTCAAAGCAATAAAAAGTTACTCCATTTTTTCCACATGCATCATAAACAAAAAAGAAAAAGGATCATTCACAAACCTCCTCTGTGGTTTCTCTTAATATCACTTAGTGCTCTCATGGTTTCAAAAATCTCTCTTATTTCCCATTGATTAACATGTTTTGTAACATTTTAGCCCTTGTGCATTAAAAAAAATTCATAGATCAGGAGAGATAATATAATTTACTTTAAATTGTACCCTTTCTTATCCTTTATATGAATATTAAAGCAGCAACTAAACTAAAATAAACCTAATAAGCAAAAGACAAATTGAAAGAGATGTAAGTGCAATAAGGAGAAGTTGCAACAGCTAAGTAATTTTACAACTTTGCGATGATTAATGCTCCAACTTTAAAATTATAAAGACAGCAAGACAACAAATAAGTAATACAAGTTTAATGGCAAAAGAAGCAACTTGAAGAGGAAATTAGTAGCAAATATTGTAACAAATCATTACAAGTTCTAATATTAAAAAGTACTCTTATAACTCACCAACATCGTTTAGTATAAAGAATAGATTTTATTAATTACAATAGGAAGGTGACAGTCAAGATTTTGAAAATGAAAGAAATCCAAATAAACTATATTTGCTTCTAATATATATTTGATGTGCTTTAGATAATAGTAGTATTAGAAGTTCCTTACCTTTTATTGCTATAGGATTTAAAAAATGTCACAATTATAAATAGTAGTTTTGTTAATTGTTGTCTTGATTTTTTCTTTTCCAAATTCCTTTTTTTGTTTGAATTTTAGTTAATCAATTAAGGATTTTTAGAAGGGTAATATCATCATTTTCTATCCATGATGGAGAAATCTTGTCTTGTCAATCTGATAAGGGAGATAAGAGAGATTTTTAAAACTATAGGGATGCTAAGTGATATGAAGCCAAACATCAGGGGAGCTTTGTCAATTATTCCAAAAGTAAAAATGGAAACAGAATACAAATGACAACCAATTAGGACCACAGTCGACACAGGAGTTGGTGAAGTAGTTGGTGAGAGAGTAGTAAGCCACTGACCCTATAAATCACCCCAAATTCCCCACGCAACAGATCTGAGCTCTATTCTCCTTTCTTCCTTCCTCCACGCTAGCGAATTCTACTTATCTTGGTGTGATTTTTTGGCTTGACAGAAAGCTACTGCTACAGCAGCATTGTGTCGGGAATTCCTCGCCGACACCGCTGCAGCATTGACAGATCAATCGAGGTATACATATTTTCGATTGGATTTAAATTTCGTTGATAATGAAGGTGATTGAGAAGATCCAGAAGGCCTCCAAGGACGAAAACAAGGTTGTTTTCTCCTTCGAATTCTTCCCACCCAAGACCGAAGATGGCGTCGACAACCTGTTCGAAAGAATGGAGAGGATGGTCGTCCATAACCCGAATTTCTGTGATATCACGTGGGGTGCGGGCGGATCCACGGCGGATCTGACGCTGGAGATCGCGAATCGGATGCAGAATATGGTCTGTGTCGAGACCATGATGCACTTGACGTGTACCAATATGCCTGTGGAGAAAATTGATCACGCTCTGGATGCTATAAAGTCCAACGGGCTCCAGAATGTCCTTGCTTTGCGGGGAGATCCCCCTCATGGCCAGGATAAGTTCGTCCAGGTGGAAGGTGGCTTTGCCTGCGCTCTCGACCTCGTAAGTTTGCCTCTGAGTTTGATTCTGATTGTGTTCGTTATGTTCTGATTGTTGCTCATTCAATTAAGTTGATGTTGATTGTTTTACGCTTGTTTGATAACATCGTTAATGTTTACTGTGCATTTAGTACCATTTAGTGCTAGTTGGGTGTGAACTCTGGCTACATTTTGATGTTGGTGATGAGTAGTTTTGAGCTGTTTAATCTATTTAGGTGAAACATATTCGTGCCAAATATGGAGATTATTTTGGGATCACTGTTGCTGGTTATCCAGGTGGGTTTTTAGTAATTCAAGTTGTTGTTTTGGACGATGCTGTGTTGATGTATTAGTGTATAGAGTGTAATCATGATGTTAATGTGGTGTCCTTTCCTGCTCAGAGGCTCATCCTGATGTTATACCTGCTAATGGGATTGCCCCGCTTGAGGCATATCAAAGTGACCTTGCCTATCTGAAGAGAAAGGTTTGTATTTAGCCCCTTGATATGACGCTGTCTTTTGAATTGTGATTAATTTATTCCTTTTGGCTTTATCCAGAGGTTTGGATGTGGGAACTTAAACTTTCTTTTGCTTATGGTTGTTGATTCTGAAATTTTCTGCAGGTTGATGCCGGAGCTGATCTTATTATAACTCAACTCTTCTATGATACTGATATTTTCCTCAAATTTGTTAATGACTGTCGCCAAATTGGCATAACTTGCCCTATTGTTCCTGGGATTATGCCCATCAATAATTACAGGGGCTTCCTTCGTATGACTGGCTTTTGCAAGACTAAGGTAAAGGTTGCAATTAATAGCATTCTTTCACAAAGATCAAGAGTTATGTGGGCAAATGTGCTTTTTTAGAAGGTCATTTGTACACAAGACAGATAATTTTTTATCTTGTGCATCAATTTTTTCTATTGTACTTTAAAATCTTAACACATGAGAGTCTTTCTAGTGAGTGAAAATTCACTTATTATCATGCAGCTACTCTAACATACTACTGGACATATACAATTTGCAAGAATTAATTATCAGATCACAATTAGTCTTCTGGTCATTGTGAGCCTTAAAATCTAAGGTTGTGAATCTTTTCTGCATACCTTCCACCTTTATAAGCTTATTTTTCTCTCTATGCATGATACTAGGTATTTAGATATGTAATATGTCAACTTCTTTAAAGCATATGTTGTATTAGTCCTAACAGTTCTCATATAAGTTGACACATTAGTTTACGTCACTATGCTGAACAGTCATTGTAGTAGTAAATAAATGTTCTGCTCATTCTTACTTAACATATGAAGAATGATGACAATTTCGATTTTATTCAAATAGCAACTATGTGGGAATGCAGAATTGATACAAGTCCAGTATCTCTAGTTAGTGCTGGTTAATTTCATTTTAAGTGATTGGCAACTTGTTGAACTATGTGGTTACTCAGACAACATTAGGTGCTTGTGCGTTTAAGTTCCATACTAAGTTTACTGAATAATTGTAGATTCCTCCTGAGATTACTGCTGCCTTAGAGCCTATCAAGGACAATGAAGAAGCTGTGAGAAACTACGGGATTCACCTTGGAACTGAAATGTGCAAGAAGATTTTGGCTAGTGGAATCAAGACATTGCATCTTTATACATTAAACATGGAGAAGTCTGCATTGGCTATATTGATGGTTTGTTGTTATTTCTCATTATCCCTGTGTGTGTTATCTAGTCATTTCCATTATTAGTATAGTGCTGGAAGTTAGTGGCTTATGAAAGCTTGCATGTGTAGAATCTTGGTCTGATTGAGGAATCAAAGATTTCAAGGACATTGCCTTGGAGACGTCCCACTAATATTTATCGTGTTAAAGAAGATGTTCGCCCTATATTTTGGTATATAATACTGAATCAGCCCATTTTTGCACTCCTTTCTCTCTCTCTCTCTTAGTGATTTCATCTATTATGTGGATGATTATCGAAAACTCAAACATTTCATCTTTCGTTTCTACTGTTATAGGGCCAATCGTCCAAAGAGCTATATTTCAAGGACCATAGGTTGGGAACATTACCCACATGGCCGATGGGGTGATTCTCGAAATGCATCATATGGAGCACTTTCTGACTATCAAGTATGGAGATCTTAATAACTTTTTTTTTTCTTTTTATTTTTTAAAGTCATTGACTTTTACTTTTCACTTTCTGCCTAAGCATATGTTATCATCTCCTAGTTCTTTGGGGTGCTATGTAGTTTTTTGTACTTTATCTGCCATTGCATAGGTTTTTAATTCTTAGGTGATTGTAAATGTTTCTCTTCCTCTGTTTTGCCTTCCAATTGTAACCTGTTTCCATAGAAGACATCATAGTTCTGCAAGTTGTAAACTTCTATCCATAAAATCTAGCAGAGCTTTGCATTTAGGGAATGGTGCTTGCTGAAGTAGAAAAGAGACTACTTGAAATTTCGTTTTTTTTATATGATTCTCAAGAGGAAGTGTTGAAGGCTATAATTTTGATGATCAAGTCCATGCCTTGGTCTAAAGCCCTACTTAGTTGATTTAATAATTTTGCCACTACAGCTTGTTGATTCCGATCTTTATTTACTAGAAATAAGTGAAATGTCAGTATAGGATTTTAAAAGTTTTTTCTTCCCTGTAAAAAATGGCAAACTATACAGACCTCCTTAAAGCATTCTGATAATTTTAGATTCTTAGCATGAGGACAGATTTTCTGAGTGAACCATTGCTGAGTCATAGGTAGTTTCAACTTCAATCAAGAGATTTACCTCCTACTTTTTACTGTCTAACTTAATGATCCATTATGAGAGCATTGTCCCATCTGATCTTCTCCTCTTTGTATGCTGCAAGTCAGCAGAATATATTTTAAAGTGGCTGGAATTGCTGAATTAACTCCTCCTATATGACTCTGGCTCTGTTGAAATTCAGGAAATCCATGAGGATAGTAAGCATTCCTAAAGATCTTTCCCCCCCTCCTTTTAAGTAGCTTTTTGCGAGGATGCTATAATAAGAGGCCTTCCTGGTACATGTGCAATTAAAGGTTTAGAAATTCAAGTGGATAAAGAACAACTTGACTTCTTTATATGGTACAGGGAGATTTTATGGTCTGATGGATCATTTTCTGGTAGTCTTCTGTTTAATGATCCTTTTTGTGCCAGATGTTTATATCCTCTCATGGTTTCTCAAAAGATCACATGTTTGTTTGAGTTCCTAATTTTAGGAGTTGATCTGTATCTCCAACTAAATACCAAGTACCAGGAAGAAGGATAATCAAAATCTGGTAATGGGAACCCTATAATGGACATTAACTATTTAATCTACTCCAGGTATTGACAACTGTGAGGAGTTACAACCCATTCTACCATGCTTGATTTTTTTAGAGCACTTCAGATTGACTTTTCAAAAGTTGTTTGAAACATTAGAAGTAACATTTTATTATAAAGTTCAATCTCTAGAAAGCTCCTCCAAAGGTGCTCATAGAGACAACAACTTTCAGTTTCAGAAGAAAAACTGAAAGCATCCTTTAGTTTAAATACAAAATTAGAACTATCTTGAAGCAAATGAGAACAGGCCCTTTACCTGTGTGTAATTATTTTAAATTGGTGAATATTCTTTCTCATGTGCAACAAAGAATGAGTAATAGAATGACCTTTGTTTTCATCCATGTTTTTAGAGAAAGTTTTACAGGGAGAAATAAATCATATCACCTTCTGTTTAGATTTATGGACCTTTGACCAAGTTGTTGATGCTTAATTCATCTTGTTATATATTCCACTCATGTGGCTATGCCATAAATTTTAAACAGTTCATGAGGCCCCGTGCACGTGGTAAGAGACTTTCAGAAGAATGGGTTGTCTCTCTAAGAAGTTTACAGGATATTTATGAGGTACAATTACTCGTTACATTTTTACATTCATCTGAAGAAAATACTGTTTCTGCAGAAGCTCTGATTCTTGATGAATTTCATCACATCAGAAATTTAAGCAATTTTGTCTCGGGCAATTAAGAAGCTGCCCATGGTCCGAATTAGATGGCCTTCAGCCAGAGACAAGGATCATAAATGAACAGCTGGGTGCTATTAACTTAAAAAGGTTTCCTAACAATCAACAGCCAACCAGCACTTAATGGAGTAAAGTCTGACACTCCATCTGTTGGTGAGTTGTTTCTTACCTGGAATGCACATTTTTTATTTTATTATTTTGTTCAAGAGTAATACCTGGGATCCTGTCTTCCCTTTTCCTCCTAAAGTTTGGGTCAGGTGGAAACACATCCTCACATGCTGAAAATCAGTATTCTTTTTTAATGAATTTTTCTTAATAGAACTTTTAACATTTGCACGTCCCTTTTGTGGGTCAAACTCCATTATAAACTCTTCAAGTAGATATTGAATTTGCTGGGTATTTCAGGAATGGGATTGACTGCTGCACTATTTACTTCTATGAAGTTGATAAATCTCTTTAGATCAAAGAAAATAGGGATCAAACTAGAGCAGTAATTTTATGTCTTTGCGTTGATCTGGGAATCTGTTGATCAACATTGGTATTAATAGATCGGATATAAGGAATTCTTGAGAAAATGACTTTTAACTGCTCTGTATGTAAACATGGTTTGCAGGATGGGGTGGGCCAGGTGGATATGTTTATCAGAAGGCCTACTTGGAATTTTTCTGCTCCAAAGAAAAGTTGAACTCTCTTGTTGAGAAATGCAAAGCATACCCATTCCTCACCTATATGGCTGTGGATAAAGTGGGAAGTTGGATTTCAAACACCAACCAAACTGATGTGAATGCTGTTACATGGGGAGTCTTCCCTGCAATGGAGATTATACAACCTACCGTTGTGGATCCTTCCAGCTTTGTGGTGTGGAAGGATGAGGCATTTGAAATTTGGTCAAGAGCATGGGCTCAATTATACCCAGAGGCTGACCCATCCAGAAAACTGCTTGAAGAGGTTAGTTTCATCTCTTTATGTCTATTGTATGTCAATCTTCTTATACTTCTAAAGCATTGCTATTTACAGAAGGACTAAAATATTTGTACAATATTTGGGATGACAACTGTAAAAACAAGTCCTCCCACCCCTACCAACCCTCTCCCCTAACACAAGTAAATGAAATAAAAATCAATTGAATCTTACAAACGTGAGGATATATAGTTTTTGTTCCGTCTCTTAAACATTGCTGGATTGGTTTGACTTTACCATGTTTGGTTGAGATCAATTGCTATTACACCTTATTGGTGCAAATTGGCCTCCCCCCTCCGCCAACCACCCCAACAAAACCCTCTCCCCGATATAAGTAAGATAAATAAAAAATTATTGATGTCTGTATGTCATTTCTCCTACTCTTCATTTTGTGAACATTATGTTGCAAAAATTTCAAAATTAAATATTGATAAAAAATTTATGCTTCAAAGCGGGAGTAGCATTTACTTTGACGGATAGTTTTCCGTATCTCAGAGGTTTGTCTAATGGCACTGAGGCAGTGGAGGGGTTTAGGTATGAAGCATTTGCGCCCCTGCAGTTATTGATGTCTGTCAAATTGCATGATCAGGATACTGGAAATACTTCGCTTTCCTTCTATGTTATCTCTTACAGCTTTGTTCTGTTGCATTTCACAATAGTGGAGAAATGTTTGATGATTGATAGTACATGGTCTGTGGCACATGTTTTAACCAGGAAGCAAATTGATTTTGTAATTTGATGAATAGTTGTAGCATAGATAGGTGTATGCGTGTTCTCATGGATTGCGAGATGATTGTTAGAAGGAATTAGTAGTGGGATACAATTGGTTGGTCAAGCATTGTGGGATATCACTTGTTTCGTTTGTCTAGTATATCTTTCGTGCATTAAGTCTACTGCTATTGCTTTCTTATGTGTGTATGTGTGTTCTTATGGATTGTGAGATGATTGTTAGAAGGAATTAGGAGTGGGATACAATTAGTTAATTAAGCATTGTAGGATATCACTTGTGTCGTTTGTCCAGTATATCTTTCGGGCATTAAGTCTACTGCAATTGCTCTCTTATTTCTTGATGTAAAATATTCAAAACTAGAGAATTCAGGTTCATCTTTTTGGATCAACAACAGTAAGACTGAAGAGTAGTGGTAGGTGACACGATTTGCTTATGTGCAATTAGTCTAAAACGTTTACAACACATTGTTTACAAAAGCAATTGCATGTTATGTTGCTTATCATGGATTAATGATTGTCTTGAGTTGCTAAAGTCATAATTGGCTATCATTTCTATTTTTGCCTGATTTTCCACTTCCCATTTTTCCATTTGGTCCTGGATGTAGAACACTCATTGACTACCTCCAACTCCTTGTATGGGACCAAAAATTTCACGTGGTTGCTTCATTATCCTTGTAGGTGCGAGACACGTACTTCTTGGTCAGCTTGGTTGATAATGATTACATCAGTGGTGATTTATTTGCAGTCTTCAAACGATCTTTGAAATGATTAGCAGCACTCGTGGAGTCATCCTCCATGAAGTCCCACTTTCTTTTGAAATTTCTTTTCTTGCTATAGTAAGATTATTGCATGTCATCTATAATGTTTAGGCTAGCCTCATTTTATGCAACAATAAACGACAAAAGCAGCATTATAATACATGATATTCTTTCGGATTTTGGCCTTGCACCTCTTGGTAATGGAAATTCTCTTGGCATTGCAAGGTTATTCATTGTTCATGTCGAGAAGTCTATGGACGAAGCGTATCTCATGACTTCATTAGAATGTTGTTCGGCAAATTTTGAGCAAGTTTTTTACACTCCAAAAAGTTGAAATTTGTCTCCGTGATCTTATTACGTGTCGTGACTTCCAAGCGGAGTTTTTTATGTGGGATATGGTCTGGGTATAATAAACCAAATAGTTGTTACTATAAGTGGTTTAATATTCATTCGAATCATCACGCATTTTGATCAAGAAATAACAAAGGGTAAATAGAAGCCACAGGACAATATTATGACTGTAAAGTCTCTGGTTATTCAGCTATCAAACTTATCATATGACTTAATTTGTAAATTTACGAACTTGTATCTATTTTTGTGCACAACGTGTTGATTTCTCTCTTCAAATTTAACTGGAGGTGTATCTATAGGCAAATAGCGTGGTATTGTCCCGAGTAGATTGCACGGATAAAATCCTAAAAAATCATTTACGCAAACCCATAAAATTAATTTTAGTTTATAAACAAAATCTACAACTATCCAACTTACCAAAAAAAAAAAATTTAAAAAGGATCATATTTGAAATCACTTTAGATTGGTGATGTCATTAGAGCAATTATCTTCCTTATAGAGTAATTCTGCTCCAAATGCCCAAACTACTTTTGAAATACCTCAATACCTAATCGCACATATGGTGCTGCGACCCCTATAATTACCGTTTCCTTCCTCCGCTTCACTTGCTCAAACCGATGACTTGCAGATCCGGACTCCATCCACCATATAATAACTAAACCACCACATAAGACTTCCTACTGGGGTAATACATGAAAACGTTTTGTCATCATAATCTAAGAGAATAGTAAAGATTCTTAAAGAGAAATTTATTGATACTGATTTCTAAACAATAGCATGAAGTGATGAAGTTAAAGCATTTATAGTTATGCACATGACATTGCCGATGGACCTTATTACACATTATCCATGATGATTACTGAATTTAAATCTTGAGAATTCGGCTTGGAAGTTGTTAGAATAGGATGGGCAGGAAGTTGTGAATAAGATAGGGAAGGATACAATTATAAGAGTTACATAAACAAAAACGTGTCTGCAGTAGATTTTCAGAATTAAAATTCCATATTTTGCAATATGTCGAATTGCAATTCCGTAAGAATTAAATAAATGGCCCCGGACACTATTGAATTAAAGTGGAGTTCAATACTATAGACTACCTATCCTTCGTAACATTATAATCTACCTAGAATAAAAAGGAAGAATGATTGGTCCAAAAAGTTAATGGTCGAGATTAGACATGCGAAGGATCGATGCTTAAGAAAAAGTGTAAAATACAAAATAAATCCCTATTATTAAGCTAATCTACGAAAAAGCTCCTATGATTTTAAATCATATACTACAACTCATCGTGGTTTGAACTAATTTGAAACAGCAATAGCAATAGAAATTATCAAAACTAATAGAAGCGGAGAAAATAACACAATTTCTTTTATATATATATATATATATATATATATATATATATATATATATATATACATATAAGCAAAAAAAAAAACCTTCTAACAAACATCCTAGTTAAGCAAACCTATGAAAAAACCCCTTGTAGTTAGTTAATCCAACCTACGGAAAAACCCTTATGATTACCTATTGCTTCTCCACCTTCTATGGCCACCCTCCCCTCTACCACATCCCCTATCCGTCTCCTTTTTCCTCCTCTCTCTTTCTCTTTCTTTCCGTCCCCTGCACCCCCCTATTCCCTCCCATTGCAGTCCCCTTTTCGCATCTCTTCACCTGCTTCCCGTGACCAAAATTATCATAGGAGGGAGGGCATGGGGTGCGGGAAAGGGGCAATCTGGTCGCGATCCCTTCCCTGCACCCGTTTCCCTCTCTCCCATGGCTAGCTATGGTCGTTGAAACAAGAGAGGGTTCAGAGAAGTAGAAATGGCTGGGAGGAGACGAGAGGGAGCGGGATGCAAGGGAGAGAAGAGGGGAGGAAGGTGTTGTGATAGAAGGGAGGATGGCGGTGGAAGGTGAACAGTGGTGGTGGAGGAAGAGATGAGGGTGGTATTTTATTTTTATTTATTTATCTTGTGTATACAAATTAGGTGAGCTATATTTGGGCATTTTATTTATCTATTTTGTGTGTAGAAATAAGTTGACTTGTATTTGGGATTATTTATTTATTTATTTTATGTATAGAAATTAGGTAAATTGTGTTTGGGAGTTTTGGATTGTTTTTGAGAATTTTATGAGCTCTAAGGGATTTAATTCGATCTTTCACATTAGTTCAAACCATGAAGTACCAAATTGTATGATTTGAAATTTGAAATATTCATAGGGAGTTTTTTCTATAGGTTTGCTTAGTGGCAGGGGACTTCAAACCATAGAGGACTTTTTCAAACCACAGGAGACTTTTCTGAAATATAATTCTAAGTGTACAATAGGTATATCTACTGAAAATTTGAGTGTTTCTTGTACAAATGCTTGCAAAAGAGAAGCGTGTATTTCAAACTGATTAATTCAAATGATTTTCACTACTTTTTTAAATTAGTCAATATCACGGGTACTGAAATATATATTTTGAAACTATACGAGGCTTTTTTTTTTGTAGATTTACTTAATTGCAGGAGATTTTTCCTGTATATTACCTAAGAAAAACCACAACAGCATTTAAAGAAAGGGATAATTTCATAAACCACCCTTGGGCTTTTATAACAATTTCGCTTAGCATCCCTCTTATTTTAAATATTACACTTGTTTTCCTTGTTTCTAGGAAATGAGGATACTAGCCTTAACTTAAAACTCAATTTACATACCAAATCAGAGACCTAACATAATTGAAGAAAAAGGAAACACGACGCAAGTCACATTCTTTTCAAGCTTTTTATGTTTCTTTCTTTCCTTTTTGTGCCTTGTTACAGTGATCCTTGATGTACTTTAAGCCATTTTGCATCATTGCGTAATCATTTTTTTGAATCAATGAAAATGTTAATTCTTGCTTTAAAATAAAAAGTCTATGGAACTACTTTATATATTTATTAATCACATTTTGTTCTTTTTCATTTATATTTTTTAGCTGGTTTTTTTTTTAAACCTTCCCACCCTTCCCAATACCCTTCACACCCCAATTGCCAAGCGTAAAATTCGAATCCAGGATCTGGTAGCAGGAAAACTCTAATAGCCGCTTCTGGTAGCTAGTAATTTGTGTGATTAGGGAACATCATTCAAAACTTTTCTCACATTTTGCCAAATGAATTTTTTCCTCCTTCACCTTTAAAATGTTAACTTTATGTCCCTTACAAATTCAAATTAGCAAAATTTGGTACCACCTAAGTTTTCGATCGCTTGTTAGCCTAAAATGATCACGTGATTCACATGTGATCATTTTTTGTATACAAAAATGTCAAAGTCCACTCTTTAGTAGTAAAACACGAATATGGATTGGTTCAAATCTCATTTTTTTGGGGAAAAATGAATATAGTTCAAGTCAATATCATACTTTTTAGGGGAAAAATGAATATGAATCAAGTCATTTGTTTAACTACAAATGGAATCTAACTTTTTTGCATTAAAAAATAATTATGTGTGGATCATGTGATAGATTCAAGATAAAAAGTAATCGAAAATTTAAGTTGGGACCAAATTTTATCGATTCAATTTTATATGGGACGTAACGTTACTATTTTAAAAATAAAAAAAGAAAAAAAATATTTGGCAAAATGTGAGACACGTTTGAAATGATTTGTACTTGTGGCCATTATGGTGGCAAAAGTATTAGCAGTAGTGGTCTTATGGTGTTGGTAGTGGCAAAAGTATTAGCAGTACTGGTTTTGACACTTAAAATGAAAGCATTAGAGTAGTTTGTTTTCTTCTTCTCTTTTTTTTTAGCAAAAGGGTAGATTGGGTATTTAATTTGATTTTGTTACCCAAATAAGGTATCTGCAATATTCAAAATAAGAGGGGTGTTAGGTAAAATTGTCATAAACCTCAAGGGAGGTTTCTGAAATTATCCCTCAAAGAAAACATAAAATCCTCATTTTATTTTTATTTATGTGCATAAGTGTATATTTATGAGTGACTATTTATGCTTTGGGCATATCAATTCATACATGAATGCTAAAATGTGTGAACTCAATTTTGTTAGGCCCTGATGTGCTTGCATCAACCGTCGTGAAACAAAGCATATTCTTTCTTTCTCTGGATATCTCCGCCACATTTGAAAAAAGACGCCAGCTAGAGTCCAATTAATACGTCGGACCTACACAGACACACACATTCCGTCCTGCGACTTTAAGCAGTCTAGCCATGAACTCAAGCCTTGACATGTTCACATTTGTCCTGGAAGACATGGAAATTGAGAGAGAAAGCAAGAGAAGGAAATCAACTTCAAATGATGAGCATCACCACCCAGGACCAGGAAATTGTTTGGAAAATCTACCTCAAGAAGTTGCTCTCGACATAATTTCCAGACTATACATAAAATCCGTCATCCAATTCAGGTTTGTTTGCCGAAGTTGGAACAAGTTGTCACATGATCTTGATCTTGTTAATTTGCATCTCACGCGTGCATTAGAAACAAGGACATATCTCTGATCTTTCATTGCGATTATCCTGTAAACAATCAACTTTATTTTGTAGAATTTGCTGATCAGAATCCTGACAAAGATGTATTAAGAAAAATTCATACTCCTTTTTCCACCTTCATGCCTGAATTTCAAGTCGTTAGCTCTTGCAATGGCCTACTTTGTTTGTCCAACTCTTTGTTTCATGATGGACCATATGTTTATAATCCTTTTACGGGAGATTATAAAGTGTTACCAAAATCCACTGAATTCCAGGACCAAGATGTTGTATTAGGATTTGGATTCCATCCTAATACCGATGAATATCGTGTAATAAGGATAGTCTATTATTGGAATTTGTATGAATTACCTCCACGTATGTCGCGAAGATTCAGGTATCGGAATTTTCCAAGATCAGAAGTTCAAATATTTTGCCAGGGCAGTGAAAAGTGGAGGCTTATTGGAGACATACCTTATAAACTAGATCAATCATCAGGAGGGGTATTTGTCAATGGAAAGCTTCACTGGGTAAGTCTATGGGGCAAGAATCACTGTCGACGTGACCGAATTCTCGTGTCATTTGATTTATCTAATGAGATTTTTAGTGAAGTTCCATTGCCTGAAAATGATGTCAACCTATTCAGGCACAGATACTCTCTCAGTGTTCTGGGAGGGTGTCTGTCTATTGTTGATCCTTCATCTACAAATTATTGGGTTCAAGACATTTGGATCATGAAAGAGTATGGCGTGAAAGAGTCCTGGGAGAAAGTTTTCAGCATCGGGGCTTATGATGTGACGAGATCTAGGTCTCCAGAAATGCGACGAACATACAGGATCTGGAAGAATGTAATTAATCAACGATATGTTCGCGTACTTTGCCTTCTCAGCAATGGTGAGATCTTGTTGCAGTATAGATGGGGAGCTCTAGTTTCCTACAATCCTGAGAATGGCATGTTTAAGGACATAAAGTTCCAAGGAATGCCTAAATTCTTTCATATCACTGTGCACATTGGTAGCCTGAGCCGAGCAAATGCCCCTCCGATGTCAATGAATCTCAATTGAACTGGAAAACTTGAACATATGTACAGAATAAATGACTTTGATGGTTAGATTGGTTAGGTCCTTTGCCTTCTCAGAAATAGTGAGATCTTGTTGATGGTTAGTTTGCTTAGGTTAATACATGATGTAATTGATACATTTACTGGTGTATTCAGTGTATCATATAGTTATTAACAAAGTATCAAGTCTTCGTTTTACATAACAGCTAGCGTATCTAACGAGGATGATTCGCATGTCATCTTTCCTAATCTGTCTTACTTCTTTTTCTTCCAAGATGATCATGAAAAGTATTGGAAAATTGCTATGATCCAGAAGATAAGATGCTTACAACATCTATCATTAGAAAAAGCCAAAAAGGTGTGGCAAAAAGAAAAATGGATCTTTAAGTTGAGCAATAATGATGACAATCCCTGTGCATTCGAAAAGGATCCTTTACCAATGTAATCCTCTTTTTATTGATAATTCGAAACAAGTCCAACATGTTTTAGCCTTCCAGAAAAAAATTTTGCTATTTGAAATATTGATTTAAAGTTGCTGTTTCAATCAGCAACTTCAAATTTGCTAATCCGTATGGTGACTTTAATGGAGTCACACCTTGTACTATAGGTATCAAAGTAGTTGAAATATTGACTTGCGGAAACTCGCCCACTAATAAGTGAATTTGGATATGTAATGAATTCTGAAAGGGTTTAGATTTGTGATTCAATTGAACTCATTTAATTGATCGGTAATACATTGACTCATAGTAACCATTTATATACATTTAAAAATAATTGCTCATTTAAACCCAAGTTTTGATGGATGTTAAGCGGATAAATTTGAATTTCTTACCAACCTAATAATAAAAAAATATTGCTATTTCTTGTGAAACAACATCCAAAAGAACAAAAAAAAAAGAGCAAGTAAAAATTAAAGTGGGTCATAAATGAGCAATTAGTTATATACCCATGCTCATTTATTAAATGGATATAAATGAGTTGACCCATTTTGATTCATTTATTAAATCGGTGTAAATTGGTTGATTCAATTATATCAATTAGCCAATCATAATCCGTCTAAACCCGCTTAAGTCATCCATTTTTTACACCTCCTACCATGTGGTGTGGTGCTTGGCGATAGTTATGGATGCAAATAATAAGCAGGTTAAAAGTTATAAATGCAATGTGGCAAAATTTCAGTAGTTTCGCGAAGAGAAAACCAAATCTCAAGTATGGCCATACTTTAGTTCCACATCTTCATAGTGTTTTCTTTTAGAAAATACTTTTATCTTTTTGCATATATTCACTCTATCAAAAACCCACAAAGACCAAGTAAAGACATTTAGAATATTGAGGATGCAAATTTTAGTTGCTTGCTAAATAGAAATAATGGATGAACTCTAACAATAAAATGGAATATGACCTAGTAAAAGATAAACATAGTGAATTATTTTACCAAACAAAAAGGTTGTTGGTAAAGGGACATAAAGTCACCATTGCAAGAGGCATATCATAGACACACTTGCAATTAACAAATTTTAAAGTCATTATTGCAAATAGAAAAACTCTAATTTAGGAAGATGCAAAAATTTTAGGGTGCAAATGTATAGGCCCAATATAGTTTAGGAATCTAAGTTGCAATTAATCCTGAAATAAAATAGAGCACCAAACTGTGGATTCCCATACTCCGTAGTAGCATCAAACCTTGCACCATCATTCCATAAACAAAGCATGTTCTCTCTTTTTCTCTCGATACTTCGGTACCAACAAATAGAAGAAAACACCTATTACCGTCCAATTAATGAGTCAAATCAACGTTTCCGCCAAGTTCTGCCCACTAGCATTATAATTAGAGTTAATTACGTTTACCTCCCTTGAGATTTAACCAAACTACGAATCAACCCCTCAAGTTTCGACAAACAACAAAAGGTCCCTCAGGCTGTTTAGTGCATAGCAGGTACACTCTTATCGTTAAATTGCTAACGTTGACTGATGCACAGTTAAGGATGTCAACATGAAATTTTCATGAAAGTCCAAAATTAACGTCAAAACCTTACTTTGTCTCCTCCCAGCTTTCTCTATACTAGTTTGAGATTTCAACTACTGGCAACCAATAATTCCATGTCCATCACTTGAATCTTTTTTTTTTTTTTGGTTCAAACACCTTTATATCTTCAAAGCAGTAACTCCCACCAAAATTACAATCAATGTTAGACTCGTAAAAATTTTCACCTTTGCACAAAAAAAAAAAGAAAAAAGAAAAGCACAGTTCCCACAATAAAGGTGAAAAAATAGGGGGAGAAAAAAAAAAAGAAAAGCTCCATAAAACATCACAAAAAATGCATAGCTTATAGCCTTACATTTAACCACCAACAAACTCAAATCAATAACTGAAACATAAACTTATCGTCATAAGGCGTCAAACTGATCTAGATCTTGTTATGCCAACACCAAGATAGAGTCCATAAACTACAATTACTTTCTCCTAGTTTGGCCTTTCCAATCCTTACAATTTCTTGCTACATACTAGTGGAATACAATCTTTTTCTTTCAAAAGGTATATTTGAGAGTGTCAAACTGCTAATCTCTTGGTGTGCATGTGTAGTAGCAGAGAAGACGGAGAAGGGGGTGTCAGTTGAGGTAAAGAGATGGAGGTAAATTGTGTTGGGAGCTGATGGAGAGAGGTGATCAGGCAAAAGAAGATTGATGTTTCAGTATACCTCCCAATTATCATTTTTTATTTATTAAATAGGCAGTCGCTAATGTATTTATTACTTTCTTATTTTTTCAGAGTTATTCTTTGTCTGTTTGATATCTCTCAACATGTATTTTTCTTCATTTTCTTACTTTGTTTTTTGCAGCAAATTTTTTACTCTTAATGTTTCTATCTTTCTTTTTCTTTAGCTTTGCTTACTAAGATACTTCGTTTCTGCTTTTGACATTTTTTTATGCCTAAATGTTGTTTTATAACAATCTTGTTTTTGTTTTGAAAGGCAATTTTATCATCTTGTGACGTCAGTTAACAGAGTTTATGAACCGTCAATGACAAGGGGGCAAATGTTATTTGGACAAACTACAGGGTTTGTTTGGTAATATGGACAAAGCTCGAGGGAAGCCAATTGACCTAAAGCAGTCTGGCCGGGACCTCAAGCCTTGAAACGTTCACATTTTCTACTACCATCATGGAAAAAGACATGGAAATTGAGAGAGAATCCAAGAGAAGAAAATCAACTCCAAAAGAACATCATCAGCCTGGAAATAATCTTTATAGTCTTCCTCAAGAAATCGCTCTCGACATAATTTCCAGACTACACGTAAAATCCGTCATCCAATTCAGGTATGTTTGTCGAAGTTGCCACAAGTTGTCACTTGATCAAGATCTTGCTAATTTGCATCTCACCAGAGCATTAAAAAACAACGACATAGCCCTCATCTTTCATTGTGATTTTCCATTGAACAATCAGCTTTATTTTGTTGAATTTTCTCATCAAGATCATGAAAAAAATGTACTCAGAAGAATTCATACTCCCTTTTCTAGTACTTTGCCTGAATTTCGAATTGTTAGCTCGTGTAATGGCCTGCTATGCTTGTCGAGTACTTTGGTCAATGATGGACCATACGTTTATAACCCCTTTACCCGAGACTATAAAGTGTTACCAAAATCCACCGAATTCCAGGACCAAGAGGTAATATTAGGATTCGGAGTTCATCCTCATACCAAGGAATATCGCGTAGTAAGGATAGTCTACTACTGGAATTTATATGAATTATCTCCACTCAGATCGCTGAGATTCAGGGCTCAAAATTTTCCAAGATCAGAGGTTCAAGTATTCTATCAGAGCAGTGAAAAATGGAGAGTTATTATTGGAGACATACCTTACAAGCTAGATCAGTCATCAGGGGGAGTTTTTGTAAACGGAAGGCTTCACTGGGTGAGTATATGGGGAAAGAATCATGCTCGTCGGGAACGGATTCTGGTGTCATTTGATTTATCTGATGAGCTTTTTAGAGAAGTCCCACTGCCAGAAAATCATCTTTACTTAATCCGACACCGGTATTCTCTCAGTGTTCTTGGAGGTTGTCTGTCTGTTGTTGATCCTTCAAATACTAATTACGGGGCTCAAGACATTTGGATTATGAAACAATACGGGGTGAAAGAGTCCTGGGAGAAAGTTTTCAGCATTGGGGTTTATGATGTGACGACATTTCAGTCACCAGAAATGCAGAAAAAATACAGGATTTGGAAGAATGTGCTTGATGAACGATTTGTTCGGGTTCTTTGCCTTCTGAAAAATGGTGAAATCCTGCTGCAGTACAGATGGGGAGCTCTAGTTTCTTACAATCCTGAGAGTCGAATGTTTAAGGATCTGACGTTTAAAGGGATGCCTAAATTCTTCCATACCGTTGTACACGTTGGAAGCCTAAGCCAAGCAAATTAATGGCTTTCTGGTCTGCAGGGATCAAATAGAATAGCAGAATTTAAGATATTGACGGTAGGAAGGACCTTTATGATTCGCATGATTGAAGTGTTCAATTATGTAGTTAATTCATCAAATGGTTTGTCACCAAAGTGGTAAGGTTATTGTCTGGTTGTGATTCTCATCTGGACATCTTCTCCACACCGATATACTCCCTCCCCTGGCTATTGTCTGTTGCGATGGCTGTAATTCTCTTCCTAGCTACCAATTCAGATACCATAGTTTGAAATGGCATATTTTGATTTTTGTCATAGGTTTTGAAGTAAGATTCTCAATATCTTTTTTGTTGTCGTAAATGGTGATGAATCTACCGGGCTATTGATTGGAATGATCGATACATATTGCTGAATTCAAGATCAGAATCCATTACCGCGTTGAGGAGTTTTGAATATGAGAAATACAAAAGATAAACTGCAATTTTAAATTTGTGTTTGGGGGAATGGGGGGAGGGGGGGGGGGTGTGTGGGGTTTTGGAGAGGGTAGAATACACTAAAAGAAAGTAATTTTAGAGGGTAAAGTAGAAATTTTATGTTGCACCTATACCTCAGTTAACAAGTGTCTTGAGTGGCTTGGACTGATGCTGCACCTATTAAACGTTCAATCCATATGGCTGTAAATGAGTTTAATGAAATCAAACACCTTGGTGTTCAATTTTGGTTTGTTTATTTTTTAAGTCGAATTCAAACAAGCTTTTATTGAGTCAAGTTTGAATAGTTTGAGTTTTTACCTAGAAAATCCAATTTTAAGTTAATCAAAGTAAGCTTGAATCGAATTTGAAAGTTCATCGAACATGAAATGCTATTTAGTAGGTTTGATTAATTAGCAAATCAAGTTAAAATGAACTCTTACCGAGCCAAATTTGATTCGAGTATCAAATAGTTTAGTTTGTTTTTCAACCATATTATTGAGTTATCTTTTAGTACTTTGTTGAGTTGATTACGTTGGATTTTTGCCGAGTGAATGTTTTAATTTTTTTTACCCACGTGAACATATCTTGAGACTGTTTTGCAAAATCTGGAGTCTCCTCTTTAACATCCCCCCCCCCCCCCTCTCCCCCAACACACAAAAAAAAATCATGTCTTTATAAATTCTTATAAGCGAAACTTATGAATCATTGAATTGATATGGTATGACTAAATATTATTCATTGAATTGATACTACACTATGACTAAGGCCTTGTTTAATAATCCAATTCGTCACTTGAAATTAATGGTTTCAGATTTTAATATGTTCACACGCGTTTCACAACAAAAAATTGAACATTTAAATTAATTAAATGATATTGAATTTTTTAGGCAAAATTTACTTCCAAAAATAAGTGATAAACTATTCAATTATCACTCAGGATGTGTTTGTTTGGACATAAAATGTTTTCCTCAAAATGATTTCCAAATTTTCCTGTGTTTGGTAATCATTTAACTTGGAAAAAATATTTACGTGGATAAAATATTTTACTTCACTTGGTGGAAAATAATTTCCTCTTTTGAGCTACTGAAGTTATTTTTCTTCATTAAAACGCACGGCTCTTTTGAGTTACTGAAGAAAATAACTTCACTTGGTGGAAAATAACTTCCTCCTTTGAGTTACTGAAGTTATTTTCCTTCATTGAAATGCATGGCTCTTTACAATAGCATGGCATTCTGACGGCAACCATCTCCAACTTTGGCGAGGTGCCTTGGTGAGATTCTTATTTAGGGTTTTATCTTGAATATCTTTTATTTTTTTCCCAAAAAAACCTGATAAAATTGGTTTCTCCAGTCTAGGATTCTATTGATATTTTTTTTCATTTTATTGCTATAATTCTTGAGAATTGTGGCACTAGTTTCACGGAGGAATTTGGGTTTTTTCTGAAAAATGCTTCTTTTGTTTTTAATTTTCTTCTTCTATAACTATACAAAGCTCTAGGAATTCTGGCCAAATTTACTGCTCTGGTCCCCTTTGTTGACGGTTCGGCAAAACGGGTTGCGAGTTTAATCGTATTCTTTTAATTTTAAGGCCCAAATGAGTAAGTTTAAGCTAAGCACATAACATGTAATTAACTAATATCTAAACACATAAAAACACGCACAGCACCTTAAGAGTGAAGTAAAACAAAATGATTAATTCCAAAGCTTCCATTGGAAAAGCCAAGCCACAACGCACCTGCGGCCCACATGATCTCATTCCACAATAATAACAAAATAAAAAATAATTAAGTAAAAAGAAAAGAAAAAGAATACAAAAAGTACATGCACATATGCCGGTTAAGGGTTACATTATTCCTAAAAAGAGAGAATAAAATTAACTACAACTTGACCAATTGAAATTTTATTTAAACTAATAGTTAACTAGGTCAATTCTAGGGACCTAATCCAAACTACCTAAAGCAAGCTCCAGGGGACAAATTATAAAGTCCTAAAAATTGGGGTTAAGTCACAAAGAAAGGGAAATTTAGGGACCGAAATTGTAAATCTCCAGAAATACATCATCTTCTTCCTCAATTCAGAATAACTGTTGCTGCTCTGTTTCCTCTCGTCCGGCGAAGTTCGCCGGCTTCCGGCGACAACAACTCGGTCGCTCCTCTCTCTCTTGCACACGAACATCTCACACGATCACATAGCTAGATCCGCACAGAAAATGCAGCAAAACAAAAAAATAAAAATAATTTTAAAAAAAAAATCAAACGTTCTCTCTCGGCCCTCTTGGTTTTCCGGCATCGTTCACGATCTCCGATCAACTTTCAATTGACCGGAATTCCTCCCCCACATGCTCAGATTCATCAATTTGTCCATATAACTCAATTTCTCATTTGGCGCCATTATTGGCGCAACAAAACTTTACAAATCTAGGTCTAATTGAGGTGCCGCTTACACAAATAACGAATGTCAGTCCACCTAAATCCCATTCCACCATAGACAAATCATATCATAGACAACAAGCAAAAGGGAAATTTAAAGGGAAGGGAGATTCATCGATACTGCGAAGAAGCCAAATTCTTGAACATAATATCAAACAGGTGAGCCAAAAATTCAAACAACATATGGAGCAACGAAGTTTCACGGTGCTTTTCCAGTTATGACCCACGGTAGTGGTGGCGGTGGTCGTGGACTCCGTCAATAGCAACAGCAGCGCAGCTCCGTGTTCCTCCTACTCCTCGGACTCCCTTTTTGGGCTTTTCTTTTGCTTTTCTTTTCTCCGTTTTTTCCTTTTTTTTGGATGTGTTTCTTTTCTGGTTCTTTCTTCCTACTTTAATGGATTTAAAACTCTAGAAGATTTTGAAGGACCTGCGCAAAGCAAACTACTGGCCTCTTGGTCTCCAGGCATCACCTGATATAGCAGAATTCAACATATTGGCAGCAGAGAGGATAACCACCAGCCTTTGCCACCGCTAATGTATTAAGACTAAGTGAGGTGGGAGGCAAGCCACCACCAATGTATCAAACCTTTCGTTCCATCAATTTGTAGGAGTGTGCATCGAATTCAAATTCGATAATTCGAAAGTTTGAATTCGGGAATTTTTCGAAATTTTGGCATAGGAATCACCAACCGATTTCGATTTCGAATTCATCAATTCATCAATTCCGATTTCGATTTCGATTTCGATTCCGAATTCAATTCGGAATTCCGTAAATTCAGTAAATTCTGAATTCGGTGAATTCGGAAACCTTTTTCTCTTTTTATTTCTTTTTTGTTAGATGTATTGTTATATAATATAAATTTTATATTGCATATATTATAAAAAATATTATTATGTATAAAAATATTATTATATATATAAATATATATTAATATACATATTATAAAATGAAATTGAAATAAAAAATATTATATATATATAAATATTAATAGATATATATATTATAAAACGAATTTGAAATCGGAAATTCCGATTTCAAAAATTCCATTACCGAATTCGAACCAAATTAGTATAATTTGAAATCGAAAATTCCGATTTCAATGCCGAATTCCGAATTACCGATTTCGAAAATTCCGAATTCAATTTGAATTCGGTTGGTAAATCGGAATTTTCCGATTTTGCACACCCCTATCAATTTGTCACGTTAAAGTGGTTCTGCTTAAAAATTCAGACAAATGTGTAGTGCACTCGTCTGATAGTGGTTCAATTCTCTCCAAATTATTCTTGGACCTTTTCAAGTCATCTCCCTAGTGTAGAATAATTTATCGTATCAACAAAAAAAAAAAAAAAAGACAGTAGAGAGGACCATAACCACTAAGCCAAAGCACATTGCCCACCAAAAAGGTTTTGGGACAAATCTCTTTAAACTGTAAGTCGGGAATTCAAATCTTACTTGTCTTAAAAAAAATTTAAAGGAAGTATTAGAGCACCCCTTTAATTTAGTCAGGTCTATTATCTCCTTACATAACCTCTTTAAATTCCCCCTTCCTATAAAATAAGATATGATAGATTAGTTTATAAAAATGTTATCGTTAAAGAGAAAAAAAAAAGAAAAAAAAGAAGACACTAGAGAGGACCATTATGATTCGCTTGATTTAAGTACTTAATTATGTAATTAATTCATCCAAATCGTTTTTTAGTAAAGTGCTAAGGCTATCGTCTTGTCGTTATTCTCAAATCTTGACGTCTTCTCCACGGATATATCTTGCACTCCCTCCCCTGGCTACTCTCTCTTGCGATGGTTGTTCCTAGCTACCAATTTAGATACCAAAGTTTGAAATGACATAAGGTTTTTGTCATAGGTTTTGAAGTAAAGATTTGAATAATTTTTTTGTTGTCCTAAATGGTGATGATGCTACTGGGGTATTGCTTGGAATGATCGATACATGGTTGATTTCAAGATCAGAATCCATTTCCTCGTTGAGGAGTTACTGAGTATGAGAAATACAAAAGATACATTGTCATCTTAAATTTGTGTGGAAGGATTGGAGAGGGTAGAATACACTAAAATTACTTTAGTTGTTTGGATTACATAAAAGGCATTTGGGTTTGCAATTTATCAATTATCTATATATATATATATATATATATATATATATATATATTCTAAACATTAGAATAATTGGTGATTTACAAATTCAAATAACTCTTAAATTATTTAAGCAATTAGAGGAATTTGAGAGAATTTTAAAATTTTTATCAAATTTCTCAATCCAAATACAGCCTAGAAGAAAAAGCAATTTTAGAGGGTAAAGTAGAAATTTTGCATTGCATCTGTTCCTATTATGTGTATGTGTGTGTGTGTGTGTTAAATAGGTCCAAACACCATGGTGTTCAAATTTAGTTGATTTATTTATCAAGTCAAAGCTCAAATAGCTTGAATGTTTACCAAGAAATTCCAATTTTAAGCTAATCGAAGCAGGCTCAAGCCGAATTTGAAAGTTTACCAAATATAAAATGCTATTCAAATTGAATTTAATTAAGTAGCAACCAAACTCGAAAAATTTTTTAACGAGCCAAATTTAATTTGAATATTAAGGCAGTTTTATTCATCTTTCAATTGTATTATTAGCATTTAGGTACCTTGTTGAGTTAACTATACTAACTTTTTTTCAAGTGAAGATTTTATCTTTTCACCACGTGATCGTTTCTTGAGACTAATTGCGAAATGCGGAGTGTCTTCTTAAACCTCAAAAAAAAAAAAGAAAGAAGTCGTGTCTTCATAAAATTTTATAAGTGAAACTTATGAATCATTTGAATTGATACAGTGTGACTAAATATTATTCATTGTTTATTTTTATCCCCTCCCGTTTTTACTGTCCGTAGAGTTTTAGATATGGATTTAAGAATTTATTACTGGCGCTTCTATCACTACTTTACTCTCTAAATAATCTGAAATATAAGAATATCTAGAGACTTAGGGACCCTATTTGTTTGGACTGAAAATGCTTTCCGGAAAAAGTTTTCCAGAATTTCTGGATTTTGGCAGCAGAAGAGGTTGAAAAATTATTTCCCCTGAAAAATGTTTTCACGCCACCGGGTGGAAAATGACTTCTACAACAACTTTACTGAAGTTGATTTTCGAAGGCAACACGACTCCTCTATCTCATCGCTGCTTAGGTATAATACATCTCAATTATAAACTATCCACCCCAGTACTGAAGAAACATAGAGATTAAAACAAGAGATCATCATTGTCGCATACCCCATTTCTGACCACCACAATTCCAAACGCCAGTCACATTCCCCTTTTTCTCATCTTTTGCTATTTTATTCCTTTTCTCTACACTCTCACACAAAATATCTATGGAGATATAGAAAAATCTAGATGTACAATGAATTTTGTCATTTTAGAATTTTTTTTTTTTTTTTGAGAAGAGGAACTTGGGACATGTGAAGGAGATGAGGTTGGAGAGGACTTGTTATCGGAAGACTCTATATGCATCAGTATCGAAGCACTAATTTTTCATATGACGGTTCAATTAATGACTAAAATTAGGGCCGGCAATCAAGTTGACGGGTCGGGTCAGGACCCGACTCGCCAAAAATCTGTTGACTCGAAGCTGACCCGTCAACCCGTGACGGGTCAGATATGCTGATCCGAACCCGAAAGTTTCAGGTTGGCGGGTCAAGCGGGTTGACCCGAAACAACCTGAAATTTAATTCCCATTTACTGATTAACCGGCTGTAATTTTTAATAGAATCAATTCCAAACTAAATTAAGACATCAAAAGAGTAAAAATAATGTAATACATCATCTATCCAAAATTTAACAGCTCCAACTTCACACAAGTCAAACAAATTCAACTAGAACAATCTAAACAAAAGGCTGCCAACCAAAGTTACAAGTTTAGAGTCAATATATTACAATTCACATGATATTAAATCACGACAAAAGTGGTGCTCCAAGGCCAACCAATGTTCTGCCCTCAGCATCAGCAACAACAACAGTCATAATTTGAGTTATGCCTCTGTTTTAAGAAAAGAGGGAAAATGCTCAAGAAAATAAAAGAAGTAAAGAACTCTACGGACCTTGTTGACAGTAGAACAAATGAACTTGGCAACTTGCAACCTAAAACAATGTGATTGAGCAAGATAGTGAAATCCCCGCGAGATTCTGCGTGCTTGGACAGTTGGACTGCTCGTTCAATACAAACCTGGTTATGGTCATCAAATCAGTCCTGTGTGCATCAGTGTCATCATCAGCCAGATCTAGATCTAAATCTGGTTTTGCGTTTAGATTTTGGAGGAGAAAAGTTGCGTTTAGATTTTTGGAGGAGAAAAGCTGCAAAGGAGAAGAAAGATTTAGGGCCGGCGTGATTTCTGCTTCTGCGTAGTGATAAGTGATAATTGGTATATTATATTTAGTTATTTACTATTAAGTTTTTAGATACTTTTTTAATATTTATTTATTTATTTTTATTTTAAAATCGGGGTTAGCGGGTCAACCCGATTTTGACCTGTTTTTTTCGGGTTTGACGGGTCTGACCCGATTTCTCAAAATCTAAACTCAAACCCATTAATTTCGTGTTAGGTTCGTGTCGGGTTTTCAGGTCGTGTCGAAAATTGCCACCCTTAACTAAAATCACCGCTGAAACAAGTTTTATGAGGTTTCATCTTCTATGCGATTGGTTCAAGAGATACGATGACTTCTTGATGCTGCAGTTCGATTCGAATTTGGGAATTAGAAGAATTTGACTTGTAGATTGATTATGGTAAATCAGATGCAAGGATGGGTTGAGCGGAGACGTAGGTGAAGAGTGGAGTGGTGGCAGAGTGAAACAAAAATATTGGTGGGAATATTCTTGGGAAAAATTTTTAGTTTTGTAAAATAATTTCAAAAAAAGTGTACCAAACACTAGAAAATTAAGGGAAACTAACTATTTTCCTAGAAAAAGATTTTCGTTGAAAATATTTTCTTTGGGAAAAAATTTTACGGTGAAACAAACGGACCAATTTTAATTACAACTTTTTTTAAAAAAAACTTTTGTTATACTTTGTCGACAAGTTGTTGTAATTGCATTAATCATAGGGATACTTTGATCTAATTAAGATGGTCCAAAAATCAAAGGAGTGCCATTAACTTTATAATTGGTATTACGGTTAAGCTCATAATGTCTTAACTTGTTGGAAAATCCCAACTTAATTTTTTTTCCTCTTACTAGAACTAGCCTCATCAGTGTTTATAACATCATTGAGTTAGTTGTTATTTGCTGAAAAATAATTTAGGACCGTAGGTGCTTATAAGCTTGATTGAGTTTATTGTCCACTTTATTCGTCACCCGAGGGGCCATTGTTTTGGATACAAAGTGACCTAAAAATTCCATCCAAGTTGGACACAGATAATTGCAAGAAAGTGGAGTTTGAAAGTTGTCAAGCTTATTGAATAATGAGGGAGGGAAAAGACTACTGGAGGTGGGCCTGTGACAAAAAAAAGAATAATAAGGGAGGGAAAAGGCTACTGGAGGTGGGCCTGTGAATGATGAGGCAGAAGCTAGCTGAAAGCTACCGACTCCAGTGCTGAAACAAATGCGATTGGATGGATTTGTTCCAAGAGAAAATTATACGAATAGTCACTGAACTTTTTGAATAGTCAAGATTTGATCACTCAATTATTAATAATATATTTTTACCAATTAAACGTATAAATTTTGGACTATTTCATCATATTCCACCCGTTAATTTTGCCAAATCGATTGCATGATTTACAAGACATACTATTAATAGTTAGATCTGGTAGAATTAATGGTGAAATCAGACGAAATAGTCCAAAATCTTTTAATAGTTCAGTGGTAAAAACATACTATTAATAGTTAAGTGGCCAAAATTCAATTATTTGAAAAGTGTAGTGACTACCCAAGTAATTTACTTTTACTTAAAATATAGCTTGTGTGCGTTATCATTTTTTTCTAACGAGTCTTATTTTTCTTTTTCTTTTTTAACAGCAGCAATCTACTGCTAGCTGGTGCGAGGGAAGCAAAATTGGATTTGTATAAGAATTAGAGGAAGACAGAAGCTACCTCCAAACTAGAAAGGTACGCTACTACACCTTCTAGATTTTTTAAATTAAGATCACGCCTAGAACTAATGCACATAAGAGCTTTAAAGGACTCTTTTTGGCTACTCAGTCAAAATTTAGATCCTGATAATCTAATTCAGCACTTAAATTTAATGAATTCAAATTTTAATCTGTTTAGACGCGTTTGATAACCAAAAATTGAATATCTGAATTAATTAAATGGTATTGAATTTTCTAAACAAAACTTACTTCCAAAAATAAATGATAACCTATTCAATTATCACTGAATCTAATCTATACTCAAATGTATCTGATTTAATACTTAACAATTCAATAACTTAATGGATTCGGATTTCAGATTTCAGATTTTAGTTTTCAGATTTCAATTTTATCAAACACACCCTTAGTATTATTTTTTTTTTCAATTTTCAGCAAACAAGAGACTTATTCGTAATCGTAAACTACTTGCATGTAGGTTTCAAAGAAAGAGAAACTAGAGGGAATCAAATCCCAGTTGACAAACGTAGTGTAAATTTTTGCGTTTCACTGGATCTGTTGATGTTTTGAACTTCCAAGCCGCTTGCATACTTGGTCTGCACCTCTTTATTGTTGCCACTTTTGGAGTCTAGACAAGAAACGATCACAGTTAGACCTGGCCTGCAACTAAAAGCATATTGAACCTAAACCCTAGAACTTTGTCCATATTATTTTTGACAGCATAGATTTCAATATTAGTTACAATCACGTCCCTTTGACTTAGACTTTGATAATTTTAGCTGCAAGCGAATAATGAAGTATTATTCCCATTCTTGCTGATCATACTTCAAAAAATGTTTGCAGAAGACTAAAAGTTTGAGTCAAATAATGCTTGAAAGGTACCCACAAAAAAAAAAAGAGAAAGAAAACTGATATCAATTTCATCAAAGAATTGGTAGAACTGATGGTTCGTTGACCATTTTTTATGCTAATTGGTGCTCAATATGCCATGATGAGATCAGAAAATTTGATCAAGATCATGATGACTATTTTCTAGTTGCAATTATATTGCAATGAAAATTGTTTTTACCCAAAAATCATTGTAGACATTAAAAAGTGACTGCTGTTTTAATGGAACTAATCAAAATAATCTTTTTGATTTGAAACTCTAATTAAAATAATCTTGATTAGTTGTTGAATAAAGTTTCAAATGTTGCGCCTTACAACATAGGTATGATCTCTACTCTCAAGGGTGGTGAACAGTTTAAAATGAACCAATGATTACTGTTCAAATCTTAACCTTAACCGCCAAATCAAAGCCTCATCTGTCATTTTATATTGTAGGTAGTAAAATCTTGCTCTTTATTAGACTTTAATTCCTCATTGCTTAATCGTTTTGTTTTCTACCACTAGGCCTTTTATTTACAAGTCAAGGATGTGACATTTAAATTTCGAAAAGTCCTATTCGTTTAGTTTAATTTTGTTTCCCCAATTAAAGGTGATAAAAAATTATTAACAAAGAAATGCTGCGTTTAATTGATTTGGATTCTTTTGAGGGAGTATGTGAGTAATTTTTAACTTTATGTTGGTATGATATCCCATCCATCTGTTAGTTAATTTGTGATGTTGAGTTGTAATTTGTTTGTATTATTTTACTATTATGAGTTTTCTGTAATCTTATCAAAGAAAGAAAAAATAAAAATCCAAAAAAGGAAAGATAAAAAACCGTGACAACAAAGTGCTGCATCTTTTACAACAAGAATAATTTAATTTCATGTTCCAACACTTCTTGATTCGAGGTTAATTTTCAATTCCCCTAACTTTAAACTCTTTCTTGCTTCAAAAAAAAATTTTAAACTTTTTCTATCAATTTCTCTTGCAACAGAAGTTAAAAGGAATTCTACGGTCGTTCAAGGTCAAAATATCCGTAACCCTTGTATCTTCATCAATATCAAGAGATTGAATAGAAGTTTTCATAATTGCATGTTCTGCTAAATAACATGAACTGGATTATTATAATCCTATCATATTTTGAGGCACATTATTTGTTCGTACAAAGTTAACCACTGGAGTTTTATTCGTCAAATTTGTAAACTTTAATTTATTATGGAACTATAACTGTGGAAAACATTATAAATATCGGTATCAAACATAACGTAATATAAGAGTTATCTTACTAGCACCTTCAAAAAATTATTATCCACTATTTGGAATCGTATATTTTGGCCATTAAACTATTTTTTGTTATTTCAAATCACCCACTCAATATATAAAAGTTGTATATTAGTAGCCATTGCATAAGATTTTTTTCATTAGATTTTTTTCAATTTTTTGTTAATTTTAGGGTTGTTTGTCAATTTAAGAGAACCTTATCACATTGTCAGCTCAAATATTTTCTGTTTTGCCTTCGTCTTTTTCTTCTTTCCCTTTTACTTTCTCCCTTTACATCAATTAGTTCCCCAAGTTTTTCCTCCTCCTCTTCTTAATTTCTCCTTTATGGATATGTAACTTATGTTATGAAATATTGTGAATTTACACAAATAAATGTAACTAAGAAAAGAACAGCAATTCTAATAGCTAAACTTGAGGAAATGACTAATATTATATCAGGTTTGTGGGCTAAGTGGATGATTTATAACTGTTCTTTTCAAGAAAGTCTTGGTCTCCTTTCATATTTTTAACAACAATATGTTGCAATACTATTTTGATGGAACACAACATACACTCTGTTTTCTTTTGAATTGCAGTGCATGATTTATTGTCTATTTTTATTATTAATGAACACTTTGATCCAGCTTCAAGTTTTTTTTTTAAAGACAGTTTTTATCAAAAGGAATTATGTTTTCATGTATCTCATTTACATAAATTTAGTTGGAAAATCTTGTTTATTATTAAAAGTGTAGGCGATATAAAATCCTTTTTCTCATATTATATACAACAGTCATAAATTAAAAAAATATATTTTGACCATGAAAAACAAGTACAGATAGTAAAATTATCCCAAATAATATTTCGCTTGCATCATAAACACATTTCCCAACATACCTTTTTATATTCCCAATCACCTTTTTATCTCGTATACATCACATCACAAAAAGTGCTACAGTAATTATTCCAAATAATATTTCAAATAATACTCTACCCAAACAAGCCCATTAAATTAGGGTGTTGCCCATCATAAGTACTACTTCACTGTCTTGTAATTACTAATTATTAAAGCCATATTCCCTAGTGAATTTTTTCAACAACCTTATGTAATGATGTTAGAAGCTTTGTCTTGTAAATAGTTTTATATTCTCATCTACTCGTGTAGAGACAACGGCATATTTAAAAACTCTATTTGGATGGATTATTTTTTACAAAACTATACAATTGTGCAATTTTTTAAGAAACTTTTATTATATTTTTACTTCACATAAAAACTATTTTTATCTCACATAAACTATTTTTTAGTAAAGTGATTATAGTAAAACCCCAAAAATAGATAAATGCATTTTTTTTTCTCAAGGCTCACCAGCTTCCAATTGCAGAGGTCACGGTTGAACTTTTATTTTCTCACATCTTATAGGTTTCTTGTTAACAAAATTTGTTCTTTTGTGGAAAATAATTGACTTCGTCAATTCCTTGCATGATTTTAATTTTCCCTATGGATGCTATCATATGTGTAAACATGTATAACAAAAGGAAGGTCAAAAAAAGTGAATAAACCTCACCCGGTTTCAATTTCACTCTATAGGCATGAGTCAACAATGTTCTTCTTTCCTTTTTCTATTTTTTATTTTTCTTTTTTCTCATAAGAGTATAAATATACATCTGTTTGCTAGGCCCATTGAAAAAAAATTATCTTTCTGAAACCTACATCTATAATAAAGGCAGTTAAACACACCCAAAATTTTCATAAAAGCATTGAAAAATAACATAAATAATTTAAAATACCTAAAAATACATGCTAACGACACACATCAACTCTCTTCCCCCTTCCACCACCCTACCAACTTTTGTTTTTCAATATGAAAAGATGTTTCTACACTACAACCAAAAAATTGAGCAGAGCTGACCACCTTCAAGTTGCTAGCAGAGCTTGCAAACATTTTTTTTTTAGTAGCCAAGAATGTATGGATTTACCAGATGATTCAGAAAATGCCCCGTGATTAGACCGTCTATAGACAAGAAAGCCATTGTGCAATATATTAGATGTTTGAATTCGATCGATTCTGCAATTGAACCCGAGATTGCACTGCTAAATGAAGACCAAAATTTCTAAGGAAATATTGAGCTTGAAATTCAAACGATTTTTCAAGACTTGGCGTCAATTGTGCTTAAGTATAACAAGAGGCCCTAATAGATCAGGTGTGTTGTATCCAAACAGTTCAAACAAACATTTAGAGTTCTTGACAATCCCATAATTCCATATCCAGCAATTCTAACAAGTGTTAACATCTGGAGAGCAATACCTGACATCGATGGCTCCATATAGAAATATCATAATAGTCCATGTATGGACGGAAGAAAAGTCTCACAGTAAAGATGCATCAACATTACACAACCTGCAAAATCCAAATTTAGGGTTTCGTAAGAGTTCTTGATTAAAAAAATATTGCCATTTTTTCCTTTTCCTGAACCATTAACTAAAACAGCATGTTCACTCCTTTTATACAGTTTTGCTTTGTGCAATATTTTGCATCTTTAAAAGTTGGCTGCTTTATTACATCTTTGCCACCTTTGCAGTATCGTCATCGTCATCACTTCTGCCAGTTTTGAAACATTTCATTAAAAGCCATTTAATTTGTTTGGATTGAGATGATTTGAAATAAAATAATTTGCTTCACAAATTCCAATCACTTTTTTATCTTTCCAATCACCTTTTTATCTCACATACATCACATCATAAAAAAATGCTACAGTAATTATCTCAAATAAATCATCGAAATAAACTCCTATCCAAACAAACTCAATTGACACCTCTGAGTGGCCAAGCCTTCACCATTTCAAAAGCATCAATTTTCTAAACCACTCGATAACCAGAAATTTTATATTTAGGCAGTGGAGATGTATAATTTCACTTTTGTCGTTTCCTATTGACTTGACATATCTTTCCACTCCCTTTTCCCCCTCCCCTTTCCCTCTACTACCACTACTCCATCCTCTTCTTTCTTTTCCCTTCACTTCTTCCTCTCACCCCCATCCTTCCCACTCATATGTATATGTATGTGTCAGTGTATATGTGTATGTGTGTGCACACACATATATGTATATGCATATGTAATATACATATACATATACACACACAAAGATATATACATATGTCTGTACACATACATACATACATATATATGTATGTATGTATATGTATATATGAAAGCACTTAATTCAATTATTCCATTTTCTCTCTCTTAGGCAATATGCCTAATATCTATTTTTGCATCAAACTATTTTATCCATTTTTAATTTTTATCCTGTGCATTAATGCAAGTCAGAATACTAGTCTATGATTAAAATTTTATAAAAACATCCTAAAAAACACCCATCCAAATGACCTAATATATCATATGATAGACCCAAAAAAATGTTTACAAGTTCTGAACGTATGAGCCTTTTCTACTTGAGTTCATTTGGAAAAAGCAGTCTACCGCTATAAAATTATTACTTTATCATTATCATTGCAATTGTGTATAACTTAGAGCAAAAAATGTAAACTTATAAAGATGAAAGTAATATTGAACCTACTTTTTTATTATTGGACACATAATAAAAAAATTCATCTTTATGTAGTTATAGTTTTGTTAAAATAATAAGTTGTCAACGCATATGAACAAATTGAAAAAAACCACATTATTAGACAAAATTATTGTAAAAAGTCAATAGCGGGGTTGGGTGAGGTGAGAGGATAGTGTGGGGGAAGAGGTGTGTAGTATTGAGGTGTTTCTTGGGTGTTTTTTTTTTGTGTTTTTATGATATTTTTGGTGTTTTGAGGTGCTTTTATAGTATTTTGAGGTGTTTTACCAAAGAAGTGTGATTAAAATTCCTATTTTTTAAAAAAATTTATACTAACCCATTGTCTTTATAAAATATAGATTGATAATAAGATATTAAAAACACCGAAAAGTATTATAAAAACACTCAAACTACACATAAAAGACAAAAAAAAAAAGAAAGCCAAAATACCCAAAATCACACAAAACTTGCACTTAACATGCACATAAGTGTATCACTCTTTTTCCCTATTTCGCCACCCTAACCTACCAGCCCCTTTCTTGTTCTTCTGCTATTTTCCCTCCACCACCACTACCACTTGTGAGGACTTGAAAATTCGTTGTATTTTCTTATAATTTTCTTTTATTTTGAATAAGTTAATTTATAATTCCTTTACTACCAATTTACTTCCCTTAATAGTCGTAACAAATAATAGAGTCGAGAGTTTTACTTTTACTTTATAGTTAGTGTATGTTAGGGTTTGGTGCATTGCGGTAGTGTGATCAATTGGTGAGGTATGTGTATTAAATTTGGTGGATAAGTGTGGGTATTAAGTAAGAGTAAGTATGTGATTAAAAGTGCTAAGAGTAAGTTAGTGAATCATAAGTTAAAACAAAAGTACAAGAGAGTTAAGGAAATAGGGTTGAACTGACGCGCGCCGTTTGTTACCGGTTGAGGACACCACTTGACTAAGACTTTCTTTCCCTAATTTTCTTATTTTTCTTTCATTTATCCTTCCCTAATTTTAACCTAGGGCTGGCCGAAATTCTTGACCAAAAAAAGGGGAAAAGAAACAAAAATGAGAAAAAAAAGGTGGCTTGCCAAGTGTTGGCAATCAAGGCGTTGTTTGACCAAGAAGCTTTCTTCCATCTATATCTTTCTTTTTACCAAAAATCCCTTCACTTTTCCTTCATCTTGGCCGAGCTTAAGAGAGAGAAAAAGAGAGAAGAAAACCTCCATTTCCATCTTGATTTTTGCCTTGTTTGAGTGAAGATCAACAAGAACCACAAATCTAAATCGAACAAAGTTGCAACAAGGAGCTAAGGAAGCTTGTAGTGGAGTTATTTGGAAAGGAAAGCCTTGGTTGTCACTTTCTCTTGGAGGTATTAAGGTACTAAGTTGGAAAACTATCTTTCCCTTTCTTATCTTGCAATTTTCTTTGGGAAGATGACTTGAAATTGGAAGTTTTATGGATGATAACCTAGATTTGTGAAGATTAGTGAAATTCCAGCCTAGGGTTTTAATTTTTCAGCCTTGTTTCCTATTTTTCAGCTATGGGTATGATGGTATCTAGCTTTGTTATGGACTTGTATGAAGATTTGTAGCTTTATTGTGACTTTTAAGTTTCCATAGGATTTTTCAACTTTAGTTCTAAAATTCCAGCTTTAGTAGAGAAATTTCCAACCTTGATATGCGATGTTTATATGTTAGAAATGAGCTTAAATTAGTTGGTTTTGTAACCTAGTATAAGAACCCCTTTTTCCCTATAACTTGTGAAATTGATTTGGACTGATTTGACATGAAACTTAGCTTGGAAAATTTGAGGAAAAGTTAAGGAAATAGGGGAAATGCTGCCCGTTTTTCCTTTTGTGGGGTAAGTGAGTGAAAGTGGAAGTAAAGGTGTGATTTGTGATCGATTTGGACTTAGTTACTTAAGGATGTTAAGTTGACCTTGATGGTGACTTATAAGCTGAAATTTTGCCAAAAGGGTACATTTCTCAAAGGCAAAGTAACGCCCACCTTAAACAAGATTTTCTAGTTGCTTACACCAAGTTATGAACTAAAAGTTTTATTTGCTTCTTTACCAAAACCAAAAGAGCTGGCACGTATTTTCTAGGATTTATTAAGTATTATGATTACTACTTAAATGGATTCTATTTACTTGATTTTCTTTAAGTGAATGTCATATCTTTTGAAACCCTAATTGATTACACGTTGTTACATGACATTTTAGCGCAGATTTTGACTCTAGCCAGGGGGTTGGACCTGAGCTTGGTTTTGAAAAGCAGTAAATCATTGGTGAGTATTTCCAACTGCATGACCGAACTTGATACTTGAATGCAATATTTTCTTGATGTGATTAGATATTTCTTGACTTGTTTGGTAGGGCAAGGGTGTACTTTATCGCACTTACCCTAATGTGATTTATTATTGTGCACTGGTTACAAATGGTTTGATGTACATGTGTATGACTTGAATACTGCCTGGGATCCCAACCCTATTGGTTAGTCGGTCAAATTGAGCCAGCAAGGGGTTGGTTGAGGAGACTGGCGAACCATAGGTACTATTTATTATTTATTGCATATTCCACTGGATATGGTCCACTGGATTTGGTATACTCGAGTATTACTACAACAGTTAATGTTGGAGTTCGAGCCCGGTAGAGGGTTTGATTGGTGGATGGTGATTGGAGTTAAGTGATGCTTTACTGGACTTGTTATACTACTTGAAAGTTGACGGAGGGTCAATTGCCTCTTGGCAAGCTGCGGCTGAGTTAACTCGCAAGAACGACCTGTATCCTTATACTTGGAAATGTTGAATCCCTGATTAGCTAGTTGCTTATAATGTTATTACTTATTTTCATGAGCTTTTATGCTCGCTCACTTTGAGATTTCAAGTTTTTTATACTGGCCAACTTGCTACTTGTTTTGCATGAAATTTTGGAGCCTCATTGAATTTTAACTCACCCCATTAGTTTTGTTTTCTTGACAAGGGGTGCGAACATAGACGTAAGGCGGGAACCGGCTGGTTTTGTCTAGACTTTTGACTTTTGTAATCATTCTAGCTCTAGTGCTCGATTAGGGTTAGAAATGTAAGTAGAATTTGAATCTTTTGTTATATTTGGGTATGTATGAACATTTGAGATAGACATGTGTATGGATGTACATTTTAAGTTTGGGAGCTGCCGTTTCTTTTACTCTTGAATTTACGATTTATCTTTGATACTGAATAAGAGTGAGTTCTGGCGAGAGTTGGGCAGACGGTCCGCTAAACCCTGGGGTTCATCCTAAGGTAAGGTGGGGTCATCACGCCACTCATCCTTTCCACCTTGACAGCTAGCTTATGTTTTGAAACTTGAACCGGGCAATGATTTAGCTGAACTCAGGGGGTTAGTGGGTTTGATGAGGGTCGGACCTGTTTAAGAATCGAGTGACATCATCATAATGTTATAAATATGTTAATTAAAAAATAATTATTTGATATGGAAAAATGTATATAAGATAATATTAACATGAATAAAAATGTTTCTTTATCTCTATATTTTTGCTCCAATTCATCCTATAACTTAATATCCTTAAAAAAATAACTTATTTTTAAGCTTTAAATAAAGATTTATAAGCCTAAAAATTAAATCCAAAAGTCCAATTTGAATTGATAAAGAAATTAAGGGTACAAGAAATCTAGAAAAGTTTATAAGATTATTTATAATTGTTCAAAACATTTAGGGGTCAAAATGAAATAAATGAAAAGTTATGGATCAATGTTTAATTCTAAACCTTAATCCATTGTTTTAAACCCAGTGCTGCCGCACTTTTCTCTTCATCACCTTTTATTTTCCGAGCTCCAGTGCTTACCGATCTTCACCTCTGTTCTTCTAAATCTTTTTGCCTCTTTTCTCTATTCTTTTTTTTTTCTCTTTTCTCTATTCTTTTTTTTTCTCTTTTCTTTATTCATCACAATAAAAACAACAATTTTATCCTTTATATTCGCCACAATGAAAATAACAATCTTTGTTCTTTTCTCTTTTTTCTCATTTCTTACAACTTCAATTCTAGATCTTTCACTATTTTGATCAATGTTGGAAGAGCAATAAATGGCTGTACCACCGCCACAGCCTTCACTATTGCCACTTTTACCACGGGATCCACCACATACACTAAGAGATCAAAATCTAATGTGAAAATTTTGGATAAAGATAGATGGGATGAAAAATAGAAAAACTTTTGGGTTTTTTTTTATTTTCTTCGAATCCCAATTGAAATTAGTCTTTTGACCAGTTTTGATCGAGTCTTTGCTACACAGTTTCTTAAATCAATTTAGACTGAATAACCATCCGATTCCTTGTTTGACTTATTGAACCAGCCAATCTGATCTAAATTTAAAAACATAGCAACCAACCTTTCCCTCTTGCCCTTCCCCATTTTTCACCCAACCACCACCACTACCTTTCTCCCCCTTCCCCCTCTATCATTGCCCCTACCACCTACCTTCTTTCCTATCACCCCTTCCCTTACCTTTTCTTAACTTTTGTCCCTTCCCTTTTTCTCTTCCCACATAGTTGAAGAAGGGTTGCTTGTGGAAGTGGAGAGTGGGAGAAACGAGGGAAGATAGGGATTATCGAGAGTAACGAAAGAGTAGAGAAGGAACGAGTAGGAAGGATTACCCACCATATTATAAAAAGATCCTAGAAAACACTTCTAAAAAAAACTTTTGGGGTGTTTTAAAAATTTAAAACTTTTTAAGGATATTTTTACAATTTTTACTATTCCCCAATTCTCTCCTCCCTCTCTCCCTCCAAGGAAAAACATAGGGGAAGGGAGGGGGATGGGGGAAACGGAGAGGAACAAAGGAAAATGGATGGTAAGAGAGGCGGGAGGGGGACTGAGAGATGGTAGGACAAAAGTAGATGTGGTGGAAGTAAGAAGGAGAGAGGAAAGGGGGAAAGAGGAGGACTAAGGGTAGCGGTGGCAGGAGGTGACAGGTGATGGTGGAGGAAGAGAGGGGAGCGATGCATTTTTTTTTTCGTTTTGGTGGTGCTTTTGCAATATTTTTTGAATATTTTTGGAGAACGTTATTCGAACATTATATTTAAAAACTTAGTATATAGAAAAATGACAAATCCAAACAAAACTATTATCATATGAATTGGTACACCTTATCATAAAAATTTTAAACCTTTAAAAATAAAAGTAATATTCAACTCATCTTTTATTGTGTACCTTTAAGGCATAAAATAATAGAACCCATCTTTAAATAGTTAAAGTTTTTCTTTTTCAAGCAGTAATTTCTCACAGCAAATGAAACAGAGTGTGAATTGTGAATTATTGTCAAAGTCAGCATGTCAGCATTTGCACCCCAAAAAAAAGGAAAAAGTCAACAGCATTAAATAAACCTCAAAAAAGAATGTGGGACACTCATCGGAGTAGATTGCAAATTTAAGAGGATAGCCCGTTTGCCGCCCACCCAGAAAGAGCAATAAGCGGGCCCACTGCCTTGTCCTTATCAAATTCGTGTCACGATCTTCTACCGTCAAATTAACAATCGACGGATGAAATTCAAAATGGGTCCAAACAATCGGGTGAAACATTTGACTCCTTCCAAATCTAGTCAAACAAAAATCTAACAACGTAAACGTAATGTAACGTTAGCTGCTTATAATATCGATAATTTTTCATGACGCAATTACCCCTCAAGGGTACCCTTGAAATTCTAAAACTTTCTCCTAAATTCCATCAGAATCCTATTTGCCGCGGAGAACCTAAAGATAGTGAAACGTGGCCGTAATCTTTAGTGAAACATGGCCGTACATTACAGCCATGTTGTGCGGCGTTCACAATCTGTCAAAGGCTATATATTAAGATTTGGTGAGTTGGTGGTTGTGACTTGAGAGGTTGCAATTGATTGAAGGAAGTGAGAGTTTTATTTCACTGTTAATTGCTGTTGTTTTTTTGTCAATGATATTGAGTTGAAACAAGAAAATTCTTTCCTCAATGACTAAATACATCTCGAATTTTTAATAATATATTATTCGTGCTAAACTGATTTATAGTAAGACTTGAGATAAACGTCGACTCAAGGATGTTTTTCTTTATCTTATAAAAAAAAGAAAAAATAGTTCAAAATATCAATGAGCAACAAAGAAATTTTTTTTCCCAATCTTGTAGTGCCTTTAGACTGAAGAATTTTATAATGCATATTGAGAAGTCCAATAAAACATAATTGTTGGTCCAAACATTCTTTTCTTTTACAAGGAATAATTGTTAGCTAGTTGTTCAATAAGATAGAAAAATATACTTTGATTACATAAGTTAAGATGCTAAGTACGGTATGTTAGTAGTTGTAATTAAAAAAGAATGCCAATATAAATTTAAGTGTCATATAGTACTGTATGTTAATAGCTATAAATTGTCATATATAGTCTAATGTCAGTGAAAGAGACTTGTGAAATATGAGGTAATCTTCACACAATTTTAGTGGGCAAAAGAGATAACTATGGCCCTGTTTAATAATCTAATTCAATACTTGAAACTCATGTATTTAGATCTTAACATTTTCCGACGTTTTTGATAATTAAAAATTGAACATCTGAATTAATTAAGTGACACTGAATTTTTAATGCAAAATTTGCTCTAAAAAATAAGTGATACACTATTCACTTATTATTTAATGAGATATACGGTCAAATGTATTAGATTTAGTACTTAACAATTCAATAACTTAATAGATTCAGACTCTAGCCTTCAGATTTCAGATTTCATATTTCAATTTTCAGATTTTAATTTTATTAACGCACCCTAAACCTTGTTTGGATTGCAATTACCTAAGAAAAATTTTACATTTTTCATGAATACATTTTTTAATTACCTTTTTACTAATATACATTAAATTGCCACAGTGCATTTTTATACAAAAATTAAAAAAAGTAATTTAAATGGGACCTAAACTACAAAGTTTACTACCTTCATATTAATAATCTTTGAAGAATTTTGTTTTGCTAAGTACTCATACAATGTGATTCATCTTAAAAGAAATACTAATAAAGAGGGATATCATTCTCAAAAACAAAAAAAAAAAGAAAAAAGAAAAAGCTTTGTTCAAGGGTTGTGATGGTTAGAATCTAGTGTACTCAAATGTTCTTTGGTGTTTAAGATAAACAAAATATTTTACCTCATAAATTGTACAAATCAAAATCATTTAACCTAAAAATATTGAGATCAAATCAGTTTCGATAAATAACAACTATACAAAATTTGGATCTAAAATCTAACTTTTACACATGTGTTATGGATTTGATAATATATATATATGTGTTTATATCAGTATATGAAAGATTTATTCACAAATCTTTAGTTTCATAAGATGTAATTGGAGATACACAAAAAATGATGTTACTACAATTCTTTTGCATTGTTTTTTTATAAAATGCTACCTATTTTAATTAGTGTGTTTGGATTGAGATAGTTTGAAAAAAAATAATTTGCTTCACAAATCCCAATCACCTTTTTATCTCATATACATCACATCACAAAAAGTGCTACAGTAATTATCTCAAATAAATCATCCAAATAAACTCTTATCCAAACAAACTCACTGTACGAACTAGAGCAGACTTTCCCTATACAATTAGTAGGGTAATCTAATAGATACAAGTGCTAAATTTCATATCTTTTTACGATATTATTGATCAATAATCATCAATATTTATTTAATATGAGAATTTGAATCCAATTGTGTTTTTCTTGACTTTTGTCCAAATCAACTTTAGAGAAAAGTTAAGGGACACAAAAGAGATTTTATTGATATTATATTAAGTCGTTAATTAACTCATAACCAACAATGCTATTCAAATTTATCATTTATGATTCAATAATCAATGTCTGCCACTACCAACTGGAACGTGAAGTTTAAATTTAGCGTTTAAGGCTTTGTCACATTTGGAGACCCTAATTACGCTTGCAAGATAAGAAAAAAAGTACCTATACCAGGAAGTAATAGACATAAAGAACCAATGATAGCAGTGGTTTCCTTTTTGGTAAGAATTGACTCTATAACTGACACATCAATTCCAATGTGAAATTCAAATTCACCATTTTTTTTTTTTGTGTCTTTTCTTACATCCAGGGTTAAATGGAAAAGCAAAGTAACCCAAGAAAGGGGAAAAAAAAAAAAAAGGAAAGGAGCAAACCAAAACCAATGGGGTGGTAAACTGGTAATAAAGTAAGGGTATCATAGTCAATTCACCAAAGCCGGTGAACAAACCATGTGAGCTCCAAAATTTCAAACTTTTGGTTGGTTCCAAAAAATTCAACAAACAAATGTACTCTGAAATGTCACAAAACACACAGTCACACACTGACACACAGAACCCAACGAAATCACTTTTGAATATTCAATAAAAAACCATCCAGGCAAAAAAAAAAAAAGAAAAGAAAAGAAAAGAAAAGAGAAACAGAATAAAGAATAAAAGCATAAAAAAAACTTGAGCAAAGTAAAAAAAAAGCTGCTTCGTGAAGACAGAGCCTTGGATTTTCTTTTGACCCTTTTCCCTCCCAACTCCTAGCACCCCTCATCCTTTTCTTTCTTTCTTTTTCTCTCTGGTAAGCATTAGTTTCTTCACCATTTTCTCCAATTTTCGAAAAATTCCTTTTGACTTATTTTTTCTTGGTTTTATGGGAGCTGAATTTGGCATCTTGGTGGCAGCCCACTACATCAAGTAATCTATCTCAGCATCTAAACTTGTTAGCAATTTAAATCTCAGTTATTTTATGTGTTTTTGTAGATGTTTCTTTCTTCTGAGGCCGAATTGTTTGCATTTTTTTTCCTGCAGTTCAAGAAGTCATTTTTATTTGTCCTGCTAGTTTGAAGTTCCAAGATCAAAGACCAGATCGAGATAAAGTTGAAGTCTTTACAAATATATTTGAAGTTTATTTTTTCTTTCATTACTTGATTCTACGGACTTGGAAAGAATTGGGATTATTTACGGGAGATTGGATAATTTATGGTATGTCCCTAAGATAATGCAGTTTTGGGGAACTGGGGTTTGGGTCTCGTGATTGATCAGTGAGAAAGCACTAGTGGTTTTTGTGTTGTTAACAGCAGAAAATGGTCCCCTCCATTAAGTTAGGCAGATAAGCAAAGTGGGACCTTGAGCAAAGTTTGATTTGCTTTTTAGAAGGAAGAAAAGAGAAGGAGTGGGAGAAAAGTTAACTTTTTGATCCAATTATTGAGATTTTGATCAAATTAGTGGTTAGTTGCTAAGCGATAGCAGTTCTTTTGAAGTTTGAAGTAAACCCTTTTTTAAGAAAATGTCCCAGAAAGGCCGTGTTTCGCCTTCTCTTCAGTCAATCAAATCGTTGCCTGTGGATTTAAGGTTGAGGGGTTTACCAAATTCTCAGCATTTATTAGAAAAATCAGGTGGCGGTATTGCGTCTGAGAGGAATGTGGTGAATGGTGAAGTAATGAGTGATGCCATGGAGGAGGGTGTCAATGGCAATGTTGATGTCGAAAATGATGAATCACCATATAGTAGTTTGAGTTTATCAGCTGAAGAAAGGCCTTCTGTTGGTGATGGTTTGATTCCAGAGAGTTCATCTGTTCAATCTACTGGCCGTTCTCATGTTGAGTCTAAATGGAGTGACACCAAATCGTATTCAGTCAAGAAGGTATTTGTTGGTTCTTTTTCTATTTCGCTGGGGATGATGCTTTGACAGTTGTTTTTACTCCTCCTGTTTGTTGCTCAATGGATGTTCAAGTGATATCTTTAATACTGTTGCTGGTGTAGATTGTTTGGCTGTATATTTCTTTGCTTTACCTCTTGTGTGTAGCATGTGTTCCTAACTTAGTGTAACAAATTCTTGCATGGTAAGGTGTAGCATTCTGCTATGCTATCTGTTCTGCTAAATTTATATGAATACCATGTGGTATTTATGGCCTTTTAAGTTCGTAGCAAGGAATGGGTTGATAACTGAAAAAGTTAAAAAGCAACGATTCTATGGTTTAATGTCTGAGTAAGCCAGCAACTGTGGTTTGATGACAGCCTGATGATTTACCATGCTATAATTGATGACAGCCTGATGGTTTAATTGCTGATGCTATAAGTTTATTTAATCAGGAGTATGGCTGATATCGAATGAGCAATTAGAAGTATCATGCTATAGCAACCACGAAATGAGATTAGATCAAGATGATTTACAGTTCCCTTTTGCTCATATTCAATGACCATTAGAATGTTCCATGATCTAGTAACCACAAGTTTAGATTGTATGAAGGTGGTTTATAGCTCCTTTCTTTAATTTGGTTTTTGTTTTTTATCCAATAAAATCGGAAACATGAAGCCTTAGTGGTTATCTGGGGATTAGCTTTGAAATCTAAAACCTCCAGTTTCTATGCTTATCACTGGCTTTCTAATTGAATTTGAAACCATCTGCTGCGATGATGATGGTTACTTACTTTGTTTTCTAGATAAAGACGTAGACTTAGTTGCTGGGTCAAGTTTGAATCACTTTGCTGGTTTTCTTTTTTCTTTTTGGTTTTTAATGTATATCTAACAAAGCATTTAGGTTAGTCGTGGTAGGAATTTGTTTTCACTTTTTGTTGTTTATGATTAAGTTAGATTGTACATTGCTTTCAATTTGCTTTTCTTACCTCTTCGGGCAGTTGATGTGCTTTGCTTGTGAGTGCTCCCATTGAGGATTTGAGAATATTTACAGCATTTTAATGATGTAGGTTATTTCTTGTATCTGTACAAAGAACATGTGGTCACTAAATTTCGCTTAAATTCTGGAAATCGGTGGAATTTTTTTTTTTTTTGGAATACTAGTGGTTGATTCCTAATTCTTCTTGGTTAGTGCTTAGAAGGGCTTCAGTTCTTACAATTAAAAGCTTTGTAGCAAGAGGGCTGGTAGTATAATTGGTTGATTATGGATGAAATATGGATTGCAAAGAGTAAGACTTCATTTAAAGAAGGTTAATGGGTTCCGATGTGCTTTCTGAAACCATGTGTAGATGTATGAGCTTCAGTAAGGATGGGACCTGTGAGATAAGGATATAAATACATACGTAATTTGTTCTAAGTTTTAAAGAATCGTAAATGTCTTTAGCTTGTTAAGTGTGTTGCATCATAAACCTCTAACTGCCAAATCTTCCATTCAAGTAGCTTAGCTAAATTTTGAAGTCATAACCACTTTTCAAGTATGTTTGTCTGTAGCCCCTTTGGATCCTGCAGGAGGTGATCTACATTTTGGTTTCTCTTTTGTATTGTCTTTTCATGAAATCAACTGATTTTGATAGAAAAAGGCACTTTTCAAACTGTAAGGTCGACCACATTTTGCTTTAAGTGCCAAAGAATATGTCTATAACTTGTATCTTAAAATAATTTTAAATCAGTAAGGTCGGAGCACTGAAATTTCAAATTAGTCCTTCTAACTTGCTAACCCAGATCGCCAGTTACAGCTTTGGATCTATACTTGAACTTGCTAGAGTAATTCGTATATCCCTTCCCTTAGAGATGCTCAGCTCCAGATTGTCGTAGGTGTAGCTTGTTTCAGATGAGCTGCTATTTTTCTCCTTTAAGTCAGAAGGAGACAGATGCTCATAGTCTGCTTTTGGGACCATAATTTCTGGAATTCATTTTTTGCCAATTTGGTACATAGAAGCCGGGCAAAGCCATTTCTTGTAGATAACTGCATTGATTATATTACTCTTATTCCCAAGATTAATGCAAATCAAATGCACATGATGTGCAGCATTATACATGATAGAGCAGCAGAGAATGGACACAAGAAATATTAATAATTTAATCGCAAGGGCCCGGACAAAGCTTGCATGGTTTACTGGTCACTGAACTTAAGTACCCTATCTCTGGGAGGCAGGTGCATATCAGCCATAATATGAAAGCAAATCTGGCTAATCTTTTGAAGGCCAAAATTTACCATGGCACTCAGACAGCCTTAGTTTTCAGCAGTGCAAGCTGAACGATGCTGTCTAAAAACCAATCCAAAAACTTTATTCATTCTAGTTGAATCTTGAGTAATGCCAACAGCTGCAGAAGAGATTAAATGCCCAACTTCTTCATTTACCCTTTATCTGTCAGGCAGTATGCAACAAGCCTGCTGATTTGAATATTGTGGTGGTTGTTTGTTTAAGTAGTTTCGGCAACTTTCTTTGGAATATTCTTGGACTATCTCGATAGAAGATAACCTTTTGCTTACCTATTATTATGCCAAGTAAATGCTTCAGCTTCAACTCTAAGTTTAAATGGGTTTTGACTTTCTAGCCAGAGGTTTGAATCTCACTGACTACATCCACACAGGAAATAAACATCTGGAACAGATATACCTGGTTTGATCTCCTTTTCTGCATGTATATATCCAATTGGTCCATAGGGTATTTAATGTTATGTAACTGCCAAAGTTTTGCTTCTTGACTAAGAGTGCAAACCTGCAATTCCTCTGGTCTACAAACAGCTTCTAATGCAGCTTTATCTGTCAGTAGAGATTAAATCCCTGACTTTCTCATTTACCCTTTACCTATTAGACACCATGCAACAAACCTGCTGATTTGAATATCGTGGTAGTTGTATGTTCAAGTAGTTTTGGCAACTTCTTTGAAATATTTTCCAACTATATCAATAGAAGATGACCATTTGCTTGCTTACTATTATGCCAAGAAAGTGCTTCAGCTTCATCTCCAAATCGAAATGGTTTTTGGCTTTCTAGCCAGAGGTTTGAATTTCATGTATGTCCACTTGGTCCGTAGGGTATTTATTGTTACATCACTGCCAAAGTTTTGCTTCTTGACAAGAGTGCAAGCATGCAATCCCTCTCGTCTGCATGCAGCTTCTGATGCAGCTTTGTCTCCTCTATGCTTCAACCCAGACTCTCTGGAAGAGATTTGATTGATTCTTGCCATTACTTGTGGTATACTAATGACACAATAACTGATAATGGCAGAAAGAATAAAACTAAGGAAAGTCCTTAAGAACGGATAGCTTGTGGCTTTACAATATTTTTATCCTTAATAGTGGAGGAAGAGGAGACATGGAGCTGATTGGCACAAGATACAGTAACATTTTGGTATATTTGATTAATTTCAATGTTGTCATTGAGAAAATTTGCCCATCACTGGGGCCTGATCTGTATAATTTTGAGTTAAATAATGGAGCAGCTTCTTGATGATTGTATGCTTCTCCAAGAAAATTGAACCTTCACAGCTTGAAATGAAAAAGAATGATTTATAGTTAGCTTGACACGTTTCTTGATGGACAGCTGAGTTAAGAGCACACATAATGGCAGAGTTTTTTGCCTTTCGTGTATGCCTTTGCTTTTAGTTTGAATTGAGACAATCTATAAATTGTACGAGGAAATTTTTGGAATGGCTTCTGTTTCAGTGTAATTTAAATCATTGGAAAAATACAAACAAGTATGATCTGATGATAGTGTTCAAGCGGATCCGTATATTTTGAATGAAGTCAAGGGTGATATAATAGAGTTGAAGGAGCCCGATCACCCTCTATTTAATCCTTCCATTTCTGGGATCTTTACCCCTCTTGACATGATATGTTAAGAAAAAAACAATACAGTGACCCATTGATTGAACCCTGATAACCTTGGTATGAAAGAATTACTGATGCTCCCAGGTTGATGCAAGGTTCCACCAGTTGGCTAAAAACCTGGTTATTAAGATGTGATAAAAACTTTTGGTCATTTATGAAAAACAATCTTTCTTCTTGTGATGTGATATCTTTCTAGTAATTATGCACATGCTGATTGCATTTTGAAAGAGCAAGCACTGTTGAAGTCTAAATTTTTGTGCTTGTTATCATGCATCTCCAGCCAATATTTTGTTTTTTACTCCATTAAGAAGATTTTAAGTTATTCTTGACCAACTGGTTAAAGCTCCTCATTGCAGAAACTCCAATCATGGTTTCAACTTCCTGATGGGAACTGGGAACTTGGAACAATTCTTTCAACATCAGGGGCTGAAGTTGTGATATCGTTATCTGGAGAAAAAGTAACCCTAGTTTGCTAAATTATGAAATTCTGCTTTTCTTTAGACAGTAAGTCCTTTTTTTTTTTTTTTAATTTTTTCCTCATATGGTCCTTTGTTTCAGATTTTGAAAGTGAACTCTGATGATCTGTTACCAGCAAATCCTGATATCCTTGATGGCGTAGATGATCTTATGCAACTTAGTTACTTAAACGAACCATCAGTTCTATACAATCTTCAGTACAGATACAATCGAGATATGATCTATGTAAGAATTTAGAATTTATTATAGTTTGATCTTGGTGTATTATTGGTTATCCAACTCCTTAATAGCTTTCACTTCTTGCAGACAAAAGCAGGGCCAGTCCTGGTTGCCATCAATCCCTTCAAGAAAGTTCCACTCTACGGAAATGATTTTATTGAAGCATACAGAGTTAAAACCACTGATAGCCCACATGTATATGCAATCACAGACACAGCCATGAGGGAAATGATTCGAGGTGTTTTAAGTTCTCATTTTCACTTGCTGTTATGATACTTTGTTAGGACACTTCACTTATCTTCCTTATTGTACCTTCGTTTCAGATGAAGTCAACCAATCAATTATCATAAGGTAAGGAGGATGCTTACTTCTTTGTAAATGTGTCTTTGCCTCCATACTTGATTTCGTTATCTCTTACCTTTTGAAAGTTATTCAATCTGTTATCTATTCCTAAGAATCTTATCCCTGTAATCTATAGAAAAGATCTAGAAAATCTGCTAGTTGAGAATTTGTGTTCGGAGGCTTGTACTCAAAGCTGGCATCTTACTGCTAGTTCTTGCACTTGCTCCAATTTTTGTTGGGTAATTATTTTGGAATGGTCATATAGATTGTTGTAATGCCTTTTCAGTTGAGATTATTCGTGCAACCATGAGGTAAGAGGACATTTAAAATGGTCATTAACATGTTATACTCCATCCATTGTCAATCTCGTGCTCCCCTCTCTTTGATTTCCAAAAATAAAAGTTGCCTTGTAAATGGGGACACATAGCTTTACTAGCTTTCCCATTTTGCCCTTTGAAAAAGTAACACTTTCTATGTGCGAAAGCATTTCTCATGGTTATGGATTCAAATGTGAGGATCGTGTTGTTAATTTACCCAGAGCCACCTCTACATAAAGTTGTAACTTGTCCCCCTAAAATTTTAGGCTTATTATTTGGTATCTGATGCGACAAAAAGTGTCTCGCCCTTCTATTAAACTGTAGAAAGATTATTAGTCTTCCTACTATTGCAGTTGGCGGGATGGGAGGTATTATAATTACAATGGAACTATTATATGTTCTGCACGTGAAATTATTTGCTTGGGTTCGTGCCTCCTTTACTTTGGACTACTAGATGTGGAACAGACAATTGTCTCCGTACTTAGGAGACAAAGATACGGTTTCATGTTTATATGCACTGTCAGTTGCTGCCAAAAATTGACATTTGTATGACTTACTTGAGATATGTAATTGTGACATGAAGAAACCTTCTAGTCTTGAAGTATGTTGAGAAACTTACTGCCACATCATGTTCCCAAAATTTTTGGAAGCAAGATAATGGATTGTTGGTTACCCACTCAGTGCCAATTGGTTTTGAGTTCAATACTCAGATTCTTCAACTGAAACCCCCATTGACATCATTCCACATGTGACTCAGCTCCTTCTTAGTTTGTCTCAATTTCATGGGCTCCTGTGAGGCCCACCAAATTTTTGTGGATTCATGTGAAGTGCCTCCTTTTGTTCTATCCTCTCCTCCGAATCCCATTCAATCTTCATGGGTTCGCCAATCTTGAGTCATGTCAGAGTAGGGCAGGGGGCGTTAAGCCTAATAGTCCCAACTTTGTTTCCCCAAGGTTTCAGAAACAAATCAAGCCGATGTTGGGTCATTTGACTAATTGCCAATTGGATTTGATTTTGGATTCCCAGTTTCTTTAGCAGAGCAGATGTCAACTATGTGATTACCATATGAAGTAATTTTCACAAATTTGACATATGATGCTTGATTTAGATAATGGTATCTGGCAAAAATTAGAGGAATGTTTTATCTAATGTTCTTTCTGGGGTTGTAAGCAAATTTAAAAGAGTATGTATTTGTATTCCTCATTTATTTTGTTGTTTTACCAGTGGGGAAAGTGGAGCTGGTAAAACAGAGACAGCAAAAATAGCAATGCAGTATTTGGCTGCACTAGGAGGTGGAAGTGGGATAGAGTATGAGATATTGAAAACAAATCCAATACTGGAAGCCTTTGGTAATGCAAAAACACTAAGGAATGACAACTCAAGTCGATTTGTAAGTTTCATGTTCTGTGCGTGAACCTCAGTTAAATGTGCATTTTGATTGAGTTCTAATCAATTCACCAGAAGGTCACTTTTGAACTTTTCACCCTCTTGCAAAATCAACAGGGGAAGCTGATTGAAATTCACTTCAGTGAAACTGGAAAAATAGCTGGTGCCAATATTCAAACTTGTAAGATGCCCAGCATTTTGTCCTTGCAATGAAGTACTTTTTAAGATTTTGTAATTTTTGGTCTTACAGAAAACTAACTTTTGTCTTCCTTTCCCTTCAAATACGATTCTCTTTTGCTGCAGTTTTACTAGAAAAGGTATCCCGTCCAGCATACTTAGTGATTTTCATTTATGTTTTTTTTCCTTCAAATTTATGTGACCTAATTAATTTTTTATGCACAGTCCAGGGTGGTCCAGTGCACAGAAGGAGAAAGGTCATACCATATCTTTTATCAGCTCTGTAGGGGAGCTCCAAAGAGCCTTAGAGGTTGAAACATTTCCATAATGCATTTGTCTGAGTTAAATATTTGTTACGTTTTGTTATTAGTTGTGTGTCAATATTTTGGTGCCTCTTTTTATGCTTGGATTCTTTTATTTTTTCCTGGTATAGCTTTCTTTTATGGTGATTGGTATTTTTAAGTGTTAAAACAAGACAATATCTTTAAACAGAATTGAAGCTAACAAAGAAATACTGGAACTTCCATTTGCAAAATTAGAAAGGCAATTTTTTGCTTTTTCCTTTTCTCTGGAGCAAAATGATTTTTTCTTTAACTACCTTGTCTTCCCTTTTCCTTTGAAGCAAATTTCTTCAATTATCCTGTTTTCCTATCCTGCCTTCTCTTCTTTTGAGGTACGCTTGTTGAGAGCAAATTAGGAATGTATATGTGGTTTTCATTCGATATTATGACCCTATTGAAATGGTGCTTCCAATTATGTTTCTAGTTCCATTGTCTTGCATTGTTCTGGTTGCAATTGTTAATTACTGCACTTCGATGTTATTTTTTTTTTTTCTGTTTTTTTGACAGAGAAATTGTATTTAAGAAATTGGGACGAATATAAGTATTTGAGTCAGAGCAATTGCCATGCCATTTCTGGGGTTGATGATGCTGAACAATTTCGTGTTGTGCAGGTACTTTTTGATGTTTCTGATATGTCATTTTCTGTCTTGTTAAACCAGATATGGGAATTCAAGCTGTTATTCCGCTTTTATTATGCTTTTTCCTGTCAAAGAAGAGTAGCTTCACAGTAATGTAAACAAATGGATTAAGTCATATTCTTCTTTTTTTTTTTAATCAGGAAGCTCTTGATGTTGTTCATGTTAGCAAAACAGACCAAGAAAGTGTATTTGCAATGCTTTCTGCTGTTTTATGGCTGGGAAATATCTCCTTTACTGTTCTTGATAACGAAAATCACGTGGAACCTGTAGAGGATGAAGGTAATGTTTTATAGGAAAACCGTATCTAAGTTTTCTGATTACACTACTATCTCTTAGCTGTATTCTTGCTTCCTGATCATTTCTTGGTCTTGGTAACTTTTCTGGCTGGCTAAATTCATATTCACTTTAAGAAAATGTCAGAAAATTTTCCAATGAGATATAATAACCTTTGGTTTTTAAATGAAGGCAAATGTCTGTACATTTGAGTTCTGCGCCAAGGTGAACATGCATCAGGTGGTTGTAGCACAGAATTCAATTTGGATAGTGGAAATAGGACATCAGATTTGTTCTGCTTTAAGCTTTAAGACAAAATTTTAATTGATTTTTATGCCAATCCATATGTTTCTAAGCCAATGCATCACCATCCAAAATGTTCTTTTACATTTATTTTTAGCCGTTGACATGTGAAATGTATGTCAGTTGCATTAATTGCTGTGTCCTATCCATAATCCTAATCTTAATTCACTCTAGAGCTAATTTTAATCAAATTGCTTCTTTACTTTTGTTTGTGTGTCTGTCTTGCTTTTTTTGTTTGTTTGTTGCTGGATGCGACAAATATGCGGACTGGTCATCTATTTTTTTTTGTTGCATTGCTAATTATGTTGTGATAATCCAGCTGTAGAATTAAGTTGAGAAGGTTCTTATGAAATAGAATAAGGAATGTAGACGAAATTGTGGAAAACTGTTCCAAGATTGTGGATCCATTAGCCTGGCTAATTATGGAAATTTTGGAACATTAGTTTACAGTTGAAAGATTTTATAATGATATTTGCTTAAATGGCTATGCCAGAGTTTGGCACATAACCCACTTTATTCAGATTATATGCAAATTGTTTAAGTTGTGTATGAGAGCTTGTGCATTGTAGAATGGTTTAATGGCCACTCATGTATACTGAGCATCTTTTGGACTATACTAATTACTGTTGTCATGAACTATCATGGTGACACGAATTTATCTGTCAAAGTTAGCAAATCCAGGCGAACCTTGTCAGACAGTTGGACTTGCACCCGACATTAGACCCTACTTTTATATATTTGATTGAGGCAAGAATCATGTGCTTACTGAAATCCTTCAATTACAACCACTGGATTCATAAAAAAGACTTCACTATTACAAGATGGTGGCAGAAATAAGTAGTAGTTGTTTCATCAGTAATACATGTCAGCTACATGCTTGATGCCTTTGGATAGTTGTACTGAATGTAGTATTGGCGCGTGCTTAAGTATGGAAAGTGGAACCAAATACAAGTAGGATCTCCTACCAGCTTGCAATTTTCTGACCCTGAACAGTGACTTGAATTGGAATATGTTACTATAAATCTTAGACAGTGCTTTACTTAGTTTTGTGTCTGGTATAAGAGCATTATTTTTGTAGTACTCAGATGAAGATGTACATGATTATTCTTTGTTAGAATTGTCTGTTTCCTGTGTATATCATATTCGTCAAAGTCTTGGGAGTCCCATTAATCTATTGCTTTCAAAATTGGTTTTTTGAATTGGCCTTTTAGATATTTATCCTTGATGCGTATGACTAGGAAATGCAAATATTTGGGTTACTTTTTTTATAATCTTATCTAAGCAATTTAATGTGTAAATAGAGATGGAATTGGATTATTGTGTTTTGGAGTTTTGCAATTTAAGATCAGCTGGACAGGAATAAGATCATGGATAAATGGGAAAGAGAGCAGAATTGTTTTTCCCTTTCCTCCATATCGTTATAAAATTGTGCAAGATATTCAGTCTGTGCAAGCTATGAATTTCTCATGGATGAGTTTGCTTGAACTCAGCCAATATTGGATACTTGACCTTGCAGGTCTAGTTAATGTTGCAACCTTAATTGGTTGCGGGGATCGCAGAACTAAAGCTGGCGTTGTCAACTCGGAAAATGAAAGTGCGGAATGACATCATAGTTCAAAAAGCTAACTCTATCACAGGTAAGAATCACATCTTCATTTGTCAATGAAAGGTGTAGATTTGCAAAATCTATACTGAGTATCAATGAAAGGTAAGAATCACAACTGAGTGTTCTTTTCCTCATTTTTAGGCCATTGACACAAGAGACGCCTTAGCAAAATCGATTTACTCTTGTTTGTTTGACTGGCTGGTGGAGCAAATTAACAAATCTCTTGCAGTTGGCAAACGTCGGACTGGAAGATCAATCAGCATCCTTGATATATATGGATTTGAATCATTTGAAGTATTTCCTTGGACTTTCTGTTTGCCTTTTATTCACTATCTATAATATATTATTTTGTGTGCAAAATTTCTCCTATATAAAAATAGAGGCAATCATAGTTGTTTATTTTCTATTTCAGAGGAATAGTTTTGAGCAGTTCTGCATCAACTATGCCAACGAAAGGCTGCAGCAGCACTTTAATCGTCACTTATTTAAGTTGGAGCAAGAGGTAACTTCTTAAACCATATTTTTCTTTTACCTCTGTATTTCTACTGAAGGCAGAATCCTGATGTTCAGATCTAATATTCTTATATTTTGTGGATTTGGGATTTTATTTATTTTTCTGATTTCTAGGATATTTCACGCTAAGCAAATACATTAACATACATTCCCGGACACATACACCCACGGATATATGAACATGTTATGTAGTTAGTTAATCATTAACTTTTTATGGCTTATGTACTCTTTTTTTCATATGAAACCTAAATGTAGTTAGTGACAAACCTTGGCTTTTTAGTATGGGATGTCCTTGCACTTTGAAAAAACAATGGGCTTAACTGTGTAGAATGCTAGGCTGATTTGTAGTTCTTCTTCTGCAGCTGGCCTAATGTAAAGCTGAATGCCATTTCTTCTTCTTACACTTTTGCAAAAGAAAGCAGAAGTAGTTAGCTATAAATTTGATGAATCTGAAGAGCTCTGTTGAGAGCTGAATTTGGTTTGCTTGTCATTGAGAAAATGCATTACTAGCAACAGACTAAGGATTGGTTACAGCTATATACTCTTCAATCTGAAAAAGCTGGCAAAGCTGTTAAACTTTCCTTGAGGTGTCACACCATCTTCCGACAAAATGACTGGCAGCATGTTCTACTGCATCTGGGACGATAACCTTTCGGTAGAGCATGATCTAATTTAATATATTCATTAAGGTGTATGAACTGCTTGAAACTGCTTCTGGATAAGTATATGATTGGTTCCAAACTGCATCCGAGTATTTGATTCTTCATGCGGATCCAGATCTTGACTAGATGGATTCAGAATGGATTTGATTTGCATGTGTCTAGACTGTTGGCATTAACTTGTACTCCCCCTATCCAGAAAAAAAGTAATCAGTTTTTGGCATTTAAAGTTATTGGCTTCAGTTCAAGAAAGATATTGTATCATAGACTTCATTCCATATCAGATTCACTTCTACTGTGGATGGTTTGCATCTGGTAGAGTCGTTTACTGATTTGGTGTACTTAGGAGTTGGAACAATAAAAAATGCGAAAAAACAAACATTTTATGGATTAAATATTACCTTAGGGTAGAGTTCATCAAGTTAAAGTTTTCAAGTGCAATGGCTTTTAGCTTCTTGTGGGCCAAGAAAGTGACTTTTAGTAGGTCATCTGCTTTGCATGGTTAGATTGCTGTTCTAGTTGACACAATTTACGCTAGTTTGGACAACATCACTGTATAATTGAATAATCAGGAAGGGCTATCTCATGCAACTTTGATATTCTGAATACAAAGGATGAATTTTTTACCTCGCATTATTAGATGCATTGTAGTTTTAATTGGCTAAAGGCTCATGTTTGCTCACAGCATTGAGCTTGTTATTTTCACAGCAAAAGTATGTTTTTCTAGGTCTGAAAATCAATAATCAGTTTGAATCACCAAACATTGTTGCTGGTGGTATATGAAAATTTTGATTTCTTGTACTTGGAAATTTGGTTGTAGGTGGAACTTTTAAGAAACATTAATCATGTTGTTCCGTAGAACTCTTTTAACTCCTTTTGAAATTCATTAATGTTTAGTATGTTCCAGGAATATATTCAAGATGGCATTGATTGGGCAAAAGTTGATTTCGAAGACAACCAAGATTGCCTGAATCTTTTTGAGAAGGTATGCTGCAGTCTTTTGCCCTTTATGCGTTAGAAGAGCGCTCTTTCTACATGTCAATTTGGGTAGTGAAATTTCCCATTTTTATTTTGCTTGGTATTGGCACAAATTTTCTTATTGACAGATTCTGTATTATTGCATGTGAATGCAATAGTGAACTAAAAATCCCTTTAATAGTGTTTAAGGAATGGATGTTGACTTTTGCTGCAGACAGCTAGGATTGTGTTAGCATGCCAGTCCTCTTATATACATGCAACTTTGTGCAATATGTTATTTTTGTTGGCAAGTTATGCTATTGAATGTATGAACACAAGAGAAGAGTGTTAGTTCACTAGTTGATTGTCAAAGATGTGCTTTTGAAATTTCTCTTGTCCTCTGCAGAAACCATTGGGTCTGTTGTCTTTGCTAGATGAGGAGTCTACTTTCCCGAATGGGTCAGACATGACCTTTGCCAACAAGCTCAAGCAGCATCTAAAAGCAAATTCTTGTTTTCGAGGTGAACGAGACAATGCCTTTTCTGTATGCCATTATGCAGGAGAGGTATGTATCTTTATGATTGTAATTGCTTTCTACTTGTCTGCTCATCCTCTCTTACCCCCCCCCCCCCCCCCCCCCCCCCCCCAAACACACCCACACAAACAAAAAAAAAAAAGATTTAAGAATTGACTTTTTCACCAGAAAAGGCTGAAAATGTAAACCTACTGCTGGAAGGACGGAGAAAATTCTATTCTGTTTTTGAGATTTACAGAATCCCTACAGTGGAAATTTGTTTAAACGAGAACAATTGGCTTCATATTCTTCCAAATTTAACTATTACTGCATTAATCTTGATGGATGTAATATAAATGATTGGGGACTAAATGTGCTAAACTGAAAAGGTGAAAGACTGGATTGGATGAGAAGAATTCTAATTAAAGGACCATATAAGCAATTTTATGATAAATATTTTCTTTTTACTCTGTTCAACTACTAAATTTTTTCCCAAACTTGTGCTTTCTACCCATGTGCTGTGTGTTTTCTCTTCTTGCATCATAAAAGCTTTAATCATGCTTACTCAATCAGAGAAGCTTGCATCATTAAAGCTTGCCTGTCTTCTCAGGTCACATATGATACAACTGGATTCTGGAGAAGAACCGAGACTTGTTACACTTGGACTCTATTCAACTTCTATCTTCTTGCACATGCCATCTTCCTCAAATATTTGCTTCAATCATGCTTACTCAATCAGAGAAGCCTGTAGTTGGTCCATTGCATAAATCTGGTGGAGTTGAGTCTCAAAAGTTAAGTGTTGCCACAAAGTTTAAGGTAACTTTTTTCTTCTCAAATATATTATAAATAATATTGAGTATCATGTATGGTTTGGATAAATGAAAGAGTTTTCAGCAATATGAATACATCCCTTGGATCTTCTTGCTATAATTCTTATTTGCTCAACTCAGATACCAGTTTGTGATGTTTTGTGTGCATGTTCTAGTGAAGTAGTCACAATGCTGAAACTAATGATGGGGACAACTAAGATTTCAATCCCCTGGACAAGACTATGAGTCAGAGCAGTTGAAATATTCTACTGCTCAGACTTTTTTTTTTCCCCTTGGGACTGAGGGATTGTTGGAGAGCAGGTAGTGGATGTGCCTCAGAGGAAATGTTAATCGGCTCTAATGCTATCATGCTTCAGAGTGTCAGCAACTGTGATTGTGGTCCCCACCTTGGGAATGTTGCCATAGAGGCTTTAACCTCTGTTCATTTTAACTGCCTAGTTTTGGAACCTTAAGTGAATATATACGGATTACATTGTAATGATGGAATGATGTTTTTGTTGACTAAAATTTCTCTTAAGGTATCAATGTGGGTGCAGTTATTGTGTAATAGTTTAAAATCACACTGTTTTGATTTGAGTCTTTGCAGTTCAAGTTCTCAAAACTGAAAACATAGTTGTTTTAGTTCAACCCGATTTTGAACTTTGAACGTAGATTAGTTATGATTACTTTTCTTCATTTCAGATTTTTTTGTTTATACTTTAATCCTTCTTGGAAGACATTTCATTTTGCCTCTTAGGTTTTTTTTTAAAATATCTTTTAAAACTTTTTAAATAGATAGAATATAAATTTTTTGGGTTGGGGGGAGAGTTGTTCTGGAGGAGAGGAGCAGGGTTATTGACTTGGGCATCATTGGCCGTTGGTGCAAGCTGCCTTTTAAGGAAGTCAAGTAACTTGATTATTATTTTCTCTTAGTCCCTTAGACCCGCGCATGGCTGTGATTGGTTCAACCAATATATGACATGATGTTGCATCTGCAAAGTGATTTTTATGACAGAGAAATGGTAATCAAAGTGCGAAGTTGGTGTTATTGGTGATTTTAATTTGTAATTGTGGAATATGCAGTTTCTTGATTTTGCTTTCTTAGAGACCATATATATACTTAATAGCTCATCTTTGGTCCTCTGGTGGGTGTCAGGGCCAATTATTCCAACTGATGCACCGTCTTGAGAACACCACCCCACATTTCATACGCTGTATCAAGCCCAATAATTTGCAATCTCCGGGGGTTTATGATCAAAAACTAGTTTTGCAGCAACTGCGATGCTGTGGAGTCTTGGAAGTGGTTCGAATATCTAGATCTGGTTTCCCTACCAGAATGTCTCATCAAAAGTTCGCTAGAAGGTAAAACAAACAGTACCTCACTTCATCTGCTCTGAAAATTACTTGTTGCCTTGCACTTCTTTCCTTTTATGCTATCTAAGGTCATTCCTGCATCAGGTATGGTTTTCTTCTTTTAGACCATGTTGCATCACAAGATCCGCTTAGTGTTTCAGTTGCGATTCTTCATCAGTTCAATATTCTACCAGAGATGTATCAAGTTGGCTACACAAAGTTGTTCTTCCGTACTGGACAGGTGAGATCAATATTTACATCGTTTATCATTCTCCTTTCATTTTTACTTTAACCTTGCCTCAATTTCCCTATCCCTGACCATGAAACTGGAGAAAAATCTCTCTTTGACTTTTAGTTCCCAAGTTGTGGAAACTTCGTCTTGTTTTGGTCAATATCAAACTAAAAAGTAATTCCTCCTGCTTCCTCTCTGCCTCCTGTCCATGCAATTTTGATCCTCTTAGTCCTCTAAATCTGAACAAGATGCTGCAGATAATACAGCCTCTATTTACTATGTAAAGACCATACAGTTAGGCCTGAATTGACCTTTTAGTCACTCTTAACATGAATTACTGTGATGATATAGGGCATGATGTGCTATTGTAATGTTGCCCCTGAAAGGGGGAGGGCTCATTCACATAAGGGAAGGGCTCGCACTGTATTTTGTATCTTCTTTTCTGAGTTACCTGTCTTAAGGCCAGATTTTTTGGTATACTGGAAATTTGCAAGCTCCTTTAGAGCTTGGCTCTTATTTGGGAACCTAATTTTATGTGAATAATTTTCTGCATTTTGATTTCTAACAAGCCAGGAAGGATTTGCATCTCGTTACTTGCTTGCATTGCTGGGATATGCTGGCATAGAGATGAAGTTGATTCGCTTTCACATGTAACCTGGTTATATTGCTTGTAATTGAGGATTCTAAGAACTTTAAAGAATTATCTGCAAAAATGCGCATACACAATATGCATGTTTCATTTTCTTGGATTAGTTTTTTTTTTTTTTTTACACAAAGTGTTTATCTTTCCCCTTTGTACCTGGAAGGCCCCAGTTTGCAAAATCAAGTGAAGAAAATCTCTTAGCATATTTTACTTTCCAAGACCATGAGTAATACACAAGGAACTTTTGAGTATATAGTCCAGTTGTGTAGGTATTCAATTAACGTAGATGACATACCATCTTTAACATCTGCTCTGGTGAATGTCTTACTTGCCTTTATAGTGTATCCAAATGATGTCCACTTTCAATAAATTTGGAGTTTTCATGCATTATGAATTTGTGATGTTTTATTAGTCTTGATTCATGTATCTCCTTTGCACGAGTTTGGGTTACAAAGGGTAATGTAAATGGGAAGAAACCTCAGAGTCTGTGAATGGTTGCATGTGGACAAAGCTGTAGTATGCCCATTGTAAAGTATGTACTGCAATTTCAAGTAGGAAGCCTTGAGCTATAATCAAGACTAGTTTCTTACTTTTTGAAAGTATTATCTATTTGTGATCCCATAATTGTCTTCATTGAAGATTTTGGTAGATATTTGCATTTCCTCATGTAATTTTGTCTCATTATATCGTAAAAATTCTCAGATAGGAGTCCTTGAGGACACAAGAAATCGCACTCTCCGTGGTATCTTGCGCGTTCAAAGCTGCTTTAGAGGTTATCAAGCTCGTTGCCATATTAGGAATCTGAGGAGAGGAATTGCCACTCTGCAGTCTTGTATATTTCTTTCAAATCCTGTTTGTTGTATTTGTTTTGACATGATAATCGATACCTGATGCTTATTTGTCACTATATTTTACCATTTCTGTGCAGTTATTCGTGGTGAGAAAGCTAGGAAAGAGTATGCTATCCTATTGGAGAGGCATAGAGCTGCTGTGTGTATACAGAAGCAAGTAAAAGCCAGGCATACTACAAAAAGATTTAAAAATGTTTCTGATGCATCAATTTTAATCCAATCAGGTGATTATCAGAATTTTGTTGGCTTGTTTAGAACTGAGAACTATTCAGAGTTATCTTATTATACAGCTTGATCAAGATTTGAGGATCCTTACCCGAATTTTGTTGGCTTCTTTTGAAGTTAGACCTATTCTTAATTATCTTATTTGTTTATGATAAGTGATCGGACGCTAAATGTTAACAATTCATTTATTTGGAAATCTTTTGGATGCGGAAGTGTTTGTCAAGCTTTAGCTAGCTTCAAGTAGTCCATATTTTGTAATTAGCTTTCGGTTGAAGTATTGATGTGGGGCGTTTGCTTCTTTTTTTCCTTTCCTTTCACCATTTAGTTATTCGTGGCTGGTTGGTTAGAAGATGCTCAGGAGACATAGGGCTACTACAGTTTGGATCAGAAAAGGTGAGCTCTGCTTTACTTTTGCATCGTATTAAATAATCTTCAAGTTTGTAGAAGCAACTTTTTATTACTGACATCAATATTTAAATCTCTTGACATCCTTTTCGGAAAAAAAGTGAATGTCAATTTTGAATTCATCTTTGTACATTTATTACATCATTGTCTTTGAGGATATTATGTTGAACCAGATGGTAAGCAAAATTCTTCTCTCCATTCTTTTTAGGAGCTAGTATACGAGTAATTCTGGGCAACTATTTGCTATGTAGAGTTTGTCAACTTTGTAACCTGTTTCGTGAAAAGAAATTAAATCTGAAACTTAAAACATGGCTTAGCTTTGCCTTATTACATGCCGACTGCCATGATTTTGATCTCTTTCTTGGGTGAATATTATTATGTTGCATTGTAGATACGGGGTTAGTTTACTTCGTTTGTTCTTTGTCATCTCATTAAAGCTACTATGAAATGCTTATAACATACTGACTTTACTCGAGTTTTATCATAGTCATTTGATCAAGTAATTTTGACTAATGCAAGTCTTCTATATTTATATCAAGTCCAGATGTTACATTCTACCCCTAGCCTTTTACATTTTCAACTTGCATTTGGTATATTTGCATTCTGAAGTTACCAAAAATGTCCTCATTTATAGCACACTGAGCTTTTGTTTCCTCATTTTAAACTTTAAATTTACCACCATGTCGTAAAGCACCCACCCAAAGCTTTCTCACTTGTAACTGAAGTAGACAAAGTATGTGATTGCATTCCATGCCAACCTTCCTCAAGGTTGTAAAGCGGCTTTAGTGGTTGAGATTATACTGAAAAGAGTTTGTGTGTGCATATTAACAATGTGAACAACAGTTTTTTTTTTTTTTTGTTTGGGAGGGAGGGGGGGGGGGTTTGGTTGGGGGTGTTTAAATGGAGCTTTGACAAATTCAGGTGCAAAGTGTCAAATCAAGATTTAGAGTTCAAGTGGAGTTGATGGTAACTGTTTTTATGCATGGACTTTGGTTTTGAGGATATATTTTCATGCACGTAGAGTGAGTATATCCTACCCAAATGTCACAATCCAGTAAAATACTGCTGGTTTTCTGTTCATTATTCTGTCCCTATGATTAAGGTTGATGATATTATGCGTCAGACGTGACTGTTTTGGAGCTTTGATAACTTCAGGGGCAAAGTTCCAAATCAAGATTTAGAGTTAAAGTGGAGTTGATGGTGTTTGTTTTCATGTATGGACTCTATTTTAGTTTCAAGGTTTTAATTTCTTACATGCAGAGTGAGTTTATCCTACCCACTAAGTCACAATTTAGCGATAAAATACTGCTGACTCTCTGTTCATTATTCTGTCCCTACAATTATTGATTGACTATATCGTGCATCAGATGTGACTCTTTTTTCTACATCTTTTTTAAACCAGGGTAATGGGTCAGAAGACGTCTTAGTTAAGTCATCATATCTTGCTGAACTACAGCGCAGGGTTCTTAAAGCTGAAGCTGCTCTGAGGGAGGAAGGAGGAGGAGAATGACATACTTCACCAACGGCTCCAACAATATGAGAATCGGTGGTCTGAATATGAGTTGAAAATGGAAGTCCATGGAAGAAGTATGGCAGAAGCAAATGAGATCCCTGCAGTCCAGCCTTTCAAATCGCAAAGAAAAGCCTGGCTCTTGATGATTCCCACAGGAATTCTGACGCATCTGTAAATGCAAGTGATGACAGGGAGACTAGTTGGGATGCTGGAAGCAACTTTAGGGTTTCTGACAGCAATGGGGATGAGACCAATGAATGCAGGTCTAAGTGTGATTAGCCGATTAGCTGAAGAGTTTGAGCAAAGAAGTCAAGTGTTTGGTGACGATGCCAAATTTTGGTGGAAGTAAAATCAGGTCAAGCTGAGGCAAATCTGGACCCTGATCGTGAGCTTAGAAGATTAAAACAGATGTTGAGGCTTGGAAGAAGGATTACGGGTCAAGACTGCGGGAAACAAAGGTGATTCTTCACAAACTTGGAAGTGACGAGGGGTCTGGGGACAAGGGAAGAAAAAAATGGTGGGGAAGGAGGAACAGCTCAAGGATAAATTGAGTTTATTTGTTGCAGAGAGCAGATTGAATTGCATCACACTAAATCTTGTAAAAACATGCATTATAGATCTTTAGTGAGTGAAATATGTCGTATATATTCTTATTGGTGCAAACAGTTCGTAATTTGTAAGAAATGGCATTCTTAAAAGATCAAAGCTATGGTTGATCACTCCGTCACTCGCAATGGTATTGACATTGTTCAGTCGTTTGCAATCAAGAAATCTGTTTTACTTGTCATTTTTGATTGGAGAAGAAATCAAGAACGGCGGCCATAGGAACATAAAAGCCAGGAAACCGTTGCTCTTTGACTGTATTTTGTTACTTTGGCTGTATAATGTGTTAATATAACAGAGAAATATTAGGCGTCATGGAATGGGCAGTTCTGTATCTATTGAGATAATAGTGAGGGTTAACAAGCTTGTAGGGAATTTGAAATCCCAATAAACAAACAAATAAATAAAAATAAAGTAAAGTATATTGTGAAACTAATAAAATAAATTACTAAAATGAGGATTGGAACAGTAGAGTAAGAAGTAGAGAGAGAATTGAGAATTATTTTCTTATTATATTAACTGATCAAAAGTTGTTACAAGAGAGGTTATGATACCTCTATATATGGGTAATATAAGATTATACATACATGAATTCTATTAAACACGTTCAGGAATAGGATGACTCTATTAATGAAAATAGAATTCATTCAATGTACCAATGGATATCGTGGAGGATTCATGAATCAATCTTCTCTAGAATACACATCCACATCTTTAGTTGTTTCATAACACCCTCATTTGAATGTCCATTACACAGAATATGCTTCGTTAAAACCTTATTAGGAAAAAATTCAGTGGGACAAAATCTTAATGAAATTAAAAGTGTACACTATTCTTGTGTATTAATTTCTCCCTCTGATGCAAACATCATTTGAGATTTTTTACCTGACGCATTCTAATATTCTTTACCAATTTCTCAAAAGTTGTAGTTGGTAATACCTTGGTAAATAAATCTGTCAAATTATTATCTGATTGGATTCGATACACTTCAATTTCACCATTTCTTTACAAATCATGAGTAAAGAAGCATTTTAGTGAAATATGTTTGTCCTATCTCCTTTAATGTATCTTCCCTTTCAATTGAATTGTACAAGTTGCATTATTTTCATATAATATAGTTGAAGGATTTTCTTTCTCTGAGGATAACCCACAACTCTTTTGGATGTAGTGGGTCATTGATCTTAACTAAACACATTCTCGACTGGCTTTTTATAAATTGCTATTGTTTCAACATAATTCGATGAAGTGGCTGCTATTGATTGCTTTGTAGATAGCCAAAAAATAACTGCATCACCACATGTAAATAGATAAGCAGTATGAGATTTTATTTTATGTGGGTTAGATAAATATCCAGTATCAGTATAATCAAGCAATTCATGCTTAGATTTATTTGAATAAATAAACCAAGATTAATTATTCCTTGGAGATAGCAAAAAATATGTTTAATATCATTCCAATGTTGTAGGAGAGGAGCAAAATCTTGCTAATAAATTCACTACAAATCTTGCTACAAATGTTGTAGGAGAGGAGCAAATGTTGTAGGAGAGGAGCTAAAAGCGTGTTGTAGCAAAATCTTGCTAATAAATTCACTACAAATTCACCACAAATGTTGTAGGAGAGGAGCAAAATCTTGCTAATAATCCCTGGACAAAACGCCTTATCTTTCTTTGTTCGGTTACAATCAGTTCGGGCGCAAACTTAGATAACCGAGTAAATTGACTCTCATACTCGGCTACGGTCTGAATTCCTTGGCGAAATCGAATGAATTCATCTTCCTTCTTTTCTTGGATTAAAGGAGGGAAAAACTTGGCATTAAATTCTCTCATGAAATTCACCCACGTCCTCGGTGTTTGTTCTCTTTCCCATTTCAGTCTTATGATATTCCACCAAGAACGGGCTGCTCCCTCCAGTTGGAAGACAGCAAATGACACCTTTCTCTCCTCAGTGTAGTGCAACGCGGCAAAAATATCGATCATCTTCTCTAGCCACCTCTCGGCCACGTCAGGGTCTGGTCCCCCAAGGAATTTCGGTGGGGAAAACTTCTGATCCATCTCATTTGAAAACTCCAGTTGAAATTGCCACCAAGTTTATCTCGGATCCATAACGTTTTTCACGTATTTATGCTCAAGAAATATCATCCAGATCCGTCTCATGTTCTGCAATCGAAAAATATCGAGATCGACGAGGCACTGACCTATGAGGAGAAACCGATAAAACTTCTAGATTGTAAGGTGAAAGAACTGAGGAATAAGCGAATTCCGTTGGCGAAAGTTCTATGGAGAACCACGGACTAAAGGAAGCAAGTTGGAAAGTAGAAGAAGAAATTCAAGGAAAATATCCAAATCTATTCCCAAATCAAGGTATGAATTTCGTGGACGAAATTCTCTTAAGGGGGAGAGGATGTGAGGACTCATATTTTTATTCTTAAAATAATTATTTTTATAATTATTTACTCTAATATTAGTTAATTATATTATCGTTGTATGAATTGCTTTTAAATTTCGCTTTATCGCGCGCGAATCGAAAGTTCGCGTATTTCGCGTCAAAACGGCTAAGTGGAGATTTGAGAAATTTATACTAGACTACTAAAAGTGAATAATTACAGTGTTAAAGGAATTGCATTTGAGGATTAGTGTACAAGTGAAACAAACAAGAGAGAAAAGTGATAGTATGGGACACTATTCGAGCACTATTCAAAGTTGACTTTGGCTAGCTTTTATTTCCTTTTTCCCTCCAATCTTCCAAGGGATTTCACACCAACCAACACTCTCTCTCTTCTCTCCTTGCTCGGCCAAACCTCAAGAGGAAAAAGAGAGGAAGACAACTCCATTTCTTTGGCTCCAATCTTGCTCCAAAACTCCATCTAATCTTCTAGTTCTTGGAGATTCATCTTGGTTTGAAGAAAGGCCAACCTCTTGTGGTGTTTCTTGGAGAGTTTTTGGGTGAAAAATTCTGGTTTCTTCAAGGGTTCAAGAGGTAACCCTTCACCTTCTTCAATCTTTCAAATTTCTTCAAGAATGAAGCTTAGTTTGCATGGGTTTACAACCCTAAACAAGGAATAGACTAGCGGACTTGAGGTTTTCATTTCTTGCTTTAATCTTTAGGCTAGCGGCCTTGAGGTGGATTATAGGTAGCTGACTTGAGGTGTAATTGGTTGATTGATGTTGTTTATGTGTTGTATGAGATGATATTGGTTAGAAAGTTAAGGAAAAATCGAAGGAAAATGGTGCAAGAGAGATGGCCAAATTTCTGGTTATGATGTTCTGTTTTAATTTCGAATTTTTGCTGGAAATTTGACTGTGAAATTGAGTTATATATGTTGTATATTGTGTGTAGAAAGTATCTACCAAAAATCATTTCAATTGGTTGCTCAAAACTAGAGTTTTCGAAAAGAACCAAATCTGGAAACGTGTTGTAGAGGTCTCGGACAGTGCCTCTTTGTTCGAATGTAAATCTCCGTACAAAAGTCAAAATTGAGTGCCGTTAGTGGCATTCAAAACTAGACATTCATAGATTTCCAACAGTAGAAAAATCACCCCACTAGTTCATTTTGAATCAACCGTACTGATTCGACAAAGTTGACTATCCTGTTGTGACTGTCTGTTCGAGAGGAATGGAGAAGCTGCATCTTGTGGCTCTGTTTTCTCGCAATTGTGAACTGATTTTGGAAACTACTCTTTCTGATGAAATGTAGCATTTTAAACCTAGTTTCCAATGCCACCAACCATTCCCAATTTGAGTTTGTATTGAGTGAGATGTGGTCTGATTTCGAAAGTACAACAAAGCTGGAAACTGGAAAGTCTTTCCTTTCGTGTTGGCCGAATGGTCAAACTAGTTTTGGGATGTTTTGTTTCCAAAATTTTGGTGTCAATTACTTATTAAATGTTTCTGAACCCTTGGTTTCAAAAATGAATTGATTTGGGGCTGTTTTCATTGTACCAAACTTTTGGAAGGAAAGAAAGGGGCGAGTGACAGATTAGCCTTGAGAATTTCCTAAACTTTGGTAGTTTTGTTAACCGCTTTCCCACATAAGTTTTTGTGTAAATATTGATAGAGAGGTAGTTCACATATGAAAGGTTAAGTGTACCAAATTTGGTGTAAATTCAATACCGTTTCGATACTCAAATAACGCCCCAAAATTTGCTCTTCAAATCTGGAAATTTTTTATCAATATACAAAAGTCAGCTGACTTTAAGCTACTATATCTTGACGCTCAAAACTCCGAACTTAGTTCCGTTTATCGTGTTTGAAACCTTGTTTGGAACTCTTATTGTGTTATGAATTTCAAGGGGCTGATTCACTTTCTGTGAATTATGCTGAATTTCCAAAAATGGCTGAAAAACCAAGACTGGTTCAAACCTGTCTTCTTGGAACTAAAATTTTGAGCTGAAAAATGAGGGCTTTCCGTCTAGAATCTTGGAAAAGTGTCTTCTAGGAAACTTTTAGTACTTCGAACCTAGTTTCCGACGGTATAGAGTTTTCCATTTTTAGACGTACGAAACTCAAGATTTGATTTTCCAAAGATTGTCGCACAAATCTGAAATTTCCCAACTTCTTAGGGAATGAGTTTTTAAGAACTTGTTACTTTCTTTTGATATTGATAGACCGTTTTAAACTCGATTTCATGGAAGAGGAAAGTCTCTTTTGGGACTTTAACTCCTCACTTTTGAACCTCGATTTTCGAGAGATTAAGGTTCTCTTTTAAGACATTGACTTAGTCTAAACACGTGTACACTCTTTCTTGATTAATACATGGTTGTAAGTAAAAGTTACTCATTATTTGCTCAGGCGCTCAAGAGGATCTTCAAGAGAATCTCGGAGTGGACGCCTAAAAGCTTGTTTGATCATTTGCTCACTTTTGACTTCGTGAGTGTCAAGTGCATGAATCGTTATGTCTACTTGAATTACCTTGCTTAAATACATGAATATCATTTGATGAGACGAGTGTGTACTTTACCGCACTTGCTCTCCTTTGCTCAACTTGCTACTTGACTTATTACGTGATTACTCGAACTCAACTTGTATTAAACTTGGTTTTAAAGTCGATTGGAGTGAATCTCATCGACTATTATACTCGTAATCGTTGTGTATGTTGTGTTGTCGAGTGGAGTGAACTTCCTCGACTTATATTCGTATTCGGGGGACGCCCAAACTCGTTGGCTAACTCTGCGAATCGAGCCAGCAAGGGCTTGGTCGAGGAGCTTAGTAAACCATGAGCAAAACAGGAAACTTGATCCATTGGAGAGATCTTGCTTGGTATACTCGAGTAGTATTGCCATGATATACTCGAGTAATATCAAATCCTTGATGAGCGGGTCCGGTAAGGGGGTGTAACGGTGACGGGATTTGAAGAAAGTGGTATTTCTACGGATTTGATACTTATGTAGTTGACGGAGTGTCAACGTGGAATTTGATCATGACATTGACTCGTCTACGTGGAATTTAGCTCCTGAGAGCTACAGTATCCTTGAATTGTTTCTGCTTATTTTTCCTACTTGAAATGTGAATTACTCGAACTTTACAATTTTACTTACTGTTTGAATGTTGTTGTAACTTGGTCTTCGTGTTTGCATGTGCGTTTCTTGGCCTCACGAGCATTCGCTCACCCTATTAGCTTTGTTTTCCTTAACAGGAGCTGAAATGGAAAGAATTATGGAGAAGCCAATTTGATGGACTTTTGATTGGGGTTTTGAATGTAATTATTTAGACAACTTTTGAAGGTTGTATATTTTGGGAATGTTGATGTAATTTTGGTAACTTGTGATGTAAGACTTGTATATTTTTAAGGAAGTGACTCTTTCGTTATATTTTCGGCTGTTAGTAGCGATTGATTATCCATAAGTTGAATTCGTCCCGTAGTGAGTTCTGGCGAGAGCTAGGCAGGCATCCCGCCGATACCCTTTGGTTCGCCTTACGGAGAAGTGGGGGCATCACAAATTTGGCCTTTATCATGGACAAATATGCAGTTCTAGTTGGGTCCAAAAACAGGACAGAATCACTACCAAATGCTGGAAAATTCTACCGACTTCACAACTTCATGATATCTTCCATAAAACTTCCATATTCAAGTCATCTATCCAATAAAATGCAACATAAGAAAGGGAAGAAGAGTTTCTTAGCTTAATACCTTCAAACCTCAAGGAAAAATACAAAACCAAGGCTTTCCTCTCCAAAGAAACACCACTACAAGCTTCCTTGCTACCTTATTGCCACTTTGATCGGTTTAGTTTTGTTGCTCTTGTTGATCTTCACTCAAACAAGGTAAGCATCAAGATGGAACTTGAAGCTTGGATCTCTTGTTTTTCCTCTCTCAAGTTCGGCCAAGACATGAAGGGAATGAAGAAAAATGGTAGCTAGAGGAAAGATAAGTAGGAAGAAAGTTTCTTGGTCAAACTTCTCTTGGATTGCAACACTTGTCACCACCAAGTTTCCTCTTGTTTTGTTTCTTTTCCTCTTGTTTTTAAGTCAAGAATTTCGGCTGGTCTAAGGGTCAAATTAGGGAGAATTGAATGAAATAAAATCAAGGAGATTAAGGCAAGAAAATATTGTTCAAGCAGTGGACTCAACCGGTAACAAACGGTGCACGTCGGTTCAAGCCTATTTTCCTTAACTCGCACGTACTTGTGTTTTAACTTATAATTCACTAACTTATTATTAGCACTTCTAATCCCACACTTTCCCTTATCTAAAACTCACTCTTAACCACCAAATTTAGTACACACACCTCACCAATTAATCACACTACCAAAATACGCAAAACCCTAACTTACCCTAACTTGAAAAGTGTGATGACCCCACCTCTCCCTAGGGCGTATCCTAGGGTTTAGCGGACCGCCTGCCCAACTCTCGCCAGGACTCACGCACTCACATCAGGCAAATAGATTGCAACCACGAGAGTACAAGAAATAACGGTTCCCTTTGGAACGTACAAATACATTCATTTCTATCTCAAACATCCATACAATCCCAAATATATCAAAAGATTTAAGTTCTCAATATATTCAACCCTAATTGAGCGACTAGTGCGAGTACAATCGCAAAATTTTCAAAACTAGACTATGCTAGCCTGTACCAATCTCATGCCCTCGCTCGTACCCCCTGTAAGGAAAATAAATGGCGTGGAATGAGCTAAAAGCCCAGTGAGGTTCCAAATAGCAAGTTGACCAGTATTTAAAAGTACAAGTATCAACGTAGCAAAATAGCGAGTTGAACAAGTTCATAAAAGTGAGCAATAACACTTCAAGTAGCAAATCTCAAAATGAGCGAGTGTAAAATTCTTTTTCTAAAAGAATCAATAACACTACGAATAACAATCAAAGTATAAGGATACAGATGGCTCTCAGGAGCCAAATTCCGTTGCTTCACCAAAGCTTGATCAAGTATTAGTTGACACTCCGCCAACTTTCAAGTAAAGTAACCAGTTCAGTAGTGCTTCGCTTAACACCAATCCGTCCACCATTCAACCCCTTATCGGGCCTGAACACCAATTAAACACTGGTGGTAATACTCGAGTATACCGATTAGTCGAGGAGATAACACTCCACTCGACAACACTAGATACCCATGGTTCGTTATCTAATCGACCAAGCTCTTGCCGGCTCGACTCGATTAACTAGCCAGTGGGGTTTGGGTCCCCAAGAAGTCGATGAGATAACATCTCCAATCGACTGAATCAAGATAAAAGTACGGAGACGGGAATGAGAGGCACCTCCCACTCGGATTGAGTGTGGTACATGCTGCCGCTCAGCACTTACAAGTCAAGCACAAGTATATCAAATCAATTGCAACAATAAACAAGTACATATCACATTAGGGCAAGTGCGATGAAGTACACCCTTGCCCGACCAAACCAATTAAATATCAAGTATTTAAATCAAGTATCATGTTCAATCATGTACTTGGAAGCACTCACCAAAGATTTAGTGCTTGTCAAAATCACGTTCAGGTGTAACTCTTTGGTTGGAGTCCAAATCTGCGATACAATATCATTTAAAAGCTTGAAATCAACTAGGGTTCGAAACATCGGAGTTTCGCTTCAAGAAGATCAAGTAAATGAAACTCATTTAGATAGGATTCATGTTACGTATCAAACTTTAGAAAATTCATGCTCGCTCTTTTGGTGTTGCTAAAGAAGTAACTAAAACTTTGAAATTCGCATTTGAGTCTAAAAGACGAGGAAAACATATTCCGAGTGGTCACTACTTTCATTTTTCCAAGGGTACGAATTTCGGCCAAATTTCAGCTTATATACCTTTACGAAAGAAGACTCGAGTACCCTAGACAATCCAAGTTCAATTCGACCTCAAATCTTCGCTTAAGTCGCGAGTACACACGCCTAAGGGCATGCCCTTTGTATTTAGCTCTTTTTCCAGCCATTTATGGCTTCATTATTTTCCTCAACTCAGCCCAAATTCACACATAAGCAATCTTAACACAATAGCCCTTCAACTAGGCTCAATGTCATCCAAATACAAGACAATTCTAGCAATGCAACTATCAAAATCAAAGCTGGAACTAGTATTAAAGAAGAATAACTAAGTAACAGGTTTGACATCTTCCGGTGTTTTGATCACAGCTGAAGTTACGCTTATCAGATTGGGTTACATTTTATGGTGTTTCAAAACTAAGAGAGAGAGATACATTTCTTATGAAGACATCAACACCCAGTTCATGCAATTTCAAGGTCAAAATGTGAAATCTCAAAGAAAACAGAAAGCTGCCCGCGGAATAGGCTTTTGGCAGTCAGGGGTATTTTAGTCATTTCATATGCTACAGTGCTCCGATTGAGCTGAAATGTTACAGGAAGATTGTTACCTCCATTCCCTACAACTTTCATGTTTTGAGAAAGACCTGATTCAGCCTCTATCATGGACGAATATGTAGGTCAGAAACAGGGCAGATTCATCATCAAAGCTAGAAATTCACTTCTACTCTAAAAATTTATATTCTAGCTCAATACTATCAAGTCCTATATCATCAAAACCATCAATTACTAGCTCAATACCATCAATTACTAGGTAGACAACCATAATCAAGGCTAAAAATGTAAACCCTAGCTAACCCTTCCATTATAACATCCAAAATTGAATCATTAACCATAATAAGCCAAGAACATAAGCTTCTATCCAGATTTAAACAAGATTAAGGAAGAGAAAAGGAAAGGAAATCATGATACCTTCCAATAATTGCTTGTAAGTGAAAACCACACCCCTTTCTTCCAAAACTTTTACCACACAGCTTTCCAACCACCAAAAGAGAAGTTTAATTGATTTAGTTTTGTGGATTGCAATCAAACAAGGCAAAATCTAAGGTTGGAGTTGAAAGTTTCTCTCTTGTTTTTCCTCTCCTAAGTTCAGCCAAGATGGAACAAAAATGGAAGAAAATGGAGCCAAGAAGAAGATAAGAAGGAAAGAAAAATGCCTGGTCAAAATTTCCTATGCTTCCGACAAGTGTTACCACAAGAATAATTCTCATTTTTCTTTCTTTTCTCTCTTTTTCTTGGTCCAAAATTTCGGCTGGATTGAGGATATTTTGGGGCTGATTTTGCTCAATTAATAACAAGGAGATTAAGGTAATAAAGTAGTGTTCAAGTGGTGCACTCAATTGGTAGCAAACGGTGCACGTCGGTTCGAGCCGTTTTTCATTAACTCGCACGTACGAGTGTTTTAACTTATGATTCCCTCATTTATTATTAATACTTCTAATCACACACTTTTTCTTCTATAAAACTCACTCTTAAACCACCAAAATTAGTACACATACCTCACCAAGTGATCGTACTACCAAAATGCACCAAAAACACACCAAAAACCCTAGTATGCACAAAAAACCCTAACTTATGCCATTCCTTTAGAAAAATCATAATTGGAGTTATAATTATCAAACATTCATACAACTTGGCCTGTTAAAAACTAGACTTCAAATACTAATAATCTTTAGAAGACACCTCAAAGAGATTCAGTTCATATGTTGGTCCAAATTGAGCCATAAGCTACTACAACATTCCTATGTTTACTTGTGCAGGGCAGAATTTTCAGTCAAATTTGCCAATTTCCTAGAATTTATAGAGATTGAATCAAACTCTGAACTTTACATCTTAGGAAGCCCTATGTGTTTAGTTTCAAACGCACCAAACGGAACTCAATTACGACTTTCCTATACGAAATTATAGGCAATTTCCCAAAGCTGCGCAGAGTCTCCTGCGAAAATTTCTAGATTTTCTAACAACTTGAGATTATGAAACTTTTCTTAACAAAATTCAATCCCTTGGTTCAAATTCAACCATTAAAACAACCAAGAATCTAAGGCAAGTAAATTCAAATAAGAGCTATAAAGACAAGTAAAATTTCGGGGTCTCACAAAAAGTAAAAGTAAAACTCTTGGCTCAACTAATGAAATCACCATGAAATTTAGGGTTAGTAAATAGTTAAATAATCAAGTAAAGAAACATCGAAGGAAATATAAATTAATTTGTTCAAAAAAAAGAGCTTGATCTTGAGATCTTGCTTGGTATACTAGAGTAGTATTGCCTTTTCTATTTGACGTGCGGGCCCGGTAGGGGTTGTAACGGTGGACGAAAATTTGGTGAAAAGTGGAGTCTACGGATTTGATACTTGCTCGGTTGACGGAGAGTCAACGTGTGATATTTTGGATCAAGGCCTTGGCAGAGTTGTGTGGAGTTAGCTCCTGAGAGTTCTAGTATCCTTAATTGTTTCTGCTTACTTTTATTACCTGAAATGTTAATTACTTGAAACTTCTGGTTTTACTATTGTCTCGTTTTTTTTTTCGTGCTCTCTTCTACTTGCTCTATTACGTGCTTGCATGTCTTTTCTTGGCCTCACTGAGCGTTAGCTCATCCCATTCCATTTGTTATTGCTTAACAGGAGAGTGATGTGAAGAAAGTGATTGGAAGATACTAGTGAAGGCTAGTCTTTTGTATAGTTTGGTATTATTGTAACTGACCTTTGGAGAATTGTAAGATTTGGAACTCGATGTAGTTGACTTGAGATTTGTATTCTTGGATATACTTGTGCAATGAAATATTATAGTCGTGTTATTATTTTGGCATATTTAGATGTAATTATTGGAATTGGTCTGTTTTTCATTTAAGGATTGTAGTGAGTCCCGACGAGAGTTGGACAGGTGGTCCGCTGAACCCTTTTGATTCGCCTTAGGGGGAGGTGGGGTCGTCACAACTACCACATGAATAAACATGAGTCAACACTTGCAGAATTGTTAAATATACTCAAGATCATGAAAAATTCCATTATGAAAGAAAATGGAATTGTCTTGCTATTTGAATCTTCTAAAACTAAGAAAAAATATAAAAGTGGTTTTAAGAAGGTTATTCAAAAGAAGAAATCAACCAAAGCAAGAGATGGGCTTAAAAAACAAAGATAAGGGCATTTGTTTCCATTGTGGGAACCTTAGACATTGGAAGCATAATTGGAAAGACCATCTCGATAGTTTGAAATAGAAGAAACTTAATGAAACTTCTAGTTTAGGTGTGTTTATGATTAAGATTTTGTTTGGATTAGATTATTGGGTATTGGATATAGGATTTGGATTGCATATTTGCAATAATATACAGACACTGACAAGAAGTAGAAAACTGAGGCTCTATTGTAAGAAAGTGTGCCGTGCAAAAAGTGAAGTGATGTGAGGTAAAGGGAACTACCTTTCCCACATGTGTTTGGTTAACAAGAAAATGATACAAGAAAATACAAATTCTTGTATTTGTTTAGGTAGAAAGTCATGAAAAAATTGGCTAGTGTGTTCGTCAATAGAAAACATTCTGTGAGGACTCGCAAAATTCTCCTTGTTTTATTGTATATTATTTTATTTTCCGCTTGCATTTTCCTTACTTTAATTTTATTATATAAATTTTCAGAGATTTTATAAGTGAGTATCGTTTTTAAATCATTTTTCTAGTATAAGTGCGTACATGTTAAGTTTGAGGTGCGTTATGGACATGGGACCCGCTAGTGCGGTAAATGCGGTAAAGTTTTGTTTACTAGGTGAAGTTTTGCATAATTGGACATTAGTTATAATGTGTTAAGAGATAATTAAGGGTTAGCTAGGTGGATTAGTGTTGGAAGAGAAAGGATTGGGATAAATACTAGAAGGGCCAAGTGTCATGAACTCATTGCAAGTTGGACTTTGACTAATTTTCTTCACCTTTACTAAACCTCAAAATTGACCAAAATTCCATCCATTCTTGAGCTCCTCTTGGCCAAAACTTTGAGGGAGAAAAAGTGAGAGAGTTCATCTTGCACTTCAATTTCCAAGCTCAATCTTGAGTTCCAACCATAGCTTTTGCCAATCACTCCATAAAAGTGCTAGTCAAAGTAGTTTCTAAGGTGATGGTGGAGTAATTTTGGGAGGAAGAAGCCTAAGCCACCATTTTTCTTGAGGTTCCAAGGTAACTTGCTAAAAAAATCCCTCTTTGCTCTTAATAATTTCAAATTTGTGGCTTAAGGTTGTAGTTTTGGTAGTTTTATGAGAATATTTCATAGTTTGAGGTAGTATTATGGAATTTTCAGTTTTTATAGTGAATTTTCTGCCCTCATGTGATGATTAATGGTTGGCCTTGATTTACTAACTTTGACATGTGAGGAATCTAGTGTTTAAGTGCTAGTTTACTTTACCTAAATAAATTTCCAGCTTGTGTTTGTAAATTTCAGCATTAGGGTTTCAATTTGGGGCTTTATTGTGCTTGGTTTTAGAGCCACTAATTGGCTCAAATTGAAGGGTATTGTAGCCCTAATTAGATGTGTTTTATCGCCTATGATTTGTATGTGCAATTGTGACTGAATTGAGATGAAGTTGGTGATTAATGGTAGGATGGAAAAGTAATAGAATTCAAGGGAGGTGCAGCTGAATTTGCGCAGGAACCCTTGAGCAGTTTTGGGAAATTGGCTATATCTTGTTGTATAAATATCAGAATTAAGTTCCGTTTATTGAGTTTTAAACTAGATTCATAGATTTATGAACCTTGAAAATTTCAGATCCTAGTTCTGTCTGTGTGATTTATGGTGATTTTCCAAAGTTGACTAAAATTACATACCTGTTCTGTCTTTTACTGGATGAAGCAGCGACTTGAGGCTCGGATTTGACTGACTTGTGATCTGAATCTTATAAATGTGTCTTCTAAGAAATTGTACCCCTTTGAATCTATTTTCCGACGGTATAAATGTTATCAAATTTGGACTTAAGAATCGTGAGATATGATTTTTCAAATGATGGTGCGCAAATCTGGAAAATTCTGTTTTCCAAGAATTACTCTTACTTTCATCTTGCACCTTAAGTTTGGAGTTAGTAAATCATTTTAGGTATGGTTTTTGGTAGAAGTGAAGGGTTTTGGGGTTGATTCGTATCCCTAGGACCAACTGTTATCTTTTGCTCAAAAGAGGCATTTTATTCTTTTGTCCTAGTAATCAATTTAGAGAAGTATACGACTCGTGGTTGAGCCTCACTTGTGCATTCCATTTACTGGGTTTGTGAATGTGAGAACTGTAATTGTTTACCCTGATTACGCCTAGGACGTGTTGGTGTTCAAAGGCATCCTTTGGGGAGGAAATGTTTGAAGTTATCCTTGTTTGAATTGGTGAGTGTACCACTCGCATGACTTGTTGTTTAACTGTTTTACCTATACCTGCATAATGTGACTTACTTGACTGTAATACCTGCTTAATTCTGCACGAGTCGAGGGTGTACTTTATCACACTCGTCTCCCTCGCTTATTGTCAAATCACTGTATGGGCATGTACCTGTTACTTGAACCTGTTACTCGTTCTCTGCCCTGTGTGACTGGGTTATTGTATGAACTTGAATTAGTTGTCCCTGTATGCGGACTTGTATGGTTATGTGCATTTGAAATCTAGACCCTCTGGTGGGGCTTAGCCGTCGTGCTAGCCTGTTGTGTTGTCCAGCACTGCCAGGGACGAAATCCTGAAATCTAGACTCTCTGGTGGGGTATAGCCGTTGTGCTAGCCAGTTGTGTTGTCCAGCACCGCCAGGGACGAAATCCTGAAATCTAGACCCTCTGGTGGGGCTTAGCTGTTGTGCTAGCCTGTTGTGTTGTCCAGCACCGCCAGGGACGAAATCCTGAAATCTAGACCCTCTGGTGGGGTATAGCCGTCGTGCTAGCTTGTTGTGTTGTCCAGCACCGCCAGGGACGAAATCCTAAAATCTAGACCCTCTGGTGGGGCTTAGCCGTCGTGCTAGCCTGTTGTGTTGTCCAGCACCGCTAGGGACAAAATTCTCGACTTAGGGCTAAGTTATATTCTGAAGTTCTGGTATACTCGAGTTTTACCATCCCTTTTGGCTCCTGAGAGCCACCTGTATCCTTTCCATTTGAAGTATTTATTCATTTCCCTATCTGGTGTGTATAATTGCATGATTTAAAAGTGAAATGCCATGTTTCGTGACTACTTGTACTTTTGGTATCTCATGGAGCTTAATCTCACCCCCCTTTCCCGTTACCTTTGTTTTTCTTACAGGGTTCAAATTTTGGAACTGTGACTTTGAAGATAAGATTGGAGCTAGTTTAAATATTCTTTCGTGTAACTTCTCTGAAATTGGAAAACCCCAATTGTACCTTAATCAAATGTTTTCCTTTCGAATTGTTCATTTACCTGCATGTGTATATAAAAGTGGTGGATCTTGTTTATGTGGCTCATTGGTTCGGGAATCCGGCCAGATCTTGGCCGGATTGTGATGTGGCTGTTTTCCGACTGCGTTTTCGTTTTCATTTTCGTTTCCGTTGAGGTGTTTAATCGAAGTACCATGTCACCGTGTGGTTTAGAAATCATGTTTCCAACTTAGTAGTCTCTGATTGTTTGTTTTCTTTGGGTTCTATCGCGCGAATTTTAGGATTTGTATGATTCGACTCAGTAGTCCTGGCGAGAGCTTGGCTGGCTGTCCGCCAAACCCTTTGGTTCGCCTTAGGGGAAGGTGGGGCTGTCACACATTCAATATTGAACTTCTTCATTTTTGGTATTTAATATATTTAAATACATATAATAATTATAAAATTTTGCATATTGGAAGAGTTGTTTACTTGAGAATGAATCACATTTTTTAGCCATAAATTTATATGTGTGTGTGTGTGTGTAAGTTATTTCAAAAATATATAGACATAAAAAGAAACATAAAATGTAAAAGAAAAAAAATACTATTTTCATATCAATTCAATAAATTACTAATTCATTAATTTAATAATAAGAATAAAATGTCTAACTAAAAGTCGGTTGTTTGAATTATAAATTCTAAAATATTCTAAGTTATGTAGAATTTTAGAATGGGGGAAATAGTTTAGAAAGAAAGAAGTTGTAAAAAAAAATCTAATTAGTTGAAACTTTCCCGTGACATGCCAACTGTTTGAATTGTAAATTGTAAAATATTCTAATTTAGGTAGAAGTTTAGAATGGAGCAAATAGTTTAGAAAGAAAGAAATTGTAACAAAAAATCTAATTAGTTGAAACTTTCTTGTGACTCACGTTCAAAACAAAATTTTAGCTAGAAAAATTTTACAGAAAAATAAACAATTGTGAAAAAATTTTATGTGGTGGATCCCAAAAGTTTCTTAACAAACAAAATTTAAAACTTGTAGGAAAGTTATTTCCCTTCACTTTCCTTTCCTTTTCTTGGCAAACAAACACTATCTAAAGGAATGAGAAGTTGACCAATGTGTTAGAAATGAAACAAGAGTTGCTATGTTAGACGTAGGAGTTTATCATCTTTCCTTGCTTTGTAGACTTGTAGTAGAACGTTGTAATTGTTATCATATTCTAGTTCTTGCTAGAAACATTATTTCCATTTTGCATTTGGTTAAATTGATGTTTACCATTGAATAAAAGAACAATTGTTATTACTTTTCATGGAATACAATTTTATATGGAACTGTGAGGACTCGCAAAATTCTTCTTATTTTCTTAAAATTTCCTTTTATTTTGAATAACTTACTTTATAATAGCTTTACTACTCATTTACATCCTCTATAGTTGCAATAAATCATAGAATCAAGAGTTTCATCTTTAGTTTTATAGTTAGCGTAAATTAGGGTTTTTGCGTATTGCGATAGTGTGATTACTTCGTGAGATGTGTGTACTAAATTTGGTGGATAAGAACAAGTATTAAGTAAGAGAAAGTGTGTGATTAGAAGTGCTAATAATAAGTTAGTGAATAATGAGTTAAAACACTAGTACGGGCGAGTTAAGGAAAATCAGCTTGAACCGACGTGCACCGTTTGCTACCAATTGAGTGCACCACTTGAACACTACTTTATTACCTTAATCTCCTTGCTTTTATTTCAGAAAAATCAACCCTAAAATATCCTTAAAGTGGCCGAAATTCTTGACCAAAATAAGAGGGAAAAGAAGAAAAATTTGAGACTTAATCTTGCGGCGACACTTGGCGGCAATCCCTCCAACTTTGACCAAACCAATTTCCTATCTTATTATCTTTCTCTTGGCTTCATTTCTTCTTCATTTTCATCATGTTGGCCGAGCTCTAGGGAGAGGAGAAGAGAGAAAAAATTCCCAATTTTTCCAACTTGATATCTTGCTTGATTCTTGAGAAAATTAACGTGAAACTTGAATCCACTCCGATCAATCTTTGGGAAAGCTTGGAGGTGAGCTTGTTGGAACTTTTGGGAGGAAGAAAGTTCTTGTATCAGAACTTATTTTGGGGGTTTTGAGGTATTATATAGAAACCTATCGTTTTCTTTCTTATTTTGCAATTTAAGCAACACATGGCTTGATTGTGATGGATTTTATGGAAGGTTTCATGGTCTTGCTTATAATTTTCAGCTAGGGTTTGTAATTTTCAGTTTTGAGTAATGTTGTTTATCTTGTATATAATGTTTATTGAGCTTGGATAGGACTTGAGGTAGTGATTAAAGGCAATGAATGTTACTTTTAAGCATTGAAACATCAAATTCCAGCAATTGTAGTGATTCTGCCCTGTTTTAGAACCAAACTGACTTGCATATTCATCCATGATAAAGGCCGAATCAGGTCTTTCTCAAAACATGAAAGTTATAGGGAATGAAGTTAACTATCGACCTGAAAACTTTCAGCTCAATATGAGTACTGTAGCTTATGAAATGACTAAAATACCCCTGACTGCCAAATGCCCTATTTCGTGGGCAGCTTTCTGTTTTTCTCTGAGATTTCACATTTTGACCTTGAAAATGCACGAACAGGGTATCGATACTTTCATAGGAAATGTAGGTTTCTGTCTTAGCTTCGAAACGCCATAAAATGTACCCCAATCCGATAAGCGTAGCTTCAATTGTGCCCAAAACTCCAGAAGATGTCAAACCTGTTATTTAGTTATTTGTCTTTAAAACTAGTTTCCAGCTTTGGTCTTGGTGGTTTCATTGTTAGAATTGACTTGTAATTGGATGATATTAAGCCTAGTTGAAGAGGTATTGTGTTAAGATTGCTTATGTGTGAATTTGGGCTAAGTTGAGGAAAGAAATGAAGCCCTAAGTGGCTGGAAAATAGCTAAATACAAAGGGCATGCTGCCCAAATTTCTATTACTTGCTCTTATGAATATTAGTGAGATGTAAGGTTTGATTTTAGGGTTAGTTGGATCTTAAGTTACATATGTATCCTTGAATGCACTTAATAGTAGTATATGAGTTGTTTTGACCAAGATTTGGTATCAACTAAGATGAAAAGTGTTAGTTTTATCTCGAAAACTTTGAATTACATTTGCTCACTTCAATTTGGGATTGGTTATTCTTAAGGTTTGTCGGTGATCAAGGGCATAATCCGAAAGGAAACTTTTGACGTTATTTTGGCTTAGACTGGTGAGTGTTCCTTGTGTGTTTGTACAATAAGTGACTATGTGACTATTTGTGAATGTTTGCTTGAATGTTAAATGCTTTCCAAGGATTACTAAATGGATTTTCGATGGGCGAGTGTGTACTTTATCGCACTCGACCCAAGCCAAAGTGAATTTTCAATGATTGAATGCTACTTGTGCATGAATGTAAGCCTTTTGGCTGAACTGGGCCTTGCTCTTCGTTGCTAGTCGACTCGAGCCAGAAGCGGACTCGGTCGGGCGGCTGGTGACCCTGGAACAGTGTTTTGTATACTCGAGTATGACCACGAAGGTTGGTGGAGAACTGGCCAGTGAATTGGCTAGTGGCGGGAAATGAAATCAATGAATGAATGTCAAGAACACTGGAGGAGTTTTCACTTGCAAATGTTTTTCTAATAATTGGAGGAATAAGGAAAATAGTTGGCGAGTGAATGAACGAATGGCTCCATATGAGTACGTATCCTTTTAATGAGTGTGTTTTCATTGCTTTATCTGGTGAATGTTTTCTCGATTAATTGTTCTTCAATGAATAATGTCCTTGTTTAAATTGCTTGATTACTTGTTTGGGAACCTCACTGGGCTTTTAGCTCATTCCTTAGTTTTGTTTTTCTTACAGGGATACGAGCGAGGCGTGAGACTTGTACAGGCTAGCGTAGTCTAGTTTTTTTGGATTTTGCAATTATACTCGCGCTAGTGCTCGACTAGGGTTGGTTGCCACCTGGGATTGTAAACACTTTGATATATTTGGGCGTGTATAAGCCTTGTAGCTGGATTGAGCATCGATGTATATGTTAAGCTTGGAATTGTTGTTTTATTTCTTTTCTATGGTTGTAAGTTTTTTCTCGAGTTAAACGTGAGTGAGTCCTGGCGAGAGTTGGGCAGGCGACTCGCTAAATCCTAGGGTACGCCCTAGGGGGAGGTGGGGTCGTCACAGGAACTGGTTCCTGAGTTAATAGCCTCTATATTTTGAATATGGAAGAATTGATTCTTAATATAAACATTGAAGAAACTGAGATTGGATAATTGAAAATCCTCATACCTTTGGTATTGTAGACTTGGTCATGTGAGTAAGAAATATGTTTTCAGATTACATAAAGATGGTTATTTAGATTCATTTGATATTATGCGAAACTTGTTTATTTGGTAATATGACTAAAACTTCTTTTAGTGGAAAATGAGAATGGTCTAGCGAATTGCTTGGGGTTGATACATAGTGATATATGTTAGACCCATATCAATCATAGTTAGAGGAGGTTTTTTCATATTTAAATACTTTTATGGATGACTATGCCAAATGTGGTTATATGTACTTGATGAAGTATAAATCCAAAACCTTTGAAAAGTTCAAAGAGTTTAAGAATGAAATTGAAAAAATAACTAAGCAAAAGTGTCAAAGTACTTCGATCTCCTTGAGCATTGAATTTCAAAATTATCTAAAAAAGCAAGTATAGTTCCACAATTGACTTCTCTAGACATAACACAATGGAATGGTGGATGAAAAGGAGGAATCTTACTTCATTAGATATGGTGCAGTCGATGATAAGTTATGCAATTCTCCCAAAATAGTTTTAGGGTAATGTCATTAAAACTGCTTCCTACATTCTAAATCGTGTTTCACCTAAATTAATTGATAGAACACCATATGAGATATGGAAGGGTAAGAAATCAAATATAAATTACATGAAGATTTGAGGCCAACCTGCTTATGTGAAACTAGCACAATCGGATAAATTTGGAAATAGATCCAATAAAAGCTTATTTGTGGGGTATCCAATAGAGACACGAGGATACTAGTTTTATAATACTATGAAAAAAGTATTTGCTTCAAAAACTGCTATGTTTCTAAAAAGAAGGGTTCATTCTTAAAGGGACAGTAGGAGCAAAATAAAATTTAAAGATATTCAAGAACCACAAACTAGCATAGATGAATTGATGGAACCAAAGCTTGCATCACTCGTTAGTCTAGTAGGATATGTCGTGTTCCTAAGAGATATGGATTTCTAGTAAGTGAATACGGAGATGTGTTCATCATAGATAATGATGAACCCCAATTGTTACAAAGAAGTTTTTCCTAGTGTAGACTCCAAAAAAATGGCTTGAAGTAAGGAAATTTGAAATGCATTCCATGTACAACAATAAAATTTGGGCCTTAATTGATCTACCCAAAGGAGTAAACCCTATAGAGTGCACTTGGATATTCAAGAGAATGATCGACATGAATAGTAATGTGATTTCATATAAAGCTAGATTGGTAGTAAAATATTATAAAAAAGACTAGATGTTGACTTTCAAGAAACCTTTTCACCAGTTGCTATACTTAAATCCAATAGAATTTTGCGTGCAATTGAAGTAACCCTTGACTCTGAGATATGGCAAAGGGATGTAAAGACTGCATTCCTTAACAAGAATTTGGAAGAGGATGTGTACATGATACAATCTGAGGGATTTAATATCTATTGAGCTAAACAAAGTATGCAAATTTAAAAGGTCCATTTATTGACTCAAAACAAACTTCAGGGAGTTGGAACATTCATTTTCATGAGCCTATAAAAGCTTTAGTTTTCGTAAAAACAAAGATGACCTTTGTGTATACAAGAAAGTTAGTGGGAGTGCAACAGTTATCCTAGTACCATATATTGATGATATACTACTAATGAAATATGACATATCTATGCCACCAAAGTGTTAAGGAATGGCTATCCATGAAAGATTTATGAGATGTAACCTATATTTTGAAAATTCAAATCTATAGAGATAGATCATGGAGTTTGCATGGTCTTACACAATCCATATACATAGGTAAGATGTTAAAGAGGTTTAGCATGGATAAATCCAAAAAGGGATTCTTATCAATGTCTCGTAGGATAAACATTTCAAAGATGTTTATCCAAAGATGGATGTCAAAAAAGATTGCATGATAAAGATCCCATATGGTCTGGCTATATGATCTATAATGTATGTAATGCTATGCATAAGATCAGGTGTTTTCTATGCTCTCGATGTTTTGAGTAGAAATCAGGCTAATCTTGAAGAGTGTCACTAGATAGCAATTAAAAATATCCTTAAGTACTTGATAAGAACTAAGGATCTATTCTTAGTTTATGTAGAATCAGAATTGAAAGTGCATGGGTATATTGATGCGAGTTTTCAATTTGCTAAGGATGATAGTGAAACATAGTTTGCTTTTGTTTTTACTCCGAATGGAGGCATAGTACCATCGCTGATTTTACAACAAAGGTTGAATACATTGCAGCTTCAGAAGCAGCAAAGAAAACTATATGGATTAGGAAGTTCATTTCAGAACTTGGTGTTGTTTCTTCCATTGTCAATTTGATAACTTTGTACTATGATAACAATGGAGCAATTGCTCAACCAAAGGAATCATGGTTTCATCAACAATCCAGACATGTATTGACACATACCATTTGATTAAAGATAGAAAGATCCCCATGAATGATAATATAGAAAATTCGTTAACTAAAGCATTGTCCGAGAACAAACATGATAGTCATGTATGGTTGTTCTGTGACGACCCCACCTCTCCCTAGGGTGTACCTTAGGATTTAGCGGATCGCCTGCCCAACTCTAGCCAGAACTCACTCACACAACTTCAAAAATAAATTATAACTTCAAAGGTAAAAGAAATAGCAGTTCCCAAACTTAGGATGTATATTTATACGCATAGCTATCTCAAATATCTATACATACCCAAAGGTAACAAAAGATTCAAGTTCTAGATGAACTCCTAATCCTAATTGAGCACTAGCGCTAATACAAATACAAAAGTGAAAAGGTCTATACAAAATCAACTTGTCCTAGCCTCACGCCCATGCTCGCACCCTCTGTAAGGAAAGCAAAACTAATGGGGTGAGTTAAAACTCAGTGAGGTTCCAAAACATCATGCAAAACAAGTAACAAGTTGCCATTATATAAAATTTGAAACCTCAAAGTGAGCGAGCACAAAAGTTCATGAAGTAAGGAATAACACTTCAAGCAACAAGTTAAATAGGTATTCGACACTTCCAGGTATAAGGATACAGTTCGCTCTTGCGAGCCAATTCGGCAATAGCTTGTCAAGAAGCAGTTGACACTCCGTCAACTCTCAAAGTACTGTAGCAAGTCCAGTAGAGTACCACTTAACTCCAATCTCCATCCACCAATTAAACCCCCTATCGGGCCCGAACTCCTACACTAACAGTGGTGGTTATACTCGAGTATACCGAATCCAGTGGACCACATCCAGTGGATTACACAATAAACAATGAATAGTACCTATGGTTCGCCAGTCTCCTCGACCAAGCCCTTGCTGGCTCGACTCGACCAACTAACCAATAGGATTGGGATCCCTGGCAGTATTTAAGTCATACACATATACATCAAACCATTTGCAACCAGTGCACAGTAATAAGTCATATTTAGGGCAAGTGGGATAAAGTACACCCTTGCTCAACCAAACAAGTCAAGTACTATCCAATCACATCAAGAAAGCATTGCATTCAAGTATCAAGTTTGGTCATGCAATTGGAGACACTCACCAATGATTTAATGCTTATCCAAATCAAGCTCAGTCCAGCCCCTTGGTTAGAGTCAAAATCTACGATAAAATGTCGTATAACAACATGTAATCAAATAGGGTTTCAAAATATATGACCTTAGCTTATTAATATCAAAGAAAAAACCAAGTAAATAAAACTCATTTAAATAGTAATCATAATGCTTGATAAACCCTAGAAAATACATGCCCACTCTTTTGGTTTTGGTACAGAAGCGATTGAAACCTTTAAGTTTATAGCTTGTCATATGCGACTAGAAAATCTCGTTTAAAGTGACTCTTACTTCCTCTTTGAGAAATGTTCACCTTTGGCAAAATTTTAGCTTATAAATCACCATCAAGGTCAACTTAAACATCGTTAAGTAAGCTAAGTCCAAATTGATCACAAATCACACATCTACTTCCGCTTTCACTCACTTACCCCACAAGAAGAAAAACGGGTAGCACATCCCCTATTTTTCCTTAACTTTTTCTCAAATTGCAAAGCTAACATTCCATAGCAAAACAGTCCCAATCGAGTCTACAAGTTATAAGATACATAGGGTGCTTATTATAGCCACAAAACTAGCTATACTAAACATATACCAAGCATATAGTCATCATATGCCTAAGCTGGAAATTCTCAACAAAAGCTGAAAATTTGGAACTAAAGCTAGAAAATCCTTATTTGAAAGCTAAAAGTCCTATTAAAGCTAGAAATCTTTATGCAAGTCCATAAAAAGGCTAGATACCATCATATCATGGCTGAAAAATATAATACAAAGCTGGAAAATTCACCAATTATCATTCCATAAAACTTCTATATTCTAGTCATCTACCGAATAAAATGCAAGCTAAGTAAAAGGAGGAGAGGTTTTCAACTTAATACCTTCAAACCACTAGGAGAAAATGAAGAACCAAAGCTTTCCTCTCCAAATTACTCCACTACAAGCCTCCATATCACTTTGTTGCAACTTTCTTCGGTTTAAACTAGTGATTCTTGTTGATTCCTCACTTAATCAAGGCAAGATCAAGATGAAACTTGAAGCTTTCTTCTCTCTTTTTTTCCTCTCAAGAGTCAGCCAAGAAGGGAGCAAAATGAAGGAAATTGTGATAGTAGGAAAGATAAAGATGGAAGGAAAGCTTTTGATCAAAGAAGGCCTTGATTGCCAACACTTGGCAATCAACCATTTTTCTTCTTCTTTTTCTTTTCCTCTCTTTCTTAGTCAATAATTTCGGCCAACCCTAGGAAAAAATTAGGGAAAGAAAAAGGGTTAAATACCAAAAACTCCTATGTGATTTGACTAATGTTCACTTTACCTCCCTATGATTTGGATACCTACAATTTAACTCCCTGTCGTTTCAACTAAAGTGAAAGTCTAACAGAAAACATCTACAATAACGGTATTTCTGTCAGACTTTCACTTTAGGTGAAACGACAAGGAGTTAAATTGTAGGTTTCCAAACCATAGGGAGGTAAAGTGTACATTTGACAAACCACAGGGGGGTTTTTGGTATTTTACACATTCTCAAATGCACGAAACATTCTTCCAAGGGTTTGACTTATAGAGGGACAATTTTGACATTTTTCGTTCAGACGTTAGTTTAGATGTTTTCCGTCAGACTTTTACTTTAGTTGAAACGACGGGGAGTCAAATTGTAGGTTTCCAAACCATAGGGAGGTAAAGTGAACATTAGTCAAACCACAGGGGGGTTTTTGGTATTTAACCCAAAGAAAAATAAAAGAAAAATAAGAAGATTGGGGAAAGAAAGTCTTGGTCAATTGGTGTCCTCGACCGGTAACAAACGACGCGAGTCGGTTCAAGCCTATTTCCTTGTCTCTTTTGTACTTTTAACTTATGATTCACTAACTTACTCTTAGCACTTTTAATCATATACTTCCTCTGTGAGGACTCGTAGATTTTCTTATTTTAAACTCCAAATTCTAGCTTATTTAATTATTTATTTGGCCAAATATTTCGAATATTATTTTCTAGCCCTTTTATACCTAATTACATTGAATTATGACTTGCTCATATTTTTAAAGTGACTCGTTTCAAAATTTAATTTTTGGAAGCTCGTTAAGTGTGAATAGTGACTGCGCGTTTGGAAATAATAATCGATTTGAGGATACAATGAGTTTGGAAAATTGGAGACTTGTACGTTAGCCCTAAAGTGGTTAATTTTAAGTTTAAATACTCAAGTGATAGTTAGTTATACTATCGTTATAAAATTTTTTTGGAGATTTCGCGTTATCGCGCACAAATCGGAAGTTTGCATTTTCGCGCGCGCGACTAATTGGAGAACTTTAGAAATTATTTCTAGACTATTAAGAGTGGATAATATTAGTATGAATATAAGTGCATTAGAGGCTTAGTGCACAAGTGAAACGAACTCGAGAGGAATCGAGCACAAAACGCGCGCGAGCGCGCGCGGGAGAGAGTTGACTTTTGGCACCTTTTGGCCAACACTTAAAGCTTCCTCAAGAAGCCACACTCTCTCTCTCTCCAAGCTTCAAGACAGCCGGCCAAGGAGGAGGAGAAAACACTCCAAAGTTCTTCAAAATTCCACTTCATTTCTTCACCAAAACTTCACCAAATCACACCAAAATTTACCTCCACTTAGCTAAGCACTTAGTGATCACATCAAGCTAAGAAAAGAGCTCACTTTCCACGGATTTGCTGAGCTTCAAGAGGGCCGAAAATTCTGCTTGAACCACCAACTAAGGTAACCAACGATCAACCTTGAAAATCTTGACTTATGGAAGTAGTATTGCGCGTATATACTTGTATGATCATGTGGGTAGCTTGGATTATGGTGAAATTTGTTGTGTGGGCTCTATGAATTCCCACTTTGAATTTTTGGACTGATTTGATGAGTTTTAATGTTGTTAATGTTGGATTAGAGGTTAAACTAGTGGAAATAAGTAGCATTGTTGAAGGAAAGCACAACGGTAGTGAAGGAAGAAATTTTCCGATTCTGCCCTTGTATTGTCCGTGGCCTTTAGGGCGAATTTTTGTGGTTCCGATGGCTTGGTTATGATGCTTATATGTTGTATGAGATGTGTAGAAAGTTTCGTTAAAACATTCCATGAATTGGTTGGCTAAATGTTGAATTTTCGTAAGACAGCAAATCTGGAAAATTTTCACGTCAATACCCTGGCAGTGTTCTTGTTTCGGCCATATCTTTTTTCTCAGACATTGAAATTGAGTACAATTTGTGGAAATGGAAACTAGACATTCTCAGCTTTCCAACGGTATAAAATTCATGTTCCGGTTCCACCTGAGTGATCCGTAATAGCCTTGTAAAGTTGACTGTCCTGTCTCACGTTTTCACAGAGAGCCCTGTTCTGAGCAGCAACTTAATGCTCAAATGTGAGCTAGTTGTGGACTTATTTTGAAAATTATTTCTTCTAATAAATTGTAGCCTTATGAATTTAATTTTCAACGCCACTGACCACGCTCAATTCTGAGTCGAATTGAGTGAGTTGTGGTCAAAGTTTGAAACTGACTCAGAGGTCAAAAACCCTCTTTTTGGCTAATTGATGCCTTAGCTTTGATTGGGACTTGTTATTTCAAATTTCTTGGTGTTAATCACCTACAAATGCAGCTTGGATGTTTCTTAGACTTTTTTTCACAAATGAATGATGTTTGAGGATTTTCATTGGCCAAATGTTTGGAAAAGAGAAAAACCAAAGCACAAGGCAGATTGCCTTGGAAATTTTGGAAACTTTAGTGGCTTCGTTCACTAGCTTCCCGAATGAATTTTTCCATGAAATTTGATAGAGGGATAGCCCTCATATGGTAGTATAATACTACCAAATTTGGTTCCATTATGAGTTCAATTCGATGCTTAAACAAAGACCCAAAGTTTGTGACTTCAACCTGGAAAATTGCCTAATTGCTTCAATTTTTCAGCAACTTTGAGCTACTATATCTTGGTACTCAAAACTCCGATTCTTGTTCCGTTTGTTGGATTTTAAACCTTGTTTTCAACTATAATTTATTTTCAAATTTCAGAGGTTAGATCAAATTCTGTGATTTTTGCCGAATTTTCAAAGTTGGCGAAAAACCAACCTCAAAACTGTTTTGCAAGCTTAAAACAGCAACTTTGAGCTAATTTTTGAATATCTTCCGTTAGGAATCATAGAAAAGTGTCTTCTAGGAACTTTTATAAATTTGGAAGAAGTTTCCAACGGTACCAAGTTTTCTAATTTCGGACTTACGGAGAGTGAGTTATGATTTTTCCAAAAGTACACCTCAAATCTGAAAATTTCCAAACTTGAAGGGAAGTGAGTTTTCGAGACCCTTCCATATCCTTCGACACTACTTGACCATTTTGGACTTGTTTTCAAGAAAGAAAACTAGTTTCTCCTTGTGTGTCTAAACACCACTTTTGAACCTTGAAATTGAGCAACTTAAGGCTCATTTTCGTAAGATTTCTCTAGATTGCACAAGTGTGCAACCTTTGTGATAATTGGGGTTCTAAGTAGTGGTTCATTATTTATTTGCTCAGGCACCCACGAGGACCTTCAAGAGGATCCTACGGTGAACGCTTGAACCTCTAGTGACGTTTCTACTTGAATCACTTGGTGAGTGTCAAGTGCATGAATAGTTGAAACTATATGTATTCGATACATACTTATTTGTTATCCATGAAATGAGATTTTGAAAATGGAGTCGAGTGTGTACTTTATCGCACTCGTTCTCATTTGAAACGAATAACTCATGCTTGAAATCATAAAATGCTTGAAATTATCAAATGCTTGGATGTGTCAAATGCTTGAATGAAATGAATTTGTATGCTATGGCTGCATACGTCGTTGGAGTGAATCTCCTCGACACCCAAATGAACATGGGGGACGCCCAACTCTCACTGGCTAACCTTGGACTCGAGCCGGCATGGGCTTGGTCGGGCTCCTTGGCGAACCATGAGAAAACAAAAGCTTGACCTATTGAGAGGTCTTGCTTGGCATACTCGAAACAGTATCGCCCAACACGAACGACAGGCGGGCCCGATACAGGGGTATGTAAGGTGAAAGGGGACATGATAAGTGAAGTTCTACGGATTAAACCTACCAGATTGACGGAGTGTCAATTCGTGGAAGTTCCGGATCGCGCAAGTGGAAAATAGCTCCTGAGAGCTCCTATATCCTTGAATTGTTTCTGTTTACATATTATTGATCGAATTGCTAATTTCTTGCATATTATTGCTCTACTCGTTAAATTGGGATTGTTATTTGGACAATATGCTTGCATGTGTGTTTCTTGGCCTCACGAGCGTTTTTTCTCACCTTTTAGAATTGTTTTTCTTAACAGGAATGGATTGGAGTGAACTCGAAGAAAATCCCCTTGTGATGTACTTTTGTATTAGGGTTTTAATGTGCTTGGCTAGACTCTGGATTTTGTATAAATTGGGATTGGATGTAACTTTTGGGAATCGAATGTAAGATTTGGATGATTGATGCATTTTGTACTCATGGTGTACTATCGAATATTGGTTATGTAAGCGACTTTCTTCATTAGACTTGCATTGTTGGTTATTTATAGTTAAGCTTGAATTGTTTTGCCTTGAGTCCTAGCGAGATCTGGGCAGGCGCCCCGCGGATACCCTCTGGTTCGCCTTAGGGAGAAGTGGGGGCGTCACATCTTCTTGCTTAATACTCGCTCTTATCCACCAAATTTAGTGCACACACCTCACCAATTGATCACACTACCCCCATGCACCAAAAACCCTAACATACACTAACTATAAAAGTAAAAGTAAAACTCTCGACTCTATTATTTATTACAACTATTAAGGGAAGTAAATTAGTATTAAAGAAATTTTAAATTAAATTATTCAAAATAAAAGAGAATTACAAGAAAATATAGGCAAATTTTCAAGTTCTCACACTCTCTTCCCCTTAAAAGAATTTCGACCCCGAAATTCATACCATTACTCGTAAATAACTCAGGGTATTTCTCTTGCATGTCAGCCTCTAATTCCCAAGTTGCTTCCTCTATCTCATGATATTTTCACAGAACCTTAACCAGTGAAATTTGCTTATTCTCAAGTATTTCACCTTTCGGTCTAGTAGTCGAATAGGTATTTCCTCGTAAGTTAGAGACTCATCAAACTCAATATCCTCTAGTAGCAATATGTGAGTCGGGTCCTGGTGATATTTCTTAAGCAAAGAGACGTGAAAAACATCATGGATTCGAGATAAATTTGCTGGCAACTCTAATCGATGTGCCATCTTTCCTATCCGTTGGAATATGTTGAAGGGACCTATGTATTTGGGTTGTAACTTCTTTCATTTTTCTACCTTAATCTTCCCTTTTAATGGAGTAAACTTAAGAAATACCTGATTTTCTATTTCAAACTCCAAATCTTTTCTCCGATGGTTGGCATAGCTCTTTTGTCGGTTTTAAGCCGTTTAAAGCCCCTGATGTATCATTTTTACCTTTTCATATGTTTCTTCAACCCATGGTATTGTTGTCGGATCTATAAATTTTCTCTCTCCTACTTCATCCCAGTGGATCGGTGATCGACATTTTCATCCGTAAAGTGCTTCATATGGTGCCATTTGGATAGAAGAGTGATAACTCTTGTTATAGGCAAACTCGACTAATGGCATGTACTTGCCTCAACTTCTCCCAAAATCCACAATATAGACTCTTAACATATCCTCAAGGGTTTGAATGGTTCTCTCTGACTGTTCATCTGTTTGAAGATGATAGGCTGTGCTATAGTTCAACTTAGTCCCTAAAGTCTCTTATAACTTCTGCCAAAATCGAGATACAAATCTAGAATTTTTATCGGATACTATACTCACTGGTAACCCGTGCAATCTTACAATCTCATCCATATAAAGTTTGGTAAGTTTTTCCAAAAAATATTTCATATTAACTGGCAAGAAATCGGCGGATTTAGTCAATCGGTCCACTACCACTTAAACCGCATCATGACCTTTTTGAGTTCGTGGCAACTCTAACACAAAATCCATCGATATGTGTTTTCACTTCCATCCATCGATATGGTTTTTGATGCTCGGCCTTCACTTGCTGACACGTAAGACATCTTTGAACAAATTGGGCAATCTCCGATTCATGTTGTCCCACCAATATAGACTTTTGGGATCTTGATAAATCTTGCCACTACCTGGATGCACAGTGTACCTAGAATGGTGAGTTTTTTCTAAAATATCCTTTTTCAATTCTTCATCCTTTGGTACAACGATGCGATTTCAAAACCTTAGAGTTCCATCAGGATCTAAATTGAAGTCGGGCAACTCTCCCTTTTGCACTCTCTCCATCCACTTTTGTACCGTTAGTTCTTTCTTTTGACCCTCTTTAATTCGATCCAACGATGTTGATTTCACCACAATATTTTCGAAGATAACTTTCTGTGGTTCAAGACGAGGGCTCCATTCACTAACATCTTCTAACAGGTTCCACTCTCTTATCATCAAACCTGCTAGTTGAGTCTTCCGATTTAAGACGTTTGCCACTACATTGGTTTTTTTCGAATGGCAATTAATGGTACAATCATAATTTTCTAAGAACTCCATCCATTGACGCTGCCTCAGGTTTAATTCCTTCTGGGAGAACAAATACTTAAGACTTTTATGGTCCGTGTACACCTCACAAGTCACTCCATACAAGTAATGTCGCCATTTCTTCAAAAGAAACACAATGGCAGCGAGTTCTAAATCATGGGTTGGATATTTCTGCTCATGAAACTTTAACTTCCGAGAAGCATAAGCAATTACATTCCTATTTTGCATTAAGACTCACTCCAATCCTTCTCTCGAAACATCTGTATATACCGTATAACTATCCTTCCCATTTGACAAAGCTAACACTGGTGCCATAGTCAATCGCTTCGTAAACTCTTGAAAATTGGTTTCACATTTAGCATCCCAAATATATTTTCCTTGCTTCTTTGTCAAATTCATTAAGGGTCCTGCAATTATTGAGAAATTCTTTATAAACCCACGGTAGTATCTTGATAGGGCCAAGAAACTACGAACCTCAGTTGGATTCTCTGGCTGTTTCTACTTGGCAACAGTTTCTATTTTAACCGGATCCACAGTGAGTCCGTCTTTTGAGATTATGTAGTCTAGAAATGATACTTTCTCTAACAAGAACTCGCACTTGCTAAATTTGGCGAACAATTGATGCTCTCTTGAGGTTTGTAACACCATCCTCAAATGCCGCTCATGTTCCTCCTTAGTTTTTGAATACACCAAAATATCATCAATAAATACCACCACAAATTGGTCTAAATAGGGTTTAAACACCCGATGTATTAAATCAATAAATGCTGCTGGGGGCGTTAGTTAATCTGGAAGGCATCACCGTAAAATCATAATGCCCATATCGAGTGTTAAAAGCAGTTTTTGGCACATTCTCCTTCTTAATTCTTAATTGATAATATCATTGTCGAAAATCTAATTTAGATAACACCACAGCCCCTTATAATTGGTCAAATAACTCGTCAATGTGGGGTAAATGATATTTATTTTTAACGGTCACCACATTCAACCCTCGATAATCAATACACAATCGTAAACTTCCGTCCTTCTTCTTAACAAAAAGTACTGGAATGCCCCAAGGTGACTCACTCTCATGTATAAATTCTCGTTCTAACAAGTCTTGCAATTGCAATTTCAATTCCTTAAACTCAGCAGGCGCCATCCGATAAGGGGTTTTTGAAATAGGAGTAGTTCCAGATATCAAATCAATTTTAAACTCTATCTCTCTCTCTCTAGAGGCAATGATATCAATTCATCAGGGAAGACATCCGGATATTCGCTTATCACCGGCATATCCTCCAGTTTAACCTTTTCTCCTGGGGTATTGACTAGAAAGGCTAGATACCCATGTGCCCCATTACTCAACATTTTCCTAATCTTAATTCGTGAAATAATGGTAGATGAGCTTAAAATACCCTTCACATTTAGTTTTAGGATTGCTTTACCCGATATACAAAATTCAACCACTTTTGTTAGGCAATCTAACTGAGTATGATAATGAGCTAATCAATCCATTCCTATAATAACGTCATACCCCTTAATAGCCAGACTTATAAGGTCTACTACTAATTTTTGCTCACCGACCCAAATTTCATAGTTTCTATACACCTCGTTAGCAAGTAAAGATTGGTCACCCGTAGGTGTTCTCACTTCTAAATCATATGGTAGCCTCTCGGCCTTTACGTCAATTTCGCACATAAAAGTAGGGTTGACAAAAGAATGTATTGTACCAGAATCTATCAAAATCTTGGCCAGACGAAGAAAAATAGGGATCGTACCTTCCACTACTTCCAACAGCTCAGGCACTTGTTATTGGTCGGTTTAGGGTTTGACCTATTGACCTGCTGGGTATCACTAGTGAGTGGGTAGGTTGCAAGTTGGTGTTCAGCACTTTCACATCGTAAATACTTCCGTGGCTTTCGCCAACAATTATTCTCAGTATGATTAGATTTTTCACAATACTCACAAGATAAGGGAGAGGTTGATGTTCGACCTCCTTGTGAGGCATCTCTCAATTGTTCCCTTCCACATGGAGCTCGTCTCGGAGTAACTCCCCTAATTGTCCCTGAAATTCTCCCACCACCAGCTCCTCGACCCACCTTAGAGGGTGGCATACCCCGATTACCTTGTCCCTGCTTTTGGCCTCCACTAGGCGCATCTTTTGTTTTGCATGAAAAGTCTCACCTGTGCCCTTGCAATCTGAATCATCTGGGTTTTCTCAAGAACCTCCGTGAATATATTAATTTGTGTGGCTGCTAAAGCCTCTTGTATTTCTACATTCAACCTTTGTACAAACTTCCTCACCCTCCTTTGCTATGTAGCTACCAATTCAGGAGCAAATTTGGATAACTTGGTGAACAGGCTTTCATATTCAGATACACTTAAGGCTCCTTGACGTAACCTAATGAAATCGTCTTCCTTTTTCTCTTGGACTATAGGTAAAAGGTATTTCTCGTTAAACTCCCGTATGAAGTTCAACCAAGTCCACGCTGTCCGCTCTTTCTCCCACTTAGCCCTAATCACATTTCACTAAGCTCGGGCTGGTCCGTGAAATTGGAATACGGTAAAATTCACCTGCCTTTCCTCTGTGTAATTCAAGGCAGCGGAAATATTGATCATTGTCTCCAACCATCTCTTCGCTACTTCCGGGTCTGGCCCTCCAAGAAAACTTGGGAGGAGAGAAACTTTTGAAGCGCTCTATAGCCCTATCTTCCCCTATTTCAGGGTCCCTAGGCTGGTTAACAGGGGCTTAACCCTGCTGCTCTACTAACCGGGCTAAAATATCAGTCATTTGCAGGATTGCCGTTGCTACTTGATATTCTACTTCTGCCCTTCGTTCAAGTTGTTGCTCGGCCGTCGCGTCTCTTTCTTCCCTGGGTTCTTGTACTTGTCTACTCCCACGCCACAGCTAGTACCATGTCCTTGACTAGCCCCACGTTTTTTATTTCGTCTACCTTCCATACCTCTTTTTGAAAATAGACTCTATAGGCATAAGCAAAATAGAATAGCTATAGAGTTTAATAAAAACATTTTCAAGTTATAAAATGAAAATAATGGAACACACTTAAAATAAAACACTCTTTTTATAGACATACCATAACAACTCAAATGCCAAGTCATAAAATACTATACATGTCAACATAATAAAGTCAAGTACATATAACATAACCAAAGGAAATAAAACAAAAGCAAGCACTATATATATCAACCTTAACACGTCAATATCAAAGCAAAACAAGAAAGATGACGTGTCAACCCAACTACCCTATGCCGCATCCTAGCTACCTTCCACAACCCTCAAACCCTAGATCTCTAACTCAGTTCGTCACTGAGCCAGCCGATTCCACCTCCTCAGGTGCTGCTGGCTCTTCCTCAGGGTCCTTCTCAGGTTCTAGGTCAGATTCATTAAGGGCCACGTTCCCTTAACCTTTCCCGGCTAAATTCACCTATACCACTTCCTCTATGAGTGCCCCCGCACTCAGATAAGATGTTATTAGTTCCGTCCCTCACTTCCCTCACCACTCGAACGAGGTGACCATTAGCCTCCTATGCTTGCTCTCAAAAAGCATTGGTTCGCTCCTGTTCTTCAAGAATAGAAGGCTCAAGCTCTCGAATTCTATCCCCTTGCATTCTTAGCACCGCCCTCAGGTGCTCCATCTCCGCCTGGTCTGGGTGATTGGCACTAGCCAACCTTCTCCTCTCGTCCGCTACGACGAGGACCACCCTATCAGGATATGAGTAGGTCCACCAACAATCACAATGCCTGGACCCTACGCCCCGAAGCCCACCAAAATACCGATCCTCCCGGAGGGTCCTAATAGCTAAAGCACTCGACGAGGTCGTTTGGAACTCCCATTTTCACTATCTTCTTCCCATTGCCTACCGTACAAGTAGCATCAAGAGAATAAACAATTTAAACAAGTAAAGTTAAGTTAGCCACCTACTCTCTAGGGTTTCACACTTAGATATTCACACATAAGCCATAATCAAGTATAAGTCGCTAAATCCGCCAAGACCAATTCAAATCTAGGCTGTGATACCACCTGTGACGACCCCACCTTTCCCTAGGGCGTACTCCAGGGTTTAGCGGATCGCCTGCCCAACTCTCTTCAGGACTCACTCACACAACTTCAAAAATAAATTATAACTTCATAAGTAAAAGAAACAGCAGTTTCCAAAATTAGGATGTACATTTATACGCATAGGTATCTCAAATATCCGTACACACCCAAAGGTAACAGAAGATTCAAATACAAGACGAACTCCTAACCCCAATCGAGCACTAGCGCTAGTACAAATACAAAAGTCAAAAGGTCTATACAAAATTAGCTTGTCCCAGCCTCAAGCCCATGCTCGCATCCTCTGTAAGAAAAATAAAACTAATGGAGTGAGTTAAAACTCAGTGAGGTTCCAAAACATCATGCAAAACAAGTAACAAGTTGCCATTATATAAAATTTGAAACCTCAAAGTGAGTGAGCACAAAAGTTTATGAAGTAAGAAATAACACTTCAAAGTAACAAGTTAAATAGGTATTCGACACTTCCAGGTATAAGGATATAGTTCGCTCTTGTGAGCCAATTCGACAATAGCTTGTCAAGAAGCAGTTGACACTCCGTCAACTCTCAAAGTACTGTAGCAAGTCCAGTAAAGCACCACTTAACTCCAATCTCCATTCACCAATCAAACCCCCCATCGGACCCGAACTCCAACATTAATAGTGGTGGTTATACTCGAGTATACTGAATCCAGTGGACCACATCCAGTGGATTACACAATAAACAATAAACAATACCTCTGGTTCGCCAGTCTCCTCGACCAAGCCCTTGCTGGTTCGACTAGACCAACTAACCGATAGGGTTGGGATCCCAGGTAGTATTCAAGTCATACACATATGCATCAAAACCATTTGCAACCAGTTCACAGTAATAAGTCACATTTAGGACAAGTGGGATAAAGTACACCCTTGCCCAACCAAATAAGTCAAGTACTATCCAAACACATTAATAAAGCATTGCATTCAAGTATCAAGTTTGGTCATGCATTGGAGACACTTATCAATGATTTAATGCTTATCCAAATCAAGCTCAGGTCCAGCCCCCTGGTTAGAGTCAAAAATCTGCGATAAATGTCGTATAACAACATGTAATCAAATAGGGTTTTAAAATATACAACCTTCGCTTATTAAATATCAAAGGAAAAACCCAAGTAAATAAAACTCATTTAAATAGTAATCATAATGCTTGATAAACCCTAGAAAATACATGCCGCTCTTTTGGTTTTGGTACAGAACGATTGAAACCTTTAAGTTTATAGCTTGTCATATGCGACTAGAAAATCTCGTTTAAAGTGACTCTTACTTCCTCTTTGAGAAATGTTCACCTTTGGCAAAATTTCAACTTATAAATCATCATCAAGGTCAACTTAAACATCGTTAAGTAAGCTAAGTCCAAATTGATCACAAATCACACCTCTACTTCCGCTTTCACTCACTTACCCCACAAGAAGAAAAATGGGCAGCACCTCCCCTATTTTTTCCTTAACTTTTTCTCAAATTGCAAAGCTAACATTCCATAGAAAAACAATTCCAATCGAGTCTACAAGTTATAAGATACATAGGGTGCTTATTATAGCCACAAAATTGGCTATACTAAACATATACCAAGCATATAGTCATCATATGCCTAGGTTGGAAATTCTCAACAAAATCTGAAAATTTGGAACTAAAGCTAGAAAATCCTTATTTGAAAGTTAAAAGTCCGATTAAAACTAGAAATCTTCATACAAATCCATAACAAGGTTATATACCATCATATCATGGCTAAAAACAATATAATACAAAGTTGGAAAATTCACCACTCTTCACAAATTCATGATATCTTCCATAAAACTTCTATATTCTAGTCATCTACCGAATAAAATGCAAGCTAAGTAAAAGGAGGAGAGGTTTTCAACTTAATACCTTCAAACCACTAGGAGAAAATGAAAAAACCAAAGCTTTCCTATGACGACCCCCACCTCCCTTAGGGCGTATCTAGGGTTTAGCGAGTCGGCTGCCCAAACTCTCGCCAGGACTCACTCACGCTTAACTCGAGAAAAGAACTTACAACCATAGAAAAGAAATAAAACAACAATTCCAAACTTAACATATACATTGATGCTCAAATCCAGCTACAAGGCTTGTATACGCCCAAATATGTCAAGTGTTTACAATCCAGGTACAATCAACCCTAGTCGAGCACTAACGCGAGTACAATTGTAAATCCAGAAACTAGACTACGCTAGCCTGTACAAGTCTCATGCCTCGGTCGTACCCCCTGTAAGGAAAACAAAACTAATAGAGTGAGTTAAAGTTCAGTGAGATTCCAAATAGCAAGTTGACCATTAATTAAAAGTGAAAATATCATAATAGTAAAGTAGCGAGCATAACAAGTCAAGAGAATGAGCAATAACACTTCGTATACCCAAACATTAAATATTCAACATTTCAAGTAAAAGGATACAGTTGCTTTTGTAACTAACTCCACCATAGCTTGATCAAGTAGTGGTTGACACTCCGTCAACTTTCAAGTAAGGTAACTAGTCCAGTAGTACACCACTTAATTCCAATCTTCGTCCACCAACCAAACCCCTTACCGGGCCCGAACTCCAAGATAAATACTGGTGGTAATACTCGAGTATACCGATTAGTCGAGGAGATAACACTCCACTCGACAAACTAGAGACCCAGGGTTCGTTATCTAATCGACCAGACCCTTTGCCGGCTCGACTCGATTAACTAGCCTCAGGGTTTCTGGAATTCCAGATAAGATATGAATCACATACATGTATATCAAGTCAATTGCAACCAATGAATAAGAATATATCACATTAGGACAAGTGCGATAAAGTACACCCTTGTCCAACCAAACCAATCAAATATCATTCGATCACATTGGTCAAGTATTGAAAACAAGTGTTAAGTTCAATCAGGTATTTGGAAGCACTCACCAAAGATTTAGTGCTTCTTAGATTCACGTTCAGGTATAACTCCTTGTTTGGAGTCCAAATCTGCGATAAAACATCATTTAAGAGTTTGAAATCAACTAGCGTTCGAAACTTAAGAGTTTCGCTTAAAGAAAATCAAGTAACTGAAACTCATTGAAATAGTATTCATTTTGCTTATCACATCCTAGAAAACTCATGCTCGCTCCTTTAGTTTTGGTAATGAAGCGATTAAAACTTTGGAATTCCCATTTGAGTCTAAAAGACGAGAAAAACGTATTTCTATTGGTCGCTTCTTCACATTTTTTAAAGGGTACGAGTGTTGGCCAAATTTAGCTCATATACCTCTTCCTAATGAAACTCGAATACCATAACATGCGAAGTTCGTTTCAACCTCGAGTCGTTGCTCAAGTCTCAAGTTCGCTCGCCTAACCCTTGAGTGAAAATTTGGGCAGCATGCCCTTTGTATATTATTATCACTTCTATTCACACACTTTTCTTATCTAAAACTCACTCTTAACCACCGAATTTAATACACACACCTCACCAACTAATCACACTATCGAAATACGCAAAAACCCTAATTTACGCTAACTATAAAACTAAAGATGCAACTCTTGATTCTATGATTTATTGCAACTATGGAGGAAGTAAATGAGTAGTAAAGCTATTATAAAGTAATTTATTCAAAATAAAAGGAAATTTTAATAAAATAAGAAGAATTTTGCGAGTCCTCACACTTCCTCTCCAAATTACTCCACTACAAGCCTCCTTATCACTTTGTTGCAACTTTCTTCGGTTTAAACTAGTGATTCTTGTTGATTCCTCACTTAATCAAGGCAAGATCAAGATAAAACTTGAAGCTTTCTTCTCTCTTTTTTTCCTCTCAAGAGTCAGCCAAGAAGGGAGCAAAATGAAGGAAATTGTGATAGTAGGAAAGATAAAGATGGAAGGAAAGCTTTTGGTCAAAGAAGGCCTTGATTGCCAAGTGAAAGAAGGCCTTGATTGCCAACACTTGGCAATCAACCATTTTTCCTCTCTTTCTTAGTCAATAATTTCGGCCAACCCTAGGAAAAAATTAGGGAAAGAAAAATAAGAAGATTAGGGAAAGAAAGTCTTGGTTAATTGGTGTCCTCGACCGGTAACAAACGACGCGAGTCGGTTCAAGCCTATTCCCTTGTCTCTTTGTACTTTTAACTCATGATTCACTAACTTACTCTTAGCACTTTTAATCACATACTTCCTCTTGCTTAATACTCGCTCTTATCCACCAAATTTAGTGCACACACCTCATCAATTGATGACACTACCCCTGCTGCACCAAAAACCCTAACATACACTAACTATAAAAGTAAAAGTAAAATTCTCGACTCTATTATTTATTACAGCTATTAAGGGAAGTAAATTAGTATTAAAGAAATTATAAATTAAATTATTCAAAATAAAAGGGAATTATAAGAAAATATAAGAAAATTGTCAATTTCTCACATGTTCAGTCTTAAATACATGCACGATTGGTTTTAGTACAAGTAGGAGTTTGCTAGTGTTGTATGCCCTGAACCAACATTCACTTTTGTAAATATACATATATGATCATGCCATCTTTATCATTTTTCGATTACATATAATATTGTACATATTAGAAATGATAAGGCCCGCGGAATAATTACTTATAGAAGAAATCATAACTTATGATGGGATTCTTACTACATTGAAGGTAAATTCATAAAATTAGCAACAGAGGGTATTGCTAATTTGGATAGACTGAACATGTATTATGTCATTATTTTTGAAGGAAGTAATTGATCTCATGGACTATGGCGTCGAAACACCTACGCAAGTATATAGATGTTTAGAAGAGTACAAGTACATTAGGCTGAGCCCCCCAAAGAATTTTGTACAGACGACTATTTGAGTGCCAGCGAACATTCCCTTTGTGAGTGGTTATGTAAGTGATTTTTAGATATGAAATCACTATAGCATCTTGAGTACAAATTGTTATATATTGACTCTATTTGTTGTTGTTCGTAACTAAGTAGTTTGTATGGAATGGATTGGGTATAGTGAGTGATCAATAAAGGATTCACCCTCCTAGTAGCAAGAGCATATATCCTTAAGGTTTCTTGTTGAAATAGATTCTAGAATATTTGCATAGAGTGGAAGAGATATTTTTAAGTGTCTCAAATTTTCAGTTCAAGAGAGTTCTATTTTAGGAACAAGAAAAGTGATTAATCTTTATAAAAGTTGGCAGTGATTCTATACTTCTTGATTAATTGGGCTATAGTGAGGTGAAAGGATAATAATTACATGATAATTGATCACGAAGAAGTTAAGTCAAATCACTTGACTTATCTCATCTTTTAGGTGGTCATGATGCATTCCTAGATACCAATCCTGATCTACAAATATGAATCGATTAATTAGGTGAATTAATGGTGAATTAAGGAGTTTAATTTATCTAATCCTTTTGAAAGATTTTAATTCATATTTATTGCCAGCGTGGAAATGAGAACTTAATGAGTCACACATATAAAGGAAAACATACTTAAATGATTAAAATGATATTACATGGATATTTAATGAGACAAGTATGTCATACTTATGGGTCAGTTTTTAAAGATAAATTAACTCAAGTGTAGCTATACAAATATTGGATCCTTCTAGGGTTGAGTTGTACCTATAAATACTACTTTTAAAAAACTAACAAGCCATCCCAATTTGAAGTGAAAGGCTTGTCTTCCTCCTCTCTTGGCCAAACACCATAGGAAGAAAAAAGGTTGTATTTTTCTTGCTCTCTCACTCTCAATATTGGTTTTGGTAAAGAAGTAAAACTCATTTTGTTCATTCTAATCAATCCTTGGAGGATTCCTTGAGGAGTTGTCCATGTGGACTTTCATTGGAGGCTGAATATTTGGGTGACTTGGTGGTTTACATCCAACAACCTTTTCAGACCGGTGAAAATCTCATGTATTTGATGAATTATCTAAGAATCTGTGACGACCCTACCTTCCCCTAGGGCATACCCCAAGAGTTAACGGACTGCCTTCCCAACTCTCGCGAGGACTCACTAACCCAAATATTCCCAGGGCACTAAAACGAACAACACAAAACATCACAACCCAGTGCTATATACAATAGAGTCACTAATGATTCAAGTTTAGAATACAAGTCAAAGTATTCAATGTTACACGAGTACATATGAGGTTTACTAATATAGAGGAGCTTAAGCAAAATGCCTAAGGTCTAGTACTAGCTCAAACTCTTCCCAAAATCACTAACCCAAGTCTTTGCCCCTGAAAGGAAAACAAGGATAACAGAATGAACTTTCGCTCAATGAGGTACCACAGGGTCATGCAATCAGAAATAAAACGAGAAAACAAAATCACACAGATTGGTCATTAAGTTATCAAACATGGGTACCAATTTAAAGAGACAAACGAACACCCCAACTATATTTGGCAATTGGGCGGGTTGATATTGGGTTTTTACTTAAATAGGTTATATCCAACCCGCCCAACTTTAATTGGGTTAATTTTGGGTTGGGTCATATTGGGTCATCTCATACCCATGACCCAAATATGATCCAATATATTAATTAATAGATTTTGATACATAAATTCTCTCAAATACATTTTTACATACACAAATTTGTTTTCACACACATAAACACATTTTCATACACTAAAACAATTTTGGTCCAAGTTGGATATAGCATGATAAATGGTATACCAATATTAAACAAGATCCAATCATGCCTTAATTAAACTGAAATTTGATAAGAGAGATACAATTCTCAACCAATTAGTTCAAATATCACCATCCAATTCATTTGAAAATTCTTCGAAAAATTAACGCAACATTAGAACAGGTCCAATGACAACACAACCATTCACTAGTCACTAATAAAGTACATTCTAATCCTTTAACAACTCACTGAGGAAAGAAAAACAACTACTAAACATCCCAAAAATGCTAGAATTCAAAGCTGAAACAAATTTGCTTTATGGCACTTGGGCAGCATTCAACCCGAGTGATATCACAAATGGACATATACTGGAACATCTGCAGCAAAAATAAGATGGCAAGTATTAGCAACCAACAAATAAGCAGAAGCAACGGAAGAATTTGACACACAAAAGACAACCACATTTAGAATAAACACATAGAACTCATGTTACTACTTTCCATGTAACTAGAAAGCACAGTAATCATATGCTTATGCAGATATCCACTTGAGAACACTTCAAATGCGTATGAGTGAAAACAACAAATTATCCTAAATCAATCTTCCAAACCAACTAGGCACTCCACAGAGGGTAGCACATTTTTAAGACTTTGCAGTCAGCAGTTCATAGTGGAGCCAAAGATCATGCTATTATGAAAGTCAAATTAGTTGCTAATACCAATTTTAAATCATTGTATCATGTTTCACTAATAATGCTTATGGCAGGTCAAAGAATCAACATCATAGAGGTAAAAAATACCTCGATGCCAATAAAGCTGACATATTGCTTGGAAAAAGACATGCACTTTGAATCAGCTTTTGTAGTGATAATACCCAAACAACATAAATTCTAACCAGCAAAAGGCCATTCACCTTTGTACAACAAGATATATAAGATGAGTTAAAAACAGAGTATCACCTGTGCGAAATTCAAATATGTCATCCTCTATCTAACAAAATACTCCACGTGTTGTATAACAAAACCTGGTGGCAAGACAAAGAAGTAACTAAACTAGACAACAGTATTACAATTCAAATTCATAACACAAAAGGCTAAGACAACAAAAGTGAAACTTGAAAAATCATGACATTCCATGACCATACCCATTATACACCAGGAACACAAATCACAACTCTAATTAAAATAACAATAGAAAGCAATAACAAATATTCTAAAATATTGAGTTCACATGACATACTTACTAAGTATCAACATTTGAAGATGCATCTTGTTCAGCAATAAATCTACTAATATCAATTCCAAGATCTTGCTCCTCGTCTTCTTGTTCAACTTCAAAATCTTTATTAGGACTCTCTAAAATTTAGCGGATTTAATCAACTAATGAAGAAAATAATTAAAGAGATCCTAAGCTACTGAAAATTAACAGTCAATGCAACCAAATATCTAATTTACCTTCACTGTTATACAACCAATCTCGAGAACATAGTAGTGCCTCCATATTATCCGACAACATAGAAGTTCAAAATTTTTCAAGAATTCTCCCACCATGACTAAAAGTAGACTTGGATGCTACAGTGGTAATAAGAATACTTAAGATATCTCGAGCCATAAGTGAAAGCTCAGGATATCTAATTCTACTCTCCTTCCAATAAGTCAAAACATTCAAGTCTGGTTGTTGCTTACTATCAATTAGTCGCTCCTCAAGATACAAATCCAACTCAGATTTGTTACCACTTGCCCCTTGTTGAGATTGGTACACATCAAAACCCTGCAAATATCATAAATATGGAACATTTAAGATTATATAAATTGAAACAAAATACAAAAACATATGAATTAATTTTACTCACATCCATGAGATCTCTAGTTTGTCCATTATCACCATTAAAAGTACTCTCCATTGGTGCAACAGTAATACCAACAAATCTTACTTCATCATCTTCCAGTTTACAAATAGTAGTATGAGATAGGAAGCTAGTTATTTAAAGCCTCAACCAACAGATCACAAACACAAGTAGTTATATATATAATAAGGTAAGCACTAGAAACATAATTAATTATAGCATAGGAATTTAATATGATGAACTAATTTGAGAAAAGTTCAAAATTGAAGCCATGGATCAACATGTAAGGAGAACATGAGAAAGTGTAGCACTAATTACTGCTATTATTAATCTAAGCACGGAAAACATGCAAGTCACTCAAACTCATCAAAGTTCAAATTCATCCATCTAATCATCATCAACTACTCTAAGCCAGCAAATCAACTTAGCACAATAATCATACACAACCACAATCTATTGCCCTCGTGGGGGATTTCAGTTAGTTCCATTAAACACAAAATCAAAGTACAATCTTTTGCAATAGCCCAAAATAGTTCAACTAAAAATAAAGAAATGCAAGTACACTATCGAGTAAAAGGACAATGGCAAATAAAATGAAAGGAAAGTACAACGATTCCAATCAATGAATGAATCAGAACCCCTATTAAACAATTACACAATCAACATATCCAACAGTTAGAATCGAAGAAAGAAAGTGGAAACCAAAAAACAAATATGCCAATACGAAGCAATGCAAGTTCAAGATCTCATTGTTAGGACTTTCTTCTTCAACTTGTTTAAATTTTGTTAAATTTGCAATATTCCAATTGATCTATAACCAACCAAGGACTTTAAATAAAATAGTACTCAGAAAGCTAAAAATATAGAGAAACAAAAAAAGGCTTCATACCTGTAGGAACAATAGCCAAGGATGTGAGGACTCATGTTTTTATTTTTAAAATAATTATTTTTATAATTATTTACCCTAGTATTGGTTAATTATATTATCGTTATATGAATCGCTTTTAAATTTCGCTTTATCGCGCGCGAATCGAAAGTTCGCGTATTTCGCGTCAAAACGACTATGTGACGGCCCCCACTTCTCCCTAAGGCGAACCAAAGGGTATCGGCGGTACGCCTGCCCAACTCTCGCCAGGACTCGGTACAATTCCAGTCCAAACTTACAGTCTAATGCTAACAATGAAAATCGGAGTAAAGACAAGAAGTCAATTCATACATAAATTCCATCTTACATCACGAATTCAAGATACAGTCACTTTTCCCCAAAATATACAACTTCCAAGATTGTCTAGTCAATTACAATCAAAACCCTAATGCAAGAGTGCCTCCAGTCGGCGATTCCTTACTACTTCCACTCCAGTTCCTGTTAAGGAAAACAAACTAATGGCGTGAGCCAATACTCAGTGAGGTCAAGAAATACACATGCAAGCACGTAGTCCAAGTAGCAGTAATACTCAGTAAGTAAAGCCATAACGTTCAAGTAATTAACATTTCAAGCAGGTAAAAGTAAACAGAAACAATTCAAGGATATGGTAACTCTCAGGAGCTAATTTCCACTTGTTTTGGCCAACCTCGATCGAATGCCTTCCCGTGATGACACTCCGTCAACCGGGTCGGTATTTTACGTCCGTAGATCTCTACTTACTTCACAGTTCCGTCCACCACACACCCCCACCGGGCTCGAACTGCTATAAAGACACTACTTCACGAGTAGGCCAAGCAAGATCTCTCAATAGATCAAGCTTTCAGTTATCTCATGGCTCATCAAGGTTCCCGACCAAGCCTATGCCGGCTCGAGTCCAAGGTCGGCTGATGAGTTTGGGCGTCCCCCAATTCAGTTGTATATCGAGGAGATTCACTCCAACGATATGCATACAGTTCAATTATAGGTCGAGGAGATTCATTCCAACGACATATGCAGCCATAGCATATAATTTAGTTCAATTCAGTTCAAGTAATTCAATTCAATTCAGGCAATTAAATTTCGATTCAGTTAAATGAGAACGAGTGCGATAAAGTACACACTCGACTCAACAGTTATAAATTTTCAGTCCATAAGGAGCAATTCACATAATTGCAACAAAACATGCACTTGACACTCACCAATTAAAATAAGAAAGTAGTGTCCAAGTGAGGGTTTTAGGCGTCCATTGTGAGATCCTCTTGAAGGTCTCCTTGAGTGCCTGAGCAAATAATAATTAATTATCATACACTATCGCTTATAACCCCTAGTTAACAAAGGAGATTGTACACTTGTACAATTTAGGAAAATATCATGAAAAAGAGCCTTAATTACTCGTAAATTGAGGCTCAAAAGTGGGGTATAATAATGCAAGGAAAAACTGTTTTCCCTCAAGAAATCAAGTCTAAAACAGTCATTTAATATCGAAGGGTAATGAAGAGTTTTTAAAAATTCAATTCCCTTCAAGTTCAAAAATTTTAGTTTTGAGGAGCAATCTTTGAAAAATCATATCTTACACTCCATAGGTCCAAAATTGGAAACTTTGGTACCGTTGGAAACTAGTTCCAAAGTACTAAAAGTTCCTAGAAGACAATTTTCCAAGATTCTAAATGGAAAACACTCAAATTTTGGCTTAAAGGGGCTGACTTGGACTCCCAAGACAGTTTCAGTCTTAGTTTTCGGTAAACTTTGGAAATTCGGAAAAATTTACAGAAAGTGAACTAGCCTCTGAAATTCGTACCTCAATTAGAATTCCAATCAAGGTTTAAAACACAATAAACAGAACTAGAATCGGAGTTTTGAACACCAAGATATAGCAGCTCAAAGTTGGTTAAAAACAAGGACTGCTCGGCCCATTTTTCCAGGTTTGAAAGGTAACTTTGGGATCTTATTTGTATATCAAAACAGTCTTAGTGTGAGAACCTGAGGAAGAGAAAAATCCGATTTTAGGGTTTTAGGGTTTTATCGATTTTCGTGCACACATTTTTTTTATTTTCTTTATTATATTCATTTTACATATATTTTATAAGTAAATATAGTTTTTAAACCATTTTTCTAGTATAAGTGAGTTCACGAGAGATTTGGAGCGAATAGCGGATGTGGGACCCGCTAGTGCGTTAAGTGAGAGAAATTCGGCCTATTTGGGTTAAGTTGTGCAGTAAGGCATTAAATTACGGAGTGCTAAGAGATAATTAGAGGTTGGTTAGATATTTGATCATTAGTAAGCTAAAGGATAAGAAAGAAATCCAAAAGTGCCACGTGTCCCGACGGGATTGGCCCAAGTTTTGCCTAACTTTTCCTTAACTTTACTAAAACCAAACTTTGACCAAAATCATCTTCATTTATGCTTCATAGTGGCCGAAAATTTGAGAGAGAGAAAGGGAGAGAAAGCTTCAACTTCTCTTTCAATTTCTTGTCCAAAATTCGAAATCCAACCGATAAAATTCCAAAAACCTCAGTAGAAATCGCTTACTAAGGAAGATTAAAGGTGCTTGTGGAGTTATTTTGCAAAGGAAAGCTCTAAGTTGCTACCTTTCTTGAGGATTAAGGTATTTTGCTTGGAACTTAACTTTTGTCCATAATAATGGTGAATTAGTGGCTTATAATGGTTAAGGAGCTTATTTTATGGATGATTTTATGGTTTAAAGTGAAGTTTGGTGAAGTTATTATTTTCTTGGAAATTTTTCTGTTTTCATAAGATAATCATAGTTGGCTTGGATTGATGGCTTAATATGGTGTAATTTGGAGCTATTATGCGTTAATTGTGGTTAATTGCGGAAAATTTCAGCTTATACGGTAAATTTCAGCATTAGGGTTTCAAGTTGGGACCTTATTGTGCTTGGGTTGAGAGCCACTAATTAGCTCAAATTGAAGGGTATTGTGGCCCTAATTAGATGTGTTTCATTGCCTATGATTTATATGTGAAATTGTGGCTGAATTGGATTGAGTTTGATGTGGTTTGTAGGATGGAAAAGTAAGGGAAAACAAGGGAGGTGCTGTCAAAATTTTCGCAGGAACCCTTGAGCAGTTTTGGGAAATTCGCTATAACTTGATGTAAAAATATCAGAATTAAGTTCTATTTGTTGCGTTTTAAACTAGATTCATGGGGCTATAAACCGTGAAAATTTCAGACCCTGATTCTGTCTGTGTGATTTATGGTGATTTTCCAAAGTTGACTGAAATTGCATACCTGTTCTGTCTTCTACTGGATAAAACAGAAATTTGAGGCTCGACTTTGACCGACTTGTGATCTGAATCTTATAAATGTGTCTTCTACGTAATTGTACCCCTTTTTGTCTATTTTCCGATGGTATAAATTTTATCAATTTTGGACTTAAGAATCGTGAGATATGATTTTTCAAGTGATGGCGCGTAAAACTGGAAAATCCTGTTTTCCTCGAATTAGTCCTACTTTCATTTTGCACTTTAAATTTGGAGTTAGTAGATCATTGTAGGCATGGTTTTGGGTAGAAGTGAAGGGTTTTGGATCGTTCATGTCTTTAGGACCAACTACTACTACTTTTTCACTCCACAACTACACTTTTGTATTGCTTTGGTAATTTACTTGGTTAGGCATATGACTCGTAATCGAGTCTCAATTGTTTTACCTTGGTGGTTTAGGACGTGCCGGTGATCCGAGTACTTCGGGAGGAAACGTTTGAAGTTGTTTGTGTGAACTGGTGAGTGTACCATCCCCTGAAATTGGTGCTTATCTGATTCATCTGTACTTGCAACTTGCAACTTGATTATTTGTGACTTTTGTATGCTTTGTATGAAACGAGGGTGTACTTTATCACACTCGTTTCTCTCATCTGGTTATTCTGGTTCCTGTATACTGTATAAATCTGTATTTGTTCTCTGTATCTGTTATCTGTACCTGTTTTCTGTATTTGTTGATGTCGTTTGGAGAATTAAATCCAACGACCATTCTATGACCTTTGAGCTCAAAACCGGGGGCTAGTTACTCGAGTCGAGCCGGCAAGGGCCGGTCGATTAGATAACGAACCACGGTAGTCCACTCTAGGGAATCTTTGGGTATTGGAGATTCTGGATTTTCGGTATACTCGAGTATTACCACCCACTGTACTGCTGAGGTGTTCGGGCCCGGTGAGGGGTATGTTTGGTGGATGGAATCGGCGTTAAAGTGGTGCTCTACTGGACGGGTTACTTTACTTGAAAGTTGACGGAGTGTCAACTACTATTTGATCAAGCTCCGGTGAAGCAATGAGAACCTTGGCTCCTGAGAGCCACCTGTATCCTTTCCATTTGAAGTGTTTATTTATTTCCCTATCTGGTGTGTATAACTGCATGATTGATACGTGAAATGCCATGATTCATGACTACTTGTACTTCTGGTACCTCATTGAGCGTAAGCTCACCCCCTTCCCGTTATCTTTGTTTTCCTTACAGGGAACAACACTTTTGAACCATGATTTTGAAGAAAGTGTCAAGCTAGTGTAAATGTTATTTTGTTACGCTCTGTTGTAATCAACCCTAGTTGCTTTTATCAAGTATCACGTTTTGACTTATACAACTTTTTATGTATGTACTTAAGTGTTTAAGCATGTATATTAGGTGTATTCGTTTGAGATACTACTTGTAATCATTCGGAACATTTTAGTTGTGTGTAATCGGCGTAGTAGTCTCCGAGTGTTTGTTTTCTTTGGTTTCGATCGCGCGTAATCTAGGGTTTGTGTGATTCGACTTCGTAGTCCTGGCGAGAGTTGGGCAGGCGGTCCGCCAACCCCTTTGGTTCGCCTTAGGGGAAGGTGGGGCTGTCACACTTAGAATGTCGCCAAAATTGGTACACGTCAACTTCCATATGAGGACTACTCCTCTATCAAATTTCATTTGAAAATTTGCACGGAAAGGTAGTTAACTAAACTACCAAAGTTTAAGGAATTCCCAAGACAAATCTGTCTTCTTGCTTCCTTTTTCTTTTTCAAACATTTTGCCCAATGAAATCAACTCAATTCTGGCTTATTTGTGAAACAAAGGTCTAAGAAACATCTAATATACATTTGGTAGGTGATTGATATCCGAATTTTCAAAAACAACAAGTCCCAAGTCAAACTAGGCCATTCGGCTAGCCAAAATTAGGGTTTTCCAGATTTGGTACAGTTCGGGAATTGGACTATATCTCCCACAATTCAACTTAAAATTGAGCATGGTTGGTGGTGTTGGAAACTAGATTCAACAGGATACAATTCATCAGAAGAAGTCATTCTGAAATTCAGTTTGAAAACAAGAGAAAATAGAGCCACAAGTTGTAGCTTCTAGTTTCCTCTCGGTTGGACTGACAAAACAGGGCATCCGACTTTGATCAATCACTACAGATGACACACTTCGAATTAGAAGGTATATGATATACCGTTAGAAAACTATGGATGTCTAGTTTCAAATGCCACAAACAGTACTTGATTTTGACGTCTGAACAGAGAGTTATGATCGTTCAAAGTTGCTCTGTCCAGCACACCTGGACAGTGTTTTTCCAGATTTGAAGATTTTCGAAATTCCAACGTTTACCCAACCAAATCAAATGATTTTTGGTGGAAACTTTCCACACATCCTATACAGCATATCTACATCAGATTCAAGGTAAAATTGAGCATCTAAAATTCGAACCAAGTGCACGGAACTAACAGGGCAGAATTCGGCTACTTCCTACGCAACTTTCCTTCGGTTTTCTTTTCACTCTTCTAACTTATATCCACTTGTTTAACACATAATTAATACCAACAACACTCATAATCACCATATCAGTCCAATATATCCATTGTGGGATTTCATAGAGCCCACTCCAACATTTAAACTCAACCCACAACAATAACCATGAAGCTACAAGCTTCCTAGAGAAATTTAACCAACTAGAACTAAGATTAAGTGACAGGATGATTACCTTCTACTTGGTGAAAAATCAGAAATTTTACACCTCTAAAGCCCCAAGAAAACCAGCAAGAGTGAGGTCCTCCACCAAGGGTAAGTGAATCTCCAAGTGTTTGTGAGTTTGTGTGAGAAATTTGAATGAAAATGAAAGCTCAAATGAGGTGAAATGAAGAGAGGCTCTTCTTCTTCTTCCTTGGAAGCTTTGGCCGAACAAGAATGAGAGGAGAGAGAGAGTGTTCTGATTTCTAAAGCTTTTTGGAGAAGCTTGGTGGTTGGTGGTTCAAATTTGAGTAAAAGTCAACTTTGAATAGTGTGCGCACACGCGCGCCACTACATTGGCTTTCCCTGGATAGTACTTTATCGTGCAATCATAGTTTTCCAAAAATTCCATCCACCTACGTTGTCTCAAATTTAGCTCCTTTTGAGAAAACAAATACTTAAGGCTCTTGTGGTCAGTAAAAACCTCAAACGTTAATCCATAAAGGTAATGCCTCCATTTCTTTAAAGCAAACACTACAGTCGTTAACTCCAAATCATGAGTCGGGTAATTCCTCTCGTGCGACTTTAATTTCCTTGAGGTATACGCTATCACTTTCTCATTTTGCATTAAAACACATCCCAAACCTAGACCACAAAACTATCCTTCCCATTCGGTAGAGCTAACACAGGTGCTCTCGTTAAACGTCTCTTTAGCTCTTGGAAACTTTCTTCACACTTAGGACTCCATATAAACTTCCCACTTTTCTTGGCTAACTCAATCATGGATCCAGCAATCCTAGAAAAATCCTTGATGAATCTCCGGTAATATCCTGCTAATCCTATAAAACTTCGAACTTCAGTAGGGTTTTTCCGGTTGTTTCCATTTTGAAACAGCTTCAACTTTGGCTGGATCCACTTTAATCCCATCCTTAGAAATTATATGACCCAAAAATGTCACTTCTTTCAACCAAAATTCACACTTGCTAAACTTAGCATACAACTGATGTTCCTTTCAAAGTTTGTAAAACAATTCTAAAATGTTTCTCGTGATCCTCCACAGTCTTAGAGTACACTAATATATCATCAATGAATACTACCACAAATTGGTCCAAATAAGGCTTAAAGACCCTGTGCATCAAATCCATAAAAGCAGCAGGTGCATTTGTTAACTCGAACGGCATTACGGCAAACTCAAAGTGTCCATACCTCGAGTTAAAAGCAGTTTTTAGATATATCTTTTTCCAAAATCCTCAACTGGTAGTAACTCTGTCTAAGATCCAACTTGGAGAATACTACCGCCCCTTGCAATTGGTCAAACAATTCATCAATGTGGGGCAATGGGTACTTATTCTTAATAGTGACATTATTTAAGCCTCGGTAATCTATACACAGTCTTAAACTCCCATATTTCTTCTTAACAAATAAGACTGGGGCTCCCCATGGTGAATCACTTTCTTTTATAAAACCCTGCTCCAGTAGATCCTGTAATTGCAATTTCAATTCTTTCAATTCAGCTGGAGCCATTCTATATGGAGTTCTAGAGATAGGCGCTACTCCCGGAGTCACATCAATCTGAAAAGCTATTTCCCTTTTTCGGGGGTAAAGACTCTAACTCTTCAGGAAAGACATCTGGGTACTTTTTCACTACGGACATGTCCTCTAATTTCACTTTATCACTAGGAGTATTGATAAGAAAAGCCAAATATCCCTGATCTCCCTTACTTAACATTTTCCTAGCTCGGATCCCTGAGATAAGTGTAGATGAGGCTAATCTACCCCTTACATCCAATTTCAGGGTTGCCTCTCCCGAAATGCACAATTCTACTGTTTTCGTCTTACAATTCAACTGAGCATTATAACGGGCTAACCAGTCCATTCCTAGGATCACATCATACCCCTTAATCGCCAAGCCCATTAGATCGGCCTGTAATTTCCGTTCCCCCAACCCAGATCTCACAATCCTTATATATCAAGTTAGCGATTAAACTTTGATCCCCTGTAGGTGTCCTAACCTCCAAATCATAAGGTAACTTAATTGGTTTCAAGTCTATTCCACCCATGAAATTAGGGTTTACAAAAGAATGTGTTGCACCCGGATCAATTAAAACCTTAGCTAAACGGTGGAAAATAGGGATCGTACCTTCAACCACCTCAGTCGCATCAGGGATCTGTTGGTAGTCCAATGCGTAAACTCTAGCAGGTACCTTTGGTCAACTCCCTCTAGCACTAGTCTGCTTAGAAGTTGACTTTTCTGACCTTTGAGTGCTACCTCCTATCTTCAGCTTACTTGGACAAGTCGCGAGCTGGTGCTCGGCACTACCACAGAACAAATACTTCCCGACTTCCTCCAACACTCATTCTCTGAATGATTTGGTTTACCACAGTAACCACAGTTAACTTGAGGTGTCACTGCCGAACCACTAGAAGGCACTCCTCTCACTTGAACTGGCCCACTACGACCTCCTCTGGATAAAGCTCCCCTTGAAACTCCAGCAATCCTTACTCCTCCCATTCCTCTTCCCATCTTGGAAGGTTGGGGTACTTTTACCAGTCTGTCCAGAAGTATGACTAGAAAAGTTCCATTTCTTATTGTGGAAATCCCTAACTTGCATACTCTCGACTCTTTGCGCTTTCTCTAGAGCCTCAGTAAATGTAGAGATTTAGGCCGCAGCCAAGTCCTCCTGGATTTCTACATTAAACCCTTGTACAAAACGTCTTATCCTTTTCCGCTCATTGATCACCAATTCAGGAGCATACTTAGAAAGCTTAGTAAACTTCCCCTCATACTCAGCTACACTAAGAGTTCCTTGTTTCAACTTTATAAACTCGTCCTCCCGTTTCTCTTGGATTAGCGGCGGAAGGAACTTCTCATTAAACTTCCTCGTGAAATTCTCCCAAGTCCAAGGGGTTTGGGCTCTCTCCCACTTTTCCTTTATCACGTCCCACCAGGCACGTGCTACTCCCTCAAATTGTCAAGCAGCAAAATTCACTCGCCTATCTTCGGTATAGTCTAAGGCGGCGAATATGTTGGTCATCCTCTCCAACAAATTCTCCGCTATCTCAGGATCAGGTTCACCAGTGAACTTAGGCGGGTTAAATTTCAGGAACCTCTCCAAGGCTCTACCTTCCCCTCTATCCTATCCCTCAAGTTGGTTAAGTGGCCCTGGTCCCTGCCTCTCAGCTAATCGTTCTAGGATATCAATCATCCTATTAATGGCAATAGCCATTTGGTTACCCTCTAGATTCTCTTGTCCCTGGGTCGGTCCAGTTGCCGATCCCTGGTCATCCCTTTGAGGTTGGGTTTGCCTAGTTTCTTGCCCACGACCTCGACCACTCCTTCGCCCGTCCATAATTCTAGGTATGTCTAGTGTAAAAATAAAAGAAATTACGTGAGCAAATATTTAAAACAAGAGCCAACTCGAAGCATCAAAATTAGCAATAATTAACATGTATTTACACTTTAGAATGTGATGCCCCCACTTCTCCCTAAGGCGAACCAAAGGGTATCCGCGGGACGCCTGCCCAACTCTCGCCAGGACTCACGATAATTCGATTCACGCTTAACGATAATAACCATTAATACAAGTCTACTAAAGAAGATCGCTCCCATACTTATATATATACAACATCCGGTCATACACCACGAGTACAAAATACATCAATCTTCCAATTCTTACATTGGTTCCCAAAAAAATATATCAATTCCCAAAATATACAATAGCCACAATAACCAGTCAGTTCCATTGAAAATCCTATTACAAAGTACATCAAAAGGGTTCCTCCGAGTTTTACTTCAGTTCTATCCCTGTTAAGGAAAACAAATCTACGGAGTGAGCAATCTCTCGTGAGGCCAAGAAACACACATGCAAGCACATTGTCCAAATAACAATCCCATTTAACGAATATAACTGTAATATGCAAGAAAATAATAATTCGAGCAAGAATATGTAAGCAGAAACAATTCAAGGATATATGAGCTCTCAGGAGCTATTTTCCACTTGCTCGATCCAGAATCTCCGCGAATTGACAATCCATCAATCGGGTGGGTGTAGTCCGTAGAATTTCACTTATCATGTCCCCGATCACCGTTACATACCCCTGTACCGGGCCTCCCTGTCGTTTGTTTTGGGCGATACTGTTTCTAGTATGCCAAGCAAGACTTCTCAATAGGTCAAGTTTATGTTTTCTCATGGTTCGCCAAGGTTCCCGACCAAGCCCATGCCGGCTCAAGTCCAAGGTTAGTCAGTGAGAGTTGGGCGTCCCCATGTTCATTTGGGTGTCGAGGAGATTCACTCCAGCGACGTATGCAGCCATAGCATACCATTTAATTCATACAATCATCCAATTTCATTCAACCATTCATTTCATTCATTCAATCATTTAATATAATTCATTCCATTTATTTCAAAGGAGAACGAGTGCGATAAAGTACACACTCGACTCGATAGTTATAGTCATGCTATACATAACTTGCAAATTCACATAATTTCAATTAGTCATGCACTTGACACTCACCTAATCACAAAGAGAGTAAGTAGTGCGATTCAAGCACTTAGACGTCCGATGTGAGGTCCTCTTGAATGCCTGAGTAAACAATGGCATTTATTACATACTATCATTCAAAATCCCCAATTATCAAGAAAGATTGCACACTTGTACAATCTAGAGAAATCTTACGAAAATGAGCCTTAACTTGCTCCAATTCAAGGTTCAAAGGTGGTATTTAAACGCACAAGGAAAAACTAATTTCCTTCGTGAAAACAAGTCCAAAATGGTCAAGTAGTATTGAAGGATAGGGAAGAGTCTCGAAAACTCAATTCCCGTCAAGTTTGAAAATTTTCAGATTTGAGGTGCACTTTTGGAAAAATCATAACTCACTCTCCGTAGGTCCAAAATTGGAAAACTTGATACCGTTGGAAACTAATTCCAAAGCACTAAAAGTTCCTAGAAGACACTTTTCCATGATTCCAAATGGAAGATATTCAAAATTCAGCTCAAAGTTGCTGTTTTAAGCTTACCACGACAGCTTCGGGTTGGTTTTTGGCCAACTTTGAAAATTCGGTAAAATTCACAGAACGCAAACTAGCCTCTAAAATTTGGAACTCAATTAGCGTTGCAAATAAGGTTAAAACACAACAAACAGAACAAGAATCGGAATTTTGAGCGCTAATATATAGCAGCTCAAAATTTAGTACAAAAATGAAGTTGACTGGGCAAAATTCCAGATTTGCAGCTTGAACTGTGGGACTTTAGTTGGGCATCAAAACGAACTCGGAATGATACCAAATTTGGCAGTATTATCCTACCATATAAAGGATATTCCTCTGTCAAATATCATATAAAAATTCATTCGAGAAGCTAGTTAACAAAGTCACTAAAGTTCAAAGAATTTCCAAGGCAAATCTGCCTTGAACTTTTGTTTCCCTCTTCTCAAACATTTGGCCAATGAAATTTTATCAAACATGGTTCATTTATGAAGAAAATGTCTAAGAAACCTCCAAATTACATTTGGTAGGTGCGTAACACCATGAAATTCGAAATAACAAGTCCCAAATCAAGATTAGTCATAACACAACCCAAAATTAGGGTTTTCTTCCACTAAGACAGTTTTGTAATTCGGCCATAACTCACTCAATTCAACTTGCCATTGAGTGTGGTTGGTGGATTTAAAAACTACATTCATAAGGCTACAATTTTACAGAAGGAATCATTTTAAAATTCTGTCCACAACTAGCTCATATTTGAGCTTCAAGTTGCAGTTCATAACAGGGCTCCCAGTTCATCCGAGAAACAGGGCAGTCATCTTTGAATGATTTGGTATGGTTCACTCCGGTTGAATAAAGAGGTGTATTCTATACTTTTGGAAAACTGGAAGTGTCTAGTTTCCAATGCCCGCAAACGGCACTCAATTTCAACGTCGGAACAAAGAGTTATGATCAAAACAAAATCACTGCCAGAGCATTACGGGACAGAGTTTCCAGTTTTGATACAATTTTGAAAATCTCCACTTTTTACCCAACCAAATCAAGTAATGTTTTTGAGAAAACTTTCTACACATCCCACACAACATGTATACATCATAACCAAGTCATTAGAACCACAAAATATTGCCCTAAGGGCCACGGACATTCACAGGGCAGAAACGGAAAGTTTTTCATCTTCACTCCCTTTGAGCTTTCATCCATAATATCACTCATTTCTACTAATTCAAGCACTAAACCAACATTAACAACTTCAAAACACCACAAATCAGTCCAACAAGCCATAGTGGGAGTTTCATAGAGCCCACACAACACTTTCCAACATAAACAAAGCTACCCACATGATTATATGAACTTATAAATGCAATATTACTTCCATAAACCAAGAATCTTAAGGTTGATCATTGCTTACTTGTTTAGATGAACCAGACAGAAATTTCGGTCCAAAGATGGTCAAGAAAAGCCGTGGAAATGAAGCTCTTTTTGTAGCTTAAGATGATCACCAAGTGCTTAGCAAAGTGTGGTTGAATTTTTGTGTGATTTGGTGGAGGTTCGATGAAGAAATGAAGAAGAAATTTGAAGAGCTTGGAGTTGTTTTTCTTCTCTTGATGGCCGGCCAAATGAGAGAGAGAAAGGAAAGTTTTGGTTGCAAATGAAGCTTCCAAGAGAAGCTAAAATGCGTGGCTCTAATTTGCCCAAAAGTCAACTCTTCAATGGTGCGCGTTTGCGCGCGTTTCGCGCCCGATTCCTCTCGGGTTTGTTTCACTTGTGCACTAAACCTCTAATGGACTTATATTCATACTATTATTATTCACTCTTAATAGTTCTAAAAATAAAGGTCCAAAGTCCCTCAATTGATCGCGCGCGCGAAAACGCGTACTTCCGGCTTGTGCGCGAGAAAGTGCAATTTCTAAGAAATTCTCGTAACAATAGTATTACTAACTAATACTCGAGTATTTAAACATAAAATACCTATTTTAAGACTAATGTATAAGTCTTCAATTTCCAAGCTCATTGTACCCTCAAATCGATTATTGCCTCCAAACGCGAATTCACTATTCTCGCTAGACGAGCTTCCCAAAATTTAATTTTTGTAACAAGTCATTTTAAAAATACATGTAAGTTATAATTTCATGTAATTGGGTCTAAAAGGTTGGAATAAAATATTCAGAGCAAACGGCCAATTAAATATTTAAATAAGCCAGTAATAGGAGTTTAAAATAAGTAAATTTGCGGGTCCTCACATGAGTTTACTATTGCTTTCTCAAATCTCCAATAAATTTGCCTCAACGCGTCTTTCGGAAAACTATCGACGCGCGAGCGGTATGCACTTAATTAGAACTCATTCACCTTTAATTTCTCAATTAACTTTTCTTAATCTATTATTGATCATTCTTAATTTCCCTAAGATAATTACACTTTCGAACAGAATATCACCTCGAAGCACATGTACTAATTATTTCTCACTTAAACGAATCTCCGAAAATTAAATTTACTAACGGGACGTTTTAAAAACATAAGGAAGACATTGTTCCATATGAATGGTCTTAAAATAGTTGAAATAAAATATTTGGAGAAAACAGGTGAATAAATATTTAAATAAATCAATAATATTCGATAAAAATAAGAAATTTTTTTTTGAGTCCTCACATAGAATCCATATAATTAGCAAGTCATGGGGAATTACAAAAATATAGCACACAAGTGCCACAAAGGTACTTTTAGTCATGCACGACTAAAGTAAAATCAAGTGCCTCAAAAGCAGGCCACACAGTCAAGCAAAATACAATGGCCTAAGCACTAGCATCACCCCAGCTATTTCTAACTACAAAAGTCAAAAGCCTATCACTCGAGATCTAGTCCATAGTAGGGCTATCAGGTGGAACCTCCTCCTCAGGGTCCTCCTCTGGATCCTCCTCGGCGCCCTCCTGAACTGGACTCTGTATCACCTCCATCACCTCATCGATCAGCATAGTGGCATCGGCCATGATCCTGGAAGCCCGATCACGGACCTTCTCGTCTATCCTAGTAAGTCGAGCCCTAACTCTCTGAAACTCATCACGGGCGGCCTCAACCCTAGCCACCTCGTCCACCACGGTCCCCTCTAACTCAACAATCCTAGCACTTAAATTTACTAACGGGACGTTTTAAAAACATAAGGAAGACATTGTTCCATATGAATGGTCTTAAAATGGTTGAAATAAAATATTTGGAGAAAACAGGTGAATAAATATTTAAATAAATCAATAATATTCGATAAAAATAAGAAATTTTTTTTGAGTCCTCACATAGAATCTATACAATTAGCAAGTCATGGGGAATTACAAAAATATTGCACACAGGTGCCACAAAGGTACTTTTAGTCATGCACGACTAAAGTAAAATCAAGTGCCTCAAAAGCAGGCCACACAGTCAAGCAAAATACAATGGCCTAAACACTAGCATCACCCCAGCTATTTCTAACTACAAAAGTCAAAAGCCTATCACTCGAGATCTAGTCCATAGTAGGGTTATCAGGTGGAACCTCCTCTGGACCCTCCTCTGGACCCTCCTCCGGATCCTCCTCCGGATCCTCCTCGGCGCCCTCTTGAACTGGACTCTGTACCACCTCCATCACCTCATCGATCAGCATAGTGGCATCGGCCATGATCCTGGAAGCCCGATCACGGACCTTCTCGCCTATCCTAGTAAGTCGAGCCCTAACTCTTTGAAACTCATCACAGGCGGCCTCAACCCTAGCCACCTCGTCCACCACGGTCCCCTCTAACTCAACAATCCTAGCACTCTGAGTATTCACCATAATGCTCAACTCCTCTACCTCCTGAAGTAGAGCTCGGTTTGTATCCACCAACTGGCGACGCTCATCATCTAGAGCAAATACAAGGTGATTCGGGTAAGCATATCTCGTCCTACAGACACATCTGGGAAACCTAGTAGAGGGCGAGTAACGCACACGAGCTCCTCCGCCCCGAGCGCTATAGTAAATAGACCTAAGGGCTCCATGTGGCCATTAGCATGACCATTCCCATTAGCAGCAGGTCCTCCATTCCCATTCTCCATCCCTGCAAAACAACCACAATTTTCGGGTTAGAAACTTAGAGTCACTAACTCGCTCAAATATAACTTAGTGTATAATTAGGTTATCTCATTCCTATTCTTAGAAGTAAAGTTCCTAATACATCTCCCAAATAGATCTCTAACCTAGCGCTCTGATACCAACTGTGATGCCCCCACTTCTCCCTAAGGCGAACCAAAAGGTATCGGCAGGACGCCTGTCCAGCTCTCGCCAGGACTCGGTACAATTCCAGTCCAAACTTACAGTCTAATACTAACAATGAAAGTCGGAGTAAAGACAAGAAGTCAATTCATACATAAATTCCATCTTGCATCACGAATTCAAGATACAGTCACTTTTCCCCAAAATATACAACTTCCAAGATTGTCTAGTCAATTACAATCAAAACCCTAATGCAAAAGTGCCTCCAGTCGGCGGTTCCTTACAACTTCCATTCCAGTTCCTGTTAAGGAAAACAAACTAATGGGGTGAGCCAATACTCAGTGAGGTCAAGAAATACACATGCAAGCACGTAGTCCAAGTAGCAGTAATACTCAGTAAGTAAAGCCATAACGTTCAAGTAATTAACATTTCAAGCAGGTTAAAGTAAACAGAAACAATTCAAGGATATGGTGGCTCTCAGGAGCTAATTTCCACTTGCTTTGCCAACCTCGATCGAATATCTTCCCGCGAAGACACTTCGTCAACCGGGTCGGTATTTTACGTCCATAGATCTCCACTTACTTCACAGTTCCGTCAACCATACACCCCCACCAGGCCCGAACTGCTATAAAGGCACTACTTCACGAGTAGGCCAAGCAAGATCTCTCAAGAGATCAAGCTTTCAGTTATCTCATGGCTCACCAAAGTTCCCGACCTCATGCCGGCTCGAGTCCAAGGTCGGCCGATGAGTTTGGGCGTCCCCCAGTTCATTTGTATATCGAGGAGATTCACTCCAACGATATGTATACAGTTCAGTTATAGGTCGAGGAGATTCACTCCAACGACATATGCAGCCATAGCATATAATTCAGTTCAATTCAATTCAGGCAATTAAATTTCAATTCAGTTAAATGAGAACGAGTGCGATAAAGTACACACTCGACTCAGCAGTTATAAATTTTCAGTCCATAAGGAGCAATTCACATAATTGCACAAAACATGCACTTGACACTTACCAATTAAAAATAAGGAAGTAGTGTCCAAGTGAGGGTTTTAGGCGTCCACTGTGAGATCCTCTTGAAGGTCTCTTTGAGTGCCTGAGCAAATAATAATTAACTATCATACACTATCGCTTATAACCCCTAGTTAACAAAGGAGATTGTACACTTGTACAATTTAAGAAAATATCATGAAAAAGAGCCTTAATTACTCGTAAATCGAGACTCAAAAGTGGAGTTTAATAATGCAAGGAAAAACTGTTTTCCCTCAAGAAATCAAGTCTAAAACAGTCATCTAATATCGAAGGGTAATGAAGAGTTTTTAAAAATTCAATTCCCTTCAAGTTCAAAAATTTCAGTTTTGAGGAGCAATCTTTGAAAAATCATATCTTACACTCCATAGGTCCAAAATTGGAAAATTTGGTACCGTTGGAAACTAGTTCCAAAGTACTAAAAGTTCCTAGAAGAAACGTTTCCATGATTCTAAATGGAAAACACTCAAATTTTGGCTTAAATGGGCTGACTTGGACTCCCAAGACAGTTTCAGTCTTAGTTTTCGGGAAAGTTTGGAAATTCGGAAAACTTCACAGAAAGTGAACTAGCCTCTGAAATTTGTACCTCAATTAGATTTCCAATCAAGGTTTAAAACACAATAAACAGAACTAGAATTGGAGTTTTGAGTACCAAGATGTAGCAGCTCAAAGTTGGTTAAAAACAAGGACTGCTCGGCCCATTTTTCCAGGTTTGAAAGGTAACTTTGGGATCTTATTTGTATATCAAAACAGTCTTAGAATGTCACAAAAATTGGTACACTTCAACTTCCATATGAGGACTACTCCTCTATGAAATTTCATTTGAAAATTCGCACGGGAAGGTAGTTAACTAAACTACCAAAGTTTAAGGAATTCCCAAGACAAATCCTTTTTTCTTGCTTCCTTTTTCTTTTTCAAACATTTTGCCCAATGAAATCAACTCAATTCTGGCTTATTTGTGAAACAAAAGTCTAAGAAAAATCTAATATACATTTGGTAGGTGATTGATATCCGAATTTTCAAAACAACAAGTCCCAAGTCAAACTAGGCCATTCGGCTAGCCAAAATTAGGGTTTTCCAGATTTGGTACAGTTCGGGAATTGGACTATATCTCACTCAATTCAACTTGAAATTGAGCATGGTTGGTGGTGTTGAAACTAGATTCAACAGGATACAATTCATCAGAAGAAGTCATTTTGAAATTCAGTTTGTAAACAAGAGAAAATAGAGCCACAAGTTGTAGCTTCTAGTTTCCTCTCGGTTGGACAGACAGAACAGGGCAGCCGACTTTGATCATTCACTACAGATGACTCACTTCGAATTAGAAGGTGCATGATATACCGTTAGAAACCTACGGATGTCTAGTTTCAAATGCGGCAAACGGCACTTGATTTCGACGTCTGAGTCGAGATTTATGATCGTTCAAAGTTTCTCTGTCCAGCACACCTGGACAGTGTTTTTCCAGATTTGAAGATTTTCGAAATTCCAACGTTTACCCAACCAAATCAAATGATTTGTGGTGGAAACTTTCCACACATCCTATACAACATATCTACATCCGATTCAAGGTCAATTGAGCATCTAAAATTCGAACCAAGTGCACGGAACTAACAGGGCAGAATTCGGCCACTTCCTACGCAACTTTCCTTCAGTTTTCTTTTCACTCTTGTAACTTATATCCACTTGTTTAACACATAATTAACACCAACAACACTCATAATCACCATATCAGTCCAATATATCCATTGTGGGATTTCATAGAGCCCACTCCAACATTTATACTCAACCCACAACAATAACCATGAAGCTACAAGCTTCCTAGCAAAATTTAACCAACTAGAACTAAGATTAAGTGACAGGATGATTACCTTCTACTCCTTGGTGAAAAATCAGAAATTTTGCACCGCTAAAGCCCCAAGAAAACCGGCAAGAATGAGGTCCTCCACCAAGGGTAAGTGAATCTCCAAGTGTTTGTGAGTTTGTGTGAGAAATTTGAGTGAAAATGAAAGCTCAAATGAGGTGAAATGAAGAGAGGCTTTTCTTCTTCTTCCCTTGGAAGCTTTGGCTGAACAAGAATGAGAGGAGAGAGAGAGTGTTCTGATTTCTAAAGCTTCTTGGAGAAGCTTGGTGGTTGGTGGTTCAAATTTGAGCAAAAGTCAACTTTGAATAGTGTGCACACACGCGCGTTTTGTGTCCGTTTTCTCTCAGGTTCGTTTCACTTGTGCACTAAACCTCCAAATGTAATTCCTTTAATACTATAATTATTCACTCTTAGTAGTCTAAAATAAATTTCTAAAGTCCTTCAATTAGTCGCGCGCGTGAAAACGCGAACTTCCGACTCGCGCTCAATAAAGCGCAATTTCTAAGAAATTCTTGTAACGATGCTATAACTAACTAATACTAGGGTAATTAAGCATAAAAATAACTATTTTAGAACCACCAAACAAATAAATAAATAAATCGATAAAATAAATAAATAACAAAAAAAAAAATACGAGTCCTCACAGACTAAGTGGAGATTTAAGAAATTTATATTATACTACTAAGAGTGAATAATTATAGTGTTAAAGGAATTACATTTGAGGTTTAGTGCACTAGTGCAACAAACAAGAGAGAAAAGTGGTAGTGCACCTCACTATTCGCGCACTATTGCGAGTTGACTTTTGCACCATTAACCTAGCTTCCTTAACACACTTCATCCACCAACCATCAACACACAAAACACTCTCTCTTCTCTCTCTTGGAGTCGGCCGAACAGCAAGGGAAAGGAAGAGAAGAAAGCTTCTTCATGTTGCACCATTCTTGCTTCCATTTCACTCCCAAATTTGCATCCAACTTCAAAACTACTTGGAGATTAACTTTAGCTTGGAGGAGGACATCATCTAGTGGAAATTTCTTGGAGGTTTTGTGGTGAAAATTTCTGGTTTCTTCAAGGGTTAAGAGGTAACCATCAACTCTTGCAATCTCTCCATTTTTTTTCAAGAATCAAGCTTAGATTTCATAGATTTGACAACCCATGAAATAGGTAGAGGACTTGAGGAAATCCATTTTATCTTGTTTTAACTCTAAGCTAGCGGACTTGATGATACCTTTAGGTAGCTGCCTTGAGGTGTAACTAGTTGATTGTGGTTGTTTATGTGTTATATGGGATGAATACGGTTAGAAAGTAAAGGAAAAATCGAAGGAAAGTGGTGCACTAGAGCTGGCCGAAAATCTGTCCTTGTTGATCAGTGATTATTTCGAATTTTTGGTACTTTTTTTGCTGTGAAATTGATGGTTATATGTTTTATGTTGAGTGTACAAAGTTTCGTTCAAAAATCATTTGATTTGGTTGAGCAAAACTTGAGTTTTCGAAATTTAAAGAAATCTGGAAATGGGTTCAGGGCAGCCGAACAGTGCTCCTTTGATCGAACATAACTCTTTGTTCCAAAGTCAGAATCGAATGCCGTTTGAAGCATTTGAAAATAGACATTCGTAGATTTCTAACGGTATAAAAACCATTTGCTGGTTCGAAATGAGTGAACCGTAGTGATCCAACAAAATTGACTGTCCTGTTATGCATATCTGTCCGAGAGGAAATGAGAAGCTGCAACTTGTGGCTTGAATTTGAACTACTTGTGAACTGATTTTGGAAATATTTTCTTCTGATGAATTAAACCATTTTGAACCTAGTTTTCAACACCACTGACCATTCTCAATTTCAAGTTGCATAGAGTAAGATATGGTTCGATTTCCAATCTGTGGCAAAGCTGGAAATCTGGAAAAATCTTTCCTTCTTGTTGGCCGACTGGTCTAGTTTGTTGTGGGATGTTTCGCTTTGAAAATTTCGATGTCCATCAACCATCAACTACTTATTAAATGTTTATAGGACCTTGGTTTCAAAAAATAATCTAATTGTGGCTGATTTCCTTGTGCAAAACGTTTGAAAAGAAAGAAAGGCAAGAGGACAGATTTGCTTTGAAATATTTTTTGAACTTTGGTTGTTTCGTTAACTATCTTTCCATGGGTTTATTTGCATGAAATTTGATAGAGGAGTATTCCTCATATGGTAGTTTCAGTGTACCAAATTTGGTATATTTCTAAGACCGTTTTGATACCCAAATAACGCCCCAAAGTTAGCTCTTCAAATCTGGAAAATTTCTGTACAGTGTACAAATTCTGCTGATTTTATACTATTATAACTCGATGCTCAAAACTCCGAATTTAGTTCCGTTTGTTGTGTTTGAAACCTTGGTTAGATTTCTTATTGTGTTACGAATTTCAAGGGCTGATTCATTTTCTGTGAATTACGTCGAATTTCCAAAGATGACTGCAAAACCAAGACTGGTTTAAACCTGTCCTATTGGAACTGAAACTTTGAGTTGAAAAATGAATGCTTTCCGTTTAGAATCTTGGAAAATGTCTTCTAGGAACTTTTAGTACTTTGGATCTAATTTCCAACGGTATAAATTTTTCCATTTTTGGACCTACCGAGTGCAAGATCTGATTTTTCTAGATTTGACGCACAAAACTGAAATTTTCCGACTTGTTGGGAAATGAGTTTTTGGAAACTTTTCCGTATCCTTTGATATTGATTGATCATTTTAAACTCGATTTCATGGAGGAATTCAGTTTCTCTTGTGTTATTAAATCCTCACTTTTCAGTCTTGATTTTTGAATGATTAAGGTTCTCTTTTGAGACTTTGATTTAGTCTAAATAAGTGAACCTTCTTTCTTGGTTAATACATGGTTGTGAGTGAACGTACTTGTTATTTGTTCAGCCGCTCAAGGAGATCTTCAAGAGAATCTCGAAGCGGACGCCTAAAGGCTTAATTGCTCGCTCACTCACTTTTATTTTGACTTGGTGAGTGTCAAGTGTATGAAGTGTTGTTACATGCTTAAGTGTTTTCATTGATTGAGTGTTGTGAAAGTGTCGAGTCAAGTGTGTACTTTATCGCACTCGTTCTCTCTTAAGTGAATTGTATTTGAATTGCTTGAAGTGAATTGCTAAGTGAATTAAGTGAAGTTTTGCAATAGTGAATTATGCTATGGTTGCATATGTCGATTGGAGTGAATCTCCTCGACTTAAATTTATAATAGTGGGGGACGCCCAAACTCATCGGCCGACCTTGCGACTCGAGCAGCATGGGCTTGGTCGTAAAGCTTGGTGAGCCATGAGAAAATTTTATAAGCTTGATCTATTGGAGAGATCTTGCTTGGCATACTCGAGTAGTATCGCCTTATACAAAAGAAGTGCGGGCCCGGAGCAGGGGGTGTAACGGTGAACGGGGAAGAGTAAGTGAAGTTCTACGGACTAAATACTCACCCGGTTAACGGAGTGTCATCGCGGGAAAGTATTTGATCGAGTATTGGCAAAGCAAGTGGAATATAGCTCTTGAGAGCTCCTGTATCCTTATCAAGTGTGTTTTATGTTATGTTGGAAATTACATGAATGTTATCACTTTATCTCTCGTATAAGTGTCAATGCTACTTGAACTACGTGATTGCATGTGTGTTTCTTGGCCTCACGAGCATTCGCTCACCCATTAGCTTTGTTTTCCTTAACAGGGACCGAAATGGAAAGAATTGTGGTGAAGTGGACTTGATGGACTTGTAATTAGGATTTTGAATGTATTTGACTAGACATCTCTTGGAAGTTGTGTATTTTGGGAAAGTTGATGTATTTTGAAACTTGTGATATAAGATTGAATACTTGTGTATGGAAGTGACCTCTTTTCTTTGCTTCAACCTTTATTTTTAGTTGTTATCCTTTAAGTTTGAATTGGAATTGTATCGAGTCCTGGCGAGAGCTGGGCAGGCGTCCCGCCGATACCCTTGGGTTCACTCTTGGGAAAAGTGGGGGCGTCACAAAGGACACCACAGGAGCAAATGGGGTTAAGGTTCGACAGCTTTAATCTGAGATTTTGTGACTTCTGCTTGGATTTGGGAAGATAGAACTGCAAAAGGGGTAGCAAAAATGAACCCAAAGTGGGATTGAAAATTTGTTTCTTTTGATTGAAAACGTTGTTAGCAAGAAAGAAAGAACTCTTTGTGGAGGAGGCTTGTGAATTTGCTCAAGAGTAAAGGTAGAGAAGCTGGTGGTGGTGGAGGTTTATTCGCCGAAAACATAGTTGCTACTTGCTGGTCTTTTTGTGTTCCTTGATTTTAATTTTTTTATTTGTTTTTTTAAGTTGGGTAATGGTGCCCAACACAAATACCCAAATCGTCCAAAATATATGTGGATTTTTATTACCCAACCCAAAATTGATCCAACACCCAATTTACCCAACCCAATCTCTCAAATTAGTGGGTGTGTTAGGTGGGTTGTTGGGTTTTGGACATAATTGCCAGGTCTAACCATAACTAACATAGAGTGATTTAGGTAAAAGGATACAGTTAGCTCTCGAGAGCTGAATTCCCAGTTGTAGTAGCTTGATCCAAGCCTGTTGACACTCCGTCAATGTTTAGAGAAGCAGAAACATTGTCCATAGATCACCGCTTTATACCAATTCCTGTCCACCATTCATTCGCCTCACCGGGCCCAAATACCAAACAATGAAGGTAATACCCGAGTATACCAAATTTTGGAATAAAACTAGAGCTCAGTGAATCAGTAACAGTTTCCCATGGCCTGTCAATCTACCTTGACCAAGCCCTTGCTAGCTCGATTCGATAAACTAACCAATGAGATTTGGGCCCAAGTTCACAGTGTGATCATTGGATAGTATGTTCCAAACAACATTCAATTCAAGCACATGTAATAGATTCCAAGTGAACAGTAGAACAATCAACAATCAAGTGGGGTCGAGTGTGATAAGGTACACACCCGTCTAGCCAAGAGTAAACTAAAGTCATGATCAAACAATCATAATTTTCAATGAGGTTTGGGCCCAAGTTCACAGTGTGATCATTGGATAGTATGTTCCAAACAACATTCAATTCAAGCACATGTAATAGATTCCAAGTGAACAGTAGAACAATCAACAATCAAGTGGGGTCGAGTGTGATAAGGTACACACCCGTCTAGCCAAGAGTAAACTAAAGTCATGATCAAACAATCATAATTTTCAGTCACATAGTAGTTCACCTAAGCAACATGTCATGCAGGTGGTACACTCACCAATTCAAAGCAGAGCAACGTTAAACGTTTGTCTCCGGGTTATTCTTCTTCACCGACAAACCCTAAGAGCAACCAAGATAAAAAAATTATTATGGTCCAACCATCCAAAACTTAGGTGAACCAAGGAAAAATTCAAGTACATACTAGGGCAATGATTCAAGTATAGTTTTGGAGTGAAAGAAAAGCATTTGAACCCAAGAAAAGTGAGCACCAAAGGGAAATATTATGTATTTATAACTCATGAAACTCAGCAAAACATACGTAAAATATACACATGACTTTTGGAAGAAAAACGACCAACCTCAAGTTTAAAGTCAGACAAATGCAACTAGAGAACATGCTTGAAGCAACCGTTACTTTCCTCCTTGTATCATACATGGTTTTTAACAAAAATTCAGCTTATGCGTCACAACCAAGGTGGATTCAAAAAACCATAAGCAACCTAATCCAAACCAACCAAAAATCATACCTCTACCCTCACTCTTACTCACTTACATCACAAGAAAGAAAGAAACAAAACCAGCAGCATCTCCCCTAATTTCCTTAAGTTTCTCTTCTAAATTCAAAACTTAACTTCATGGCAAATCAACCTTAATCAAGACCACAAGTTATAAGATATAAGGGATACTAGTTCTAGGCCATAAAACTAACTAAATTGGACATATACCTAGCTCATATTCAACCATACCAAAGTTGGAAAATTGAACCTTAAGCTGGAATTTACAAACAAAAGCTGGAAATTCCTATAGTGAAGCCAAAAGTGCATACAAAAACTGGAAAATCCTCATGGCAAGACTAAAAGGACATAGCAAAGCTGAAATTAGCATTTCAAGGCTGGAATTTCTCAATCAAAGCTGGAAATTTCAAACTACTTCACAAAACTATGAAATCTTCCATGAAACCTACCATAATCAAGTCATAAATCCATTCAAGTGCAAGATAAAAGAGAAAAGGTAGTTTCGTGACATGAATACCTTCAAACCCTAAGGAGAAATGCAAACAAGAGCTTTCTTTTCTCCAAATCACTCTATGCAAGCTTTCCCTCCTTCCTTGATACAACTTCCTATGGATTAGATTAGGGTTTTAGGATGGATTTCTCAAGGAATCCAGCAAGAAATCAAGTTGGAATTGGAGTTTTTTTTCTCTTTTCTCTCCTTGGAGGTTCATCCAAGAGCAAGGTAAGAATAAGGGGTTTTTGCTTCAATTTTTCAAGATAAAGCCAAAGACTAATCTTGGTCAAGAGAGGTTTAGATCGTCGACAAGTGGTGGATCTCTTTGTCTTTCCTTAGTCTCTAATCACTAATCTCCATTGTTTTCCTCTAATTCACTCTTAACACTTCTAATCACATAATCCCTCCCATTTTTGTCCACCAAATTTATTACACACCTGACTAGTGGGCCCCACTTCATAATGCACTACGAACTTAACATGCACTAAGTTATAGAAGAAAAATGATAAAAATCTTGACTCACTTATGAAAGTATCTAAGAAATTAAAGCAAATAAAGTAAAGTAAAAGAAAATGTATTCAAAGAAATAAGATAAAATATAAAATAATTTTCAGATCCTTACAAGTCCTCACAGATCCACTTGATTTTTCATAAAATCTGTGAAGAGATCCATGGGATGGAAATAAAGATCTTCCACTGCCTTGCAATTTTGTTACCTGAAATATTTAAATTTTGAAATAATATAAAAGCTATATAGAGTCTCACTAGTTTAAATGCTCATATAAAAGTACTATAATTCCTAATTTGAAATCAATCTTATAGGTCCTATAAGAAATAGGAGTATGGAATGTCATTTTAGTAGCAATATATAAGGGAAACAATTAAAAAAATAAATTAAAAAATGATGGGGTATAAAAGGATCTGAGTAGAGATCATCTTAACTTATAGCTATTAATTGTTGTTATTATTAGTATTTTTAGCATATCAACCTTATATTGTTCATTAAGATCTAATTGTAAGTAATGTTTTAAAAGGTGAAAATGTCAGGCATTTTATGAATGTCTACTAGATGGAAGGAAAGGCTGAATGCGTGGAATGTAAGTCCTACAAATTCTTTTTTTTAGTATTTAGAAATATAAACAATATAGTAATACTATAAGGATTACAAAGGATATACATAAAAGTTACAAATACATACAAAAAATTAATAAATTAAAAAAGTCAACAAAATTATTACTATCTAACAAGCCAAATCATAACACAACCCTGGATGTTCTAGACAAACTGAGCTTGCAAGTATCAATATGGAATACCAAATTAAAATTTTAGACAATCTAAACATCAATAAACTTAAGCAATAAATTCATGGATGATAAACTTAAGCAATAAGCATAAAATCTTTAATTTTAATATATTTTTGTGAGATATAAGGCTAATGCTTAATTGTTCAAACTTACAACTTACATTTCTTTAAAAACAAACTCATGAAGTTTCAAGGTCTAAAGTCGGTCATAATTCCTTGAACCATTTTTTTTGACTTTTCCCTCCCCTCCTCTCTTTCTCTCTCTCTCTCTCTCTCTGTTGATGAACTAGGGTTTATTGGTCTAGGGTTTATTTTCTTGCATATGGTGGCCACAAGCCTCCGGTTTCGGCGATTGTTGGTGGCATATCTCGTTCTATGGCATAGAGAAGTTATGCGGACATGGTTGCTGGTTCTTCTTCTCCAACAGATTCTGATGTACTGGATTGTGATGTTGTCACCTCTTATGACGATGAACCTTCATTACAAATAACCTGAGAATAGATGTTATTAATTTCTAAACCTTTTAACAATGCTTAAGTGAGGCAGTTTCACTTTAGTAGATTGCCTATGGAGGTGATTAGGAAGGTTTTTGTATCATAGGGACTAAAAGGCGATTGTTCGGTATGATTACTCTTGAAGAGGATTATATGAGGCTTTTTTTGAGGATACTCAAAGCTCGCCTATGACAATATCAAAGTGGATGCTAGATTTTAGGGCTAATTAATAGTCATCTATAGCCCCAATTTGGGTAACATTTCTAGAGCTTCTAGTTCCATTTTTTAATAGAAAGTACTTGTAGAAACTTGGGCAAATTCTTGGACCACCTTTGAAGGTTGATTTGGCAATGTCAGAATTGAAGAGGTCGTCTATTGCTCATGTACTTATTGAGCTTGATGTTTATAAAGCTCCAATCAAACGTGTTTAGATGGGAGATGTGACTTTGGATTTTGGCAGTACATTGAATATAAGAATTGGCGTGTTCATATAGGACATGCTGAATTAGAATGCTTCAAGAAGAATACCTTGCTTCATCCTGTTGTGTAGTACAACTTGGTCTGCAATAGCCTATGTTAGTTAAAGTACCAAAGGTTTAGTTGGATAAGGGTAGAGGCAAAATTCATGGCAATATAGTAGATGGTCAACAAAAATTAAATGATGATGGGGCTGCTTTACGTGCTCTGGTGATTCGTGATCCTCAATTGAATAGGGAGAATTTACATACTGCTAGAGAGGATTTAGTGATTTAATCAAAGACGTTGCTACACCGGATGATGGTGTTGCTAAAGAAAATTACCAAAAGTGCAAAAAAATTTGTCCCAACTAATGGTACGTTTGTTTCAATTAAATGGCCATCTTGAGATGCTTAAGTTCATAAGGTGAAGACGTCGTCGACCAATTTGCAGCTGGTGAACTTTGAACATGCAGGTTGAATGATGAAGGTGGAGGAGTCATCAAAATTGCTAGGTAGTACTGATGTTGTAGGGAAACCTGATATTGTTGTGGAGAATCCTGGAGTGATGAGTTTTAATCTTGAAGATATGCGATGGACTCAAGTTGATCAAGTCCCAAATTCTCAAGTTGTATTGGCTGTGTCTGATAAATCTTTAAGGGGTAGTCAGGACCAGCAAAATTTGATCATTGATAACACTTTTATAGATCCTGAGTCTGAGGATGAGGGGTTAGGTTTGGTTTCTATTCATTCGTGGCTTTGAGGAATCTTCTGGAAGGCTTGGATTTGGATAGGAGAAGATTTCGTCGGCATCTAAAGTGCTAGACAAAACTCATGTTGATCAAGTTTCAAAAATTGGCCTACTGAAGGGACTATCTATTGTAAATTTGGCTGAGTCAATAAGCTCTTTGTATCAAATGAAGGAGTTTAATAGAATGCTTGATCACAAGTTGAAGGAGTCAGAATTATTGGATGCAAATTGTCCAAGGTCAACTATCATTGATTCCAAAAATGTGCAGTTGTTGAATAGGATGTCAAAGAAGTCTGGTCATCCTATTAACTATAATAAAAAATTTCAGGAGTTTCAATCACAAGCTAAATCCTCCTTTCATAATAATGACCAATCTAATGTATGTATTGGTATGGAATATAAGGGAGGTTTCACATAGAGGTTCTTAGAGATATTTAAAGGAATTGTGTCATAATCATTCAATTTGGATGCTTGTTTTGCTTGAGCCAATGGTTGATATTGCTCAATTAATCAATGTGCATTTGTTCTTACATTTTGATAAAGCACAACTTTTCTTGAGGGTAAAATTTGGGTATTTTGGTATGAGGATTTCTCGTTGAATTTTGTTGAGTATGCTGAATAGCTAGTTCACATCAATGTTTCATTCAACTCGAGAGTGTTGGTTTGGATTTTCGTGGTTTATGTGATGTGTTCCTGAGTTGGAGTAGAAGCCTTTAGAACCCAAACTCTTTTCCTCCGAATTTCGTCCAAAGTAACATACAAGATTAGAGCCCAAACTCTTTTCCTCCGAATCTCCATATATAATCCAAAACTCTCAATCTCATATAATTTAAAATCTTACACTTCTACCAAAGTATCAATCACAAACACAAAGGTGTCATGCATGTTTCACCATGAATAAGCCGCTCCTACAAACTGGAATACCACAAGAGTCACTTGCCTTCACTTGGGTACCCTAAGACATCAAAGATAGGGATCATATTCGCTAACCAATGTTCAACTACTTTGGGGTCAGGACTTTCAGAAAACTTAGGTGAAGAACATCCTTTTTTTTTCCAAAATCTCTATAGAGGTCTAAACTTTTCAATATCTTGGTCTCTAAATTGATTTGAAAGCCCAACCCCTTGATCCTGTTGGGGTACTAGATATTCTAAAAGAATTTGTCATCGAATTTATGCCCAACACTACTTGGTCCCCTATCTCGATCCTGGGTTACTGATTTGGTCGGCCACAAATTCCAATCACCCCTCCCTTAATCTTGGGGTTGTCTAGGCCTACGTGGATATTCTCCAATATCATTTTCCTAGCTCTCTTTCCACACAAGTCCAAGTCCGTATATATATATATATATATATATATATATATATATATATAGGAAGATAGGAATCAGTTAAGTATGTAGGCAAGGGTAGTTAGTCCATCTTTAGTTACAAAATAAATACATCTTTAGTTAAAGTCAGTCCATATCAAAATCAAGTAAATACATAACAAATCCGCACATTCAAAGGAGAAATTAAATAGGTTTGCAATGCTAATACTTTAAAAATTCACAACAATCATCAATGTTCAAATCTAACCACCATCTATCGAAACCCTAGCCAAACATTTACTGGACAAGTCCATAATAGCACTCAGATATCCAATCTCCTCAATTGGTTTTTGCTTTCCCAAATTCAATCGTAATTTCTATTCACATTATAATACACTAGCCTATATCCTTCTCCATTCATAGGTGTTCCATCAGGAGAAGTACTCAGTACTCAAGTACAAGAATCCGAAACTAGGAGAATTCATGACTCAAGCCGTACGCTCCCAAGTGCAAATCAACCAAGTTTAAGATTCCTACTCAACATACATATCCATTTTTCCAACAATAATAAGCCGTTCATACTTAATAGGTCAAATCCCACAGTCCGAGAACCCTTTCCCGGCATGAGTTCATTAAGAGCTGTGATACCAACTGTGACAGTCCCACCTTCCCTTAGAGCGTACCCCAAAGGTTAGCGGACTACCTGCCCAACTCTCGTCAGGACTAACGAATCCGAAACCTCCACAGGTACTAAAACGAACAACCTTACTTCAAAACACCGCAATCCAAAGTTATATACAAATCAACCCAGTACTATGTACAATAAAGTCACAAATGATTCAAGCTTAAAGTACAAGTCAAAATATTCAATCTTATACAAGCACATATAGGGTTTACTAATACAGAGGAGCTTAAATAAAATGCCTAAAGTCAAGAGCTAGCCCAACTCTTTCCCAAAAATCATGTTCTCAAGACTTCACCCCCTGAAAGGAAAATAAATGTGACAGAGTGAGCTTTCGCCCAATGAGGTACTACAGGGTCACACAATCAAAAATTCACATAGTTCGAACTTTAAACTGTTAAATATAAGCATTCAATTAGGGAGATAAGTAAACACCATAACTAACACAAAGTTCTTCAAGTAAAAGGATATAGATGGCTCTCATGAGCCAATTTCCCGGTCGCATTAGCTTGATCCCAGCCCGTTGACACTCCGTCAATGTTTAGAGGAACAAAATATATTGACCGTAGATCCTTGCTTTACACCAAATTTTCGTCCACCAATCATACCCCCTTACCGGGCCCGAACAACAAATAGAAACAGTGGTGGTAATGCTCGAGTATACCAAATATCAGAAGGATCCAGTATTCAGTGAATCAGTAACAGTTACCTCATGGTTCATCAATCTATCTCGACCATGCCCATGCTGGCTCGATTCGATCAACTACCAATGAGGTATGAGCTCAAATTCGCAGTATTGTCACTAGATATTAGGCTCTAAACGACATCAAATTCAAGCACGAATAACAGATTTCAAATAAACCGTAGACTAGTCAACCAGTCAAGTAGAATCGAGTGTGATAAAGTACACACCCATCCAGTCCATATTAAACCAAAGTCACAATCATGTAACTCATAAATTTTAGTCACAAGTAGTTCACCTTACACAACAAGTCATGCAAGTGGTACACTCACCGTTTCAAAGTAGAGCAACGTTAAACGTTCGTCCTTGGGTTGTGCTCGTTTTCACCGTCAAACCCTAAGAGTAACCAAGACAAGATGTCATGGTCCAACCATACAAAGCTTAGGTTAATGAAGTGCATATTTTAGACTCAATTATAAGCCGTACTCCTATCCAAGTTTGGCCTCTCAAAGTATAAAGCTCAAAGACAAATTTCAAAGCCAACCAAAGAATATCCAAGTGCATTCTAGGGCTATGATTCGAATAGGTATTAGTGTGAAAAGAAAGACATTTAGACTCAAAAGATGTGAGAGATCACAAAAGAAATATTAGGTATTTACAACTCATGAAACTTAGCAAAATATACGTAAGAAATACGCACAACTTTTAGAAGAAAATTGACCAACCTCGAGTTAAAAGTTGGACTAATGAAACTAGGAAGCATACTAGAAGAAACCATTACTTTCCTCTTGCTTTACACATGGCTTTTTGACAAAATCTCAGCTTATACATCACCACCAAGGTGAATTCAAGTAAGGTTTTGGAGTGAAATGAGAGAATTTAGACCCAAGAAACATGAGTAACCAACGAGTTCCTCATTTCATTTCATGGCTGGAAATTTCCAGCAGCAAAACAATGAAGATAAACAAGGTAGTTCACCTCTTTAAATTGTGATATTCACTCCAATTCAACGCACCATTGTTGTTCAAAGTTTTAGCAAGTGAAGTGAGCAAGATTGTGTTCAAAAGACCACCAAACCAAAGGACTTTGAGGCTACAAGATAGCAGGGTACACAGCTGCCTTGCCTACCCAAAATTTTCAGCATTGAAACAAGCACAATCATGAGGTTTTCACCTCCCAAAATTCATATTTTTCGCTCAAGTTTAACACACAAAAGTCCTAACCAATGTTTGGAACAGGTTTTGGCCAAAACTTGTCATGAAAAGGTTGGAGAAAAACAATGTAAAAGGCTTCACTATCCATTCAGCCAACCAGCAACAATTGCAGCTATCAAATTAGAGAAAATTACCAACGAAAACCCTTCATTTCATCTAAAATTCAACACATAAGTGAGGCTTGAAGGTTTACCAAGTATCTTAGACAAATTTACCACAAAATCACCCCTCTATCGTCACTCATATCACAAGAAAGAAAGTAACAAAAATTTCAGCAGCACTTCCCCTTATTTCCTTAATTTTCCCTTCCAAACTCAACACTTATTTTCATAGCAATCCAACCTCAATCACAACCACAAGTTATAGGCTTTAAAGGACACTTGTTTAAGGCCACAAAGCTATCCAAAATAGACAATTATCTAGCCCAAACACAACCATAATAAAGCTGGAAAATGGAAACCCTAAGCTGAAATTTACCTCTACAAGCTGAAAATTTCCATGATGAAGCCAAAATAACATATAAAAGCTAGAAAATTCACATGGCAAAGCCAATAGATCATATCCAAGCTCAAATCGACATATCAAAGCTGAAATTTCTCACTCAAAGTTGGAATTTTCCAATCACCACACAAACCATGAAATTTTCCATGAAATCTACCAAAATCAAGCCTTAAATCTCCTCATGTGCAAGTTAAAGAGAAGAGATGGCTTCTAGACATAGTTACCTCCAAACCCTATGAAGAAATGCAACCAAAAGCTTCTTCCTCCACAAATCTCTCCACAAAAGCCTTTCTTCCTACCTTGATATCACTTTCTATGGATGGAGTTGCAAGTTTAGGATGAAATTCCAAGGATTCAAGCAAGGTACTAAGTTGGAAATGGAGTTTTCTTTCTCTCTTTTCTTGCTCATGAAGGTCGCCCAAGAGGGAGAAGAAAGTAAGGGATTTTTTGCTCCAACTTTTCAAGATAAAGCCAAGACTAGTCTTGGTCAAAGCTACCTTGGATGGGCGTCAAGTGTCGTCATAGTTTTTAAACTTATCCCTTTGTCTTTCCTTTGTCTCTCATCACTAATCCTTATTGTTTTTCTCTAATTCACTCTTAGCACTTCTAATCACATAACCCTCTTATAAAAATACCCGTTTTTGTTCACTAAATTTACTATGCATCTCACTAGCGGGTCCTACTTCCATAATGCACCACGAACTTAACATGCACTAACTTATAGAAGAAAATAATTAAAAATCTTGACTCACTTATAAAAATATCTAGTAAATTAAAGCAAAAAAGTAAAGTAAAGAAAATGTATTCAAAGAAATAAAATAAAATATAAAATAATTTTCAGGTCCTCACAATATCACCTAGGGGCATTCATTTCTGAATATTTAGTTTTGGCATTCCATTTTTCAACAAGTGGTAAGGGAGGAATGGGACAAAAAGGTGGGTTAGAACAGAAAAATTTTCTATAAATTGATTGCTTAAGAAAAAATTATGCTTATGGAATAAAGAGACCTATGGCAATATATTTGTAAAAGTGAAGGAGGCTAAAAAAATTGATATCTTAGAGAGAAATTAAGGGTTTTCTCTCTAGGGTTTCAACCTAGCAGCTGTGGGCAGCACGTTTGCACGGCAGAGAGCGTTCCTACATGGACGCCCTTCAGCCTGGGGCTAGAGGGCACCCCCCCTCACCTTCGACAAAGTCTTTCGCATCTCTCTTTGCTAATGAATCACCATCTTCGATTGAAATCAAGAGGCCGACAGCGCACAAAGGGGAGCCTGTGGTTTTCTTCTCATGCGAGGACATTGATAAGCTTGCGGTGCCGTATAAATTCAGCCTAGTTAGTAAATTTTCTCATGGTAGGGCCGAGATTGGAAGATATTTGCAGATTCTTCATCACCTTGGACTTGAAAAACTCTGTCACAATTGGACACTTAGATGCCCGTCACGTTCTGCTGCATTTTGTCCAGGAGTCAGATTTCTTGCGTATTTGGACTCGGGGGCTTTGGCAGATTGCAAAGTTTTCCAATGCGGGTGTTTTGCTGGACGCCAGACTTCCATGTTCAGCGGGAATCTTCTCTAGCTCCAGTGTGGATTGCGCTGCCGTGTTTACCAATTCACTTCTTTGACAAACACAGCCTGCTCTCCATTGCCAGTGTGGTTGGGCGGCCTCTATATGTGGATACAGCTACTTTCTCTTTGCGTCGACCCAGCGTGGCTCGTGTATGTGTAGAGGTTGATCTCCTGCTTCCTTTGCCGCAACGTGTTTAGGTGGGAATGGATGGAGAGGCGAATGGGTTTTGGCAACAAATTGTGACTGAACACCTACCGCAATATTGTATCAACTGCTGGCACATGGGACATGCAAAGAAAGACTATAAAGCTGATGACCATGCAGTCAAGTTGAAATAGTTGGATAAGGAATGCCCATCTGCTGTTACGGAAGGATTGACGGCAGACAGGAAGGTCGTCAAAGCTATGACAACAGTGTACATGCCACAAGTTAGTTCTGTCGAGGTTGGTGGCCTTGGCGGGGGTATGGGAGAAGGTGGGAGTGCAGACACTCAGTGGGGTCTGGTTGCTCAGGAACCAGGACATACGGGAACATAGGAAAAGGTGGGGTGGTGAATCAAGGGAGTGCATCTGGCATGGGTGGTGCCCATCAAAAGGGCTGGGTGGGGACGGTTGCACAAGGCATGGGCTGCGGGGGAGGTGAAGGTGCGGCCGCTCAAGGGGGGCTGGAACCTCAGGATGTAAGTCAAAAGGGGCTAAATGAAAAGAGTGACGAGGGGAATTACGGGTAGCGAAGCAGACATGGGACGGGAGCTGGAGATTTTTTCATCAAAGGATGGCGCAGAGGCTGTAGAAGGGAATGGCGACCCGGTCTGGAAACATGGAGGGACTTGCGGGTTAGGGAGAGGTGCGCTAGCTGATGCTGATGTGCCACGGGCTTCAAACTGAGCAAGCGAAACTGATCAAGGGAACTGGCGACATGGTGCATTAGAGGGAGGATGGACAGCGATCGGAATCTAGCAACGAGGAGGAGCTTCAGGTAGCGAATACTTCAGTAGGAAACTTGTCTCCTCGACATGCTAGGGGTCTGGTTCGTATACAGGATGAGCAGTTTTCTTCAACTGCTCGAGATCTTGAGAGCTCAGTGGTAGTCCGAAGCTCCAAACAAAAGGTATTCGTGCAAAATTCCTGTTTGACAGACAGTTGCGCCTCCAAATTAATTAATTCGCAGAATGCTTTCCAAGTGTTATTAAATGATTAAGGGTTTGTTCTGGAATGTTCGGGGCATTCTAAAGCTCCGAAAATTAGAAGGTTTAAAAAACTGATTCAAATGCATAAAATTCAATTCCTTGCTATATGTGAGCCTCGGTTGGAGGTTGGAAGAGCTGAACGTTATCGCTGTAAATTAAATTTTCATGGTTTGGTGCATAATTCTGTGGGCTCTATCTAGTTTTTCTTCCAAGAAACTTTTTTGGTATGGTTATTGGAAAGAGCCCCCAACATGTGTCTGTTCGGTTGTCCCACGGTCACATACCAGGGTCTCAATTTGTTGTATCTTTTGTGCATGCTCGGTGTACCTTTTGTCGAGAGAAGTGAGCTTTGGGCTAGTTTATTGCGGGACAACCCAGACTCTGATGCATGGCTTGTTGGTGGTGATTTCAATGTAATTCTGGATGCCGATGAGAAAAAGGGGGGGACGGTCTTTTAATCCTGCTGAAGCTATGAAATTCGGGCAATTTATTAATGAGGCGAATCTCATAGATATAAGTTTCTCTGCTGCAAGGTTTACATGGTGTAAGAATAGACACGGCAGGGCAAGGATTTGGAAACGGTTAGATCGGGTACTGGTGAATGAGGGGTGCGTTGACTCGGGGATATCATTGGTGGTGTCTCATTTAGCCTGGGAGTCGTCTGATCATGCTGCACTCCTTATTTCTGTCTCGACTAGATTGGATAATAAGCCACGGCCATTTAGATTTTTAAATGTTTGGACGAGGCGTGATGATTTCCTGCCAATCATTAGAGAGTCTTGAGGACAGCCATGTTTCAGTCCCCCTTTGCAAGTCCTTTGTCACAAGCTGAAAAGGCTTAGGGGAGCTATCCAGGCTTGGAATATGGAGGTGTTTGGGGATATTTTTCAGGCAGTTACGCAGAAGGAAGAGGAGGTACGGCTTGCTGAGATCCGTATGGAGAGTGATGAGTCAGAGGAAGCTAGGGCGAATTTGCATCTTGCTCAAGCCCAGTTGCGTGCTGCCTTGTGGGTAGAGGAGCTCTTTTGGAAGCAGAAGACTTGTGTTAAGTGGCTAAAGAGGGAGACCGAAATACAAAATTCTTTCATTCTGTGGTGGAAACGCAGGAGGGTGCAATCCGTTATTCATAAGATAAAAAATGAACGAGGGAAATGGGTTGAATCGGAGGAGCAGATAGGGGCTGAGGCGGTACGATTTTTTGAGAAGTTGTTTACGGCTCAGTATCCAACGTCATCCCCTGGTTTGCTTCAGCATATCCCAAAAGTTTTGACAGACGAGGATAATGTTTTATTGGAACAAGTACCAGCCAAGGAGGAGATTCGTCGTGCTGTATTTGAGATGGATGGGAAGAGTTGTGACAACCCCACCTTTCCCTAGGGCGTACCCCAAAGATTAGCGAACTGCCTGTCCAGCTCTTGCCAGAACTACTGAGTCAAAACACACGTAAACCCTACAGAACGCGCAATAGAACTGTGAGAAAACGAACTGTCGGAAACCGAATGAACTGCGGCCACGTCAGAATCCGGCTAAGATTTGGTCGGATTCAAAGCAGAAAGCAATAACATTTTTTTTTCAAAATCCCCTGTCAATCCGGATCTTGGCCGGACATCCGGCCGGATTGCCTGCAGAAACTTCCCGCCAAAATTTCTTTTCCTGCTCAAGTTCCGCATCGCTTGATTTTTCCAATGGAAACCAGAAAAGTTCACCTAAACATATAGAAACATGCATTCTCAACTAATATACCAAAATCGTACCCTTATATACATACATTGGAGTCTTAAACAAGTTAACTTTAAGTACAACTCGGAATCCATACTTATACAAATAAAATTAGGGTTTACTATTACAAAGGAGTTTGAACAAAACAGCTATAACTAACTCAACTCTTCTAAAAAAATCACGGTCTCAAAATTTTGACCCCTGTAAGGAAAACAAAGGTAACGGGGGGCGAGCTATCGTTCATTGGGGTACCAAAGTTCAAGCAGTCAAGAATCATGGAACTTTACTTTTAATCAATCAAATATAAACACCAAATAGAGGGATGAGCAAACATCTCAGTTAAACATAGCAGTTCAAATAGAAAGGATACAGATGGCTCTCAAGAGCCAAATTCCCGTTGCAGTACTTGATCCAAACTCGTTGACTCTCCGTCAACGGTTTAAAGAAATGACCATGACCGTAGACCCCACTTTACACCAAATTTCGTCCACCAAATATACCCCTTACTGGGCCTGAACACCAAGCAGAAACATTTGTTGGTAATACTCGAGTATACCAAATATCAGAGGGTTTTAGTATTCAGATGATCAGTAACAGTATCCGCATGGTTTGTCAATCTACCTCGACCAAGCCCCTTGCTGGCTCGATTCGATTAACCAATAAGGTTGACCTCAAATTTCATAGTAAGGTCGTTGGATACAAACCTCCGAACGACATCAAATCATGCACAAGTAACAGATCCAAATTTATATAGAACCAGTCAAATAGGCAAGAGAGAGACGAGTGTGATAATGTACGCACTCGTCTTATCCAGAATAAACGGAAATCACAAAACTTTCAAGTAATAACTTTCAAGCACAGATAAATCAGTTAAGCAACAAGTCATGCGAGTGGTACACTCACCAGTTCAAACAAAGATAACTTCAAAAGTTTCCTCCCGGTTTATGCCCTTGGTTACCGACACGTCCTAAGAACAACCAAGGTAAAACAATTATGGTTTCCACATCCAAAACCTAGTGAACGGAATTCCCAATTGAGGCTCGACTACGAGTCGTATGCCTATCCAAGTTAACTACTAATGCAAGGATGCAAAATGTAACTTTGGAGTGAAAAGGAAACATTTGAACCTAAGGACACGAACAACCCAAAAGTCCTTCATTCAACCGAAATTGAATACATAAGTAAAGCTTATAGGTTTAACAAGCATCTTAAGCAAGTTTATCACAAAATCACCCCAAACTTGAGGGAATCAAGTAGCCCCAAAATTTGGACAGGCACTTCCCCTAAATTTCTTTACTTTTCCACCCTACAATCAACACCAAAACTTATCTCAATTCTACCTCAATAGCAACCACAAATCATAAGCTATTACATACACTTAATTAGGGCCACAACACCTTTCAAATATAGCCAATTAATAGCTCCAAAACCAACCACAATCAAGGCCAATTTTGGAAACCCTAAACTGAAATTTGCACATACAAGCTGAAATTTTCTTTAGGCAAGTCAAACTACCATATAAAAACTAGATATTTCACATAGCAAAGCTAGCAAACCATGGCCAACCTTTAAGCATCATATATGGGCAGAAATTTCACCATAAAACTGAAAATTTCCATATCACTACTTCAACCATGAAATTTTCTCATAAAGCTACCAATTTTGCAACCCTAAACCTCTAGTATGGTAGTATTAGAAGTAAAGAGGGATTTCTTAGCAAAGTTACCTTGTAACCTCAAGAAAAATGGCAACTTAATGCTTCTTCCTCCAAAATCACTCCACCAACACCTTTAATCTTCCTTAGTGAGCAACTTTTATGGAGTGATTTGCAAAATCCATGGTTGGAACTCAAGATTCAAGCTAGAAAGTTGAGATTGAAGATGAAATTTCTCTCCCTTTCTCTCCCTCAATGGTTCGGCCAAGCTAGAAAGAAAAATGAGGAAGTTTTGGTCAAATTTTGATTTTTAGTAAAGATGAAGAAAGATTGGTCTGTGACGCCCCCACTTCTCCCAAGGGTATCTGCGGAACGCCTGCCCAACTCTCGCCAGGACTCGATACAATTTCAATTCAAACTTAAGATAAACAACTAAAGAATGACAGTCGAAGTAAGAAAAGTCACTTCCTTAAAAGAAACTTTCAAGTGTTACAACTCAAGTTCTCAAAAGTACATCACTTTTCCCAAAATACAGACTCCCAAAAGTAGTCTAATCCATTACATTAATATTCTAATCAAAAGGGCCATCAAGTCGACCTCTCCATAATTCCTTCCATTTTGGCTCCTGTTAAGGAAAACAAATCTACGGGGTGAGCGAATGCTCGTGAGGCCAAGAAAACATGCAAAACACATAATTTAAATAACAATATCATTTAAGCAAGAAAATAAAGCTGTAACATTCAAGCGATTCACAATTTTCAATTAAACGCATTCACTGAGGATACATGAGCTCTCAAGAGTTAATTCCTACTTGCTTCGCCAAAGTTCAATCCAAAACTTTCTCATGATGACATTCCGTCACCCGCGTAGGTAATTAAGTCGGTGGAACTTCACTTATTCCATTTATGGTTCTGAGTCGACATGAGAGGTACCTCCTACCCAAATTGGTGTGGTACATGCTATCGCTCAAGGAATCGATTATGTGTTTGTGGTTCTGAGTCGACATGAGAGGTACCTCCCACCCGAATCGGTGTGGTACATACTATTGTTCAGTGGTCGATGAGACATCGCTCCAATCGACTTATACTTTATTTATGACTCTGAGTCGACATGAGAGGTACCTCCCACCCGAATCGGTGTGGTACATACTATCGCTCAGTGGTCGACGAGACATCGCTCCAATCGACTTAGAATGATTTATGGTTCTGAGACGACATGAGAGGTACCTCCCACCCGGATCGGTGTGGTACATACTACCGTTCAGGGAACCGACTACAATTGTTTATGGTTCTCAGTCGACATGAGAGGTACCTCCCACCCGAATCGGTGTGGTACATGCTATCGCTTAGAGAACTGATCAATTATTTAGGGTTTTGAGTCTACATGAGAGGTACCTCCCACCTGAATCGGTGTAGTACATGCTATCGTTCAAAGACTCGATTATACGATTACAATTATAATAGTCGATGACATTCAATTCAATCAACAAATACCGTTATAAGTCGATGAGCGCACTCCAATTGGCAGTCATACAGTTCAATTATGAGTCGAGGAGATTCACTCCAATCGACTTCAAAAACCAAGTTCAATGCAAAAAAAAGTTCGAGCAACAAGTTGAGTAGCATGTTAGTAAAGGAGAGCTAGTGCGATTAAGTACACACTCGTCTCATCAAGTAATATTCATGTATTTAAGCAAAATAAATCAAGTAGAAGCAGCAAAACCATGCACTTGACACTCACCGGGAAGTCAAGGCAAAGAGGAGCAAAGCGAGAAGTCAGACGAGGCTCTTCAGCGTTCCGTGACCACCTGAGACATGCACATTCATGATTACCTAGGTACTCGGCCAAGGTTAATAAGAAAATATTTTCTCGCTCCCCACTCTCAAGGTCAAGGAGTCTTTCTCGTTAAATCATTGAAAATAACGCTCAAAGCGAGCTCACAAGTCGTTTTCGAGTTAAGTCTTGGTAAATAATCTCAACTCCAAAAGAAAATACCAATTTTACTTTCAGCACGAAAATCGAGAAAAAGGTAGATGGTTTTCATTCCTCAAAACTTCTAATCTCACATCCGAACTTAAAAATACAAAGAGCGTTCACATTTTCAAACTAATGTAGTCAAAACTCATTCAAAACTTCCCTAATTTCATTGTAAATGTCAAAGCCAAAGGTTTCAAGTTTTGAGTAGAAAACTAGTGAAATTCTCCAAGAATCACTCAAGTTAAGATGCTCCATTTTTAAAGCTTAAACTCATGGAAATTGAGGGCATAAAAATAGAGGTTGAAATCCATCTCTCAAGTATAAAATAAGGTGCCATTAACCAAGGAAGTTGAACAACCAAGAAAATACTTCAAAGAGGGGTTTAATCATTTAGAAATCAAGATTTAAAACAAAGGTTTAAAGTTCTAAGGAACCTTGTATCTAACCATGAAATTAGTTCTAAAATGGATCAACCATCTCAAAGGAAGGTTAAAAGTGCTTAAGAGAGTACTTTGTTTAAAACCAGAAAATTTCGCACTTTGGTGCGACACTACTTGGAAATATCATATCTCGAGTTCCATAAGTCCAAAAATTGGAAATTTTATACCATTGGAAACTAGACTCAAAGTACTAAAAGTTCTTAGAAGACACTTTTCCATGATTCCAAATGGAAGATATTCAAAATTCATCTCAAAGTTGCTATTTTAGGCTTACCAAGACAGTTTTGGGTTGGTTTTTGGCCAACTTTGGAAATTCGGAAAAATTCACAGATTGCGAGCTAGCCTCTGAAATTTGGAACTCAATTAGAGTTACAAACAAAGTTTAAAACACAACAAATAGAACAAGAATCGGAGTTTTGAGCGCCAAGATATAGCAGCTCAAAATTGCTGAAAAAGTGAGACCGTTTAGATAATTTCCAGGTTTAAACCACGAACTTTGGGACTTTGGTTGAGTATCGAAATGAACTCGGAATGACACCAAATTTGGTAGTATTACACTACCATATAAGGGATATTGTTCTGTAAATTTTCATGTAAAAATTCACACGGGAAGTCGGTTAACAAAATCACTAAAGTCCCACGCATTTCCAAGGCAAATCTGTCTTTGTATGCAAATTTTCCTTTCCTAAATATTCGGCCAATGAAAACATCTCAAATATGGTTCATTTATGTAGACCATGTCTAATAACATCCAAGATGTGTTTGGTAGGTGGTTAACACCAAGAATTTCGAAACAACAAGTCCCAATCAAGGTTAAGGCATCAACTAGCCAAAAAGAGGGTTTTCAATCCCTGAGTCAGTTTCGAACTTCGGCTACAACTCACTCAATTCAACTTTGAATTGAGCGTAGTTGGTGGCGTCGAAAACTAGATTCATAAAGCTACAATTTCTTAGAATAAATCATTTTCAAAATCTGTCCACAACTAGCTCATATTTGAGCATCAAGTCGCAGCTCAAAACAGGGCTTCCAGTACAGACGAGAAACAGAACAGGCAACTTTACAAGGTTGGTACGGCTAGCTCAGATGGAATCAGGACAGGAATTTTGTACCATTTGAAACTGGGAATGTCTAGTTTCTAGTGCCACAAACAGAACTCGATTTGGACATCGGAGTAAAAAGTTATGACCGAAACAAAAACACTGCCAGAGTACACTGGACACCCGTTTCCAGTTTTGCTAGAATTTCGAAATCTCAACATTTAACCATCCAAATCACGTAATGTTTTGATGAAACTTTCTACACAACCCACACAACATATTTACATAAAAAACAAGTCAATAGAACCACAAAAAATGCACTAAGGTGCACGGACATAGCAAGGTCAGAATTGTCCCTTTTTGCTCAACTCACTCCTTTGAGTTTTCCTTCAACAACACAACTTATTTCCACTAGATTAAACACTAATCCAACATAAACAACATCAAATATCATCAAATCATTCCACCAAGCCATTGTGAGATTTCATAGAGCCCACACACCAAATTTTCAACATAAATAAAGCTACCCACATGAATATATGAGCTTATAAGTGCAATACAACTTCCATAAGTCAAGATTTGAGAGGTTGATCATCACTTACTTTCTTAGATGATCAAGGCAGAAATTTCGGTCCTTTTAGCCCAAGAAAAATCGTGAGATGAAGCTCCTTTCCTAGCTTGAGTTGCTCTCCAACTGATTTGCAAAGTGTGTAAATTTTGAGGAGAAAAGGTGCAAGATTTGAAGTGGAATGATGATGGGTTTTGTTCTTCTTTTTTTTCTTGGTGAAACTCGGCTGCTAAGAGGAAGAAAGGAAGTGACGTTGCTGATGAAGAAGCTTCCTTGTGAAGCTTATAAGTTTGTGGACAAGAATTGCTCCAAAAGTCAACTAAGAATAGTGTGCGTACGCGCGCGTTTCATGCTCGATTCCTTTCGAGTTTGTTTCACTTATGCACTAAACCTCTAATGAACTTCCATTCATACTATTTTTATTCACTCTTAATGGTCTAAAAATAAGGGTCTAAAGTCCCTCAATTAAACGCGCGTGTGAAAACGCGTACTTCCGATTTGTGCGCGATAAAGTGAAATTTCTAAGAAATTCTTATAACGATAGTATAACCAACTATTACTAGGGTATTTAATCATAAAAATACCTATTTTAAGATTAACGCATGAGTTCTCAAATCTCCAAGGTCACTATACTCTCAAATCAATTATTGCCTTCAAACGCGTATTCATTAAATCTCGCTAAACGAACTTCCAAAATTTAAATTTATTAACGGGACATTTTAAAAATGTATGCAAGTCGTAGTTCCATGTAAATGGTTCTAAAAGAGTTGAAATAAATTATTCGGGGAAAACGAGTGGATAAATATTTAAATAAACCCGTAAAATAAGATAAAAATAAGTAAAATTTTGGGTCCTCACATGGTCAAAGTCCAACTTCCAAGGGTTTCATGACATTTGGCCCTTCCTAGGTTTATTCTCATCTTCTTGTGTTCCAATGGTTAAACTATATAGCTAACCTCTAATTATCCCTTAACACCTTATAAACTAAAATCCATTTATGCAAAACTTCAACTATTCGTCAAAATTTTATTGCAATTACCGCACTAGCGGGTCCCACGTCCATAATGCGCTACTAACGTAATATGAACTAACTTATACAAGGAAAATAATTAAAAACTTGACTCACTTATAAAATATCTAGAAAGTTAAGGTAATAAAGTAAAGTAAGAAAAATGTATGCAAGGAAATAAAATAAATAATATAAAATAAGAAAATTTTTCGGTTCCTCATAAGAGTGCGTCGGGATCGGATGGCTATACGGGCAAATTTTTTACGGCTGCATGGTCAATTATAGGAGAGGACGTGGTTAGAGCAGTGTGCAGTTTCTTTTGCGAAGATGAATTGCCAAGGGCAGTAATGGTGACTTCCATTATGCTTATACCTAAGATAGCGCATCCCCAGGATTTTTTGCAATTCCGATCGATTAGCCTGTGCAAATTTGTTAACAAAGTTATTTCGCGAATATTGGCTGATCGATTGGCTTAAGTGCTTCCTAATATCATCTCTCCACAACATAGTGGATTTGTGCGGGGACGGCTCATATCAGACAATTTCTTGCTTGCCCAAGAGCTATTCTCTAGTATGGGTAGGCCATCCAGGAATGCCAATGTCGCTCTAAAGCTGGATATGTCGAAGGCGTATGACCATGTCTCATGGATGTTTTTGACTATGGTTTTGAGAAGGTTTGGGTTTGGTAAGCAATGGATTGACATGACTTGAAGATTGGTCTCAAATGTCTAGTTTTCAGTCCTGGTTAATGGGGCAAGTGTGGGGTTCTTTAAATCCACGCAAGGGGTCCGACAAGGCAATCCACAATCTCCAGGTTTATTTATTATTGGTGCAAAGGTGTTGTCTCGTTCTTTGAACAATTTATTGGAGAATCGGGAGTTCAAGTGTTTTTCAGTACAAAGGGGTTGCCCTAAGATCACTCATCTCAGCTATCCAGATGACGTCCTTATTTTTTCAAGTGCCTGTTCCACCTCGCTACGGCATGTCATGCAGACGATTGGAGGGTATGAGGCAGTATCTGTGATGCCCCCACCTCTCTCTAGGGCGAACCCTAGGGTATCAGCGGAACGCCTGCCCAACTCTCGTTAGGACTCACGCACTCATTCAAATTTAATAAAGGATTACAAATTAACCATCGACTTAATTAAGGAGTAATTCAAATATACAAGCTCGAAACTCCCAAGTATACCGTTTATGAGTACAAACCACAAAATCCAAGTACACAAAATTTACACTTCAATGGTTTCCAATGACATACATAAGTATACTAGCTTCAACCAAGAGTCGTTAATCTAGGAACTCCAATTTCCACCTCCAATGCCTGTTAAGGGAAACAAACTTAAAGGGATGAGCTAACGCTCAGTGAGGCCAAGAAAACAAGCAAGCACGTATAACCAATTAATCGAATAGCATGCTTAAAAGCAACTTTAAACATGACGTTTCATTTAAGTGCACAAGTAGTAATTTAACACACAAGAAGGATATAGGAGCTCTCAGGAGCTATTTCCATGTCTCGACCGCTTCCAGCCATCGGGGGTTGACTTTCCGTCAACCCAAGTAGTAACATGACCGTAGTGCTCCACTTACTTCCTCCATCCAACATAACACCCACTCGAATTTGGAACCAAACACTTAAGGGTGGCAATACTATTCGAGTATGCCAAACAAGATCTCTCCAATAGATCAAACTATTATTTCCCAAGGTTCACCAAGCTTCTCGACCAAGCCCCTGCCAGCTCGAGTTACAAGGTTAGCCAATGGATTGGAGCGTCCCCACACGTGTATTTGGTCGACGAGACAACGCTCCAATCGACTTTGAGTTGTTTATGGCTCTGAATCGGTATGAGAGGCACCTCCCACCCGAATAGGGTGTGTTACATGCTTCCGCTCAGTGCTCACGAGTTAGAACATGTTTATGTACACGTGTAAATCATATATATTCATGTAATAAGTATCATGTAATCAAAAGAGAGAAGACGAGGGCGATAAAGTACACCCTCGCCTCGGCAAGTTAATGTATCATGTATAGCATTTGTACAAATAACATTTAAGTCATATCAGCATTTAACATGCACTTGACACTCCCCAATCTTTAAAAGCAAGTGAGCAAGAAATTCCTTTAAAGTTCTTCGCCGGAATTCCATTCGAATCCCTCTTGAGTACCTGAAGAAATATTAACCAACCATCACTCATGGATATCCTAGGTCATCGAACATACAAAGAAGAAAGTTCGTTTGCCTAGAATTAGGACAATGCATCAAAAAGGGATTTATTTCATTGAAAAACCGAGATTCACAAATAAAGGTTTAGGGTAACAAGTTCGAGTCAAGTTAAAGGCGCTTTTCTCGCTAAATCATTGGAATAATGCTCAAAGAGAGCTCGAAGGTCGTTTTTGATTCAAGTCGTGGTAAATAAATCTCAATTCAAGAGAAAGTACCATTTTCACTTTCGACACGAAAATCGAGAAAAAAGGGGTAGATGGTTTTCATCTCCCAAAAGTTCAAATCTCATGACCCAAAAGTTAAAATATAAAGAACGTTCACATTTTCAAACTAATGGAGTCCAAACTCGTCCAAAACTCCACTCATTTCATAGTAAAAGTCAAGGCTAAACTTCCAAGGTTCAAGTATAAACTAGTGAAATTCACTAACAATTACTCTAGTCAAAAAGCTCCCTTTTGAGAGTTCATACGCATGGAAAACGAGGCCACAAGAATAGGGTTTGAAGTCCCTAATTCGAGTATGAAGAGAGGTGCTATAAATCAAGAAAGTTATGTGTGACGACTGGAAAATTCGCTCATATTTTCTTAAAAATTCCCTTTTATTTGGAATTTATTATTTTACAATAGCTTTACTACTCATTCACTTCCTCAATAGCTACAATCAATCATAGAACCAAGGGTTTTCCCTTTACTTTCATTGTTAAGGTAAACTAGGATTTTTACGTCTTTTGGTAGTGCAATTACTCGGTACGGAGTGTGTACTAAATTTGGCGGTTAAGAGTGAGTTTTAGATAAGAAAAAGTGTATGTTTAGAAGTGATAATAATAAGTTAGTGAATCATAAGTTAAAACCCAAGTATACGCGATTTAAGGAAAATCGGTTTGAACCGACGGGTACCGTTCGCTATCGATTGAGTGCACCACTTGAACACTACTTTATTACCTTAATCCTCTTGTTATTATTGCATAAATATCATCCCTTAATCAGCCAAGAGAGAGCCGAAATTCTTGACCAAAAAGAAAGGAAAAAGAAGAAAAATTAAAGATGTAATCTTGAGGTGACAAGTGGCAAACATCCAAGGGTTGTTTGACCAACCAATTTCCTTCATTTTCATCCCCAAATTCACTTCAATTCCTCTTCATTTTCTACATTTCTGGCTGAGCTTAAGGGAGAGGAAAAACCAAGTGAACAAACTCCAACTTTCACCTTGAATCATCATCATTTGAGAGAAATCACCCAATCCAAACCGATTAAACTTTCATTTTTGTGCTTAGGTAGTTGTGTGTGGTAAAAGTTTGGGAAGAAAGTGTTTGGTTTCACACCTACAAGGAGTTTTTGGAAGGTACCATGGCTGTCTTTCCTTTTTCTCTTCTTATTCTTGCTAAAGTTTGGATAGAAACTCTTAATCTTGGGTTTTGAAGGTTAATTAGTGAGTTGTGCATGATATGGTGGAATGTTAGCTAGGGTTTTACATTTTCAGCCTTGATTATGGTTATCTACCTATCAATTGATGTTATTGAGCTAGTACTTGAGGGTTTTGTTGATAGAGTACTTGTTAGATATGAATTTCTAGAGTAAAAGTCCAAATTCCAGAAATTTGAAACCAAGTTGTTCTGTTCTGACATGTTTAATTCGCCCATGTTAGAGGCCGAATCAAGCCTAGGTCAAAACATGAAAGTTTTATGGAATGGAGTTATATATCTGCCTGTAAAATTTCAGCTCATTCATAGCACTGTAGCATGTGAAATGACAAAATTACCCCTGACTACCAAATGCATTGTTTTCGCGGACAGTTTTTCTATTTTCTCTGAGATTGCACCTTTTGACCTTGAAAATGAATGAAATGGCTGTTGATGTCTTCATAAGACTTGTATTTCTCTGTCTTAGCTTCGAAACAGTATAAAGTGTACCCCAATCCGATAAGTGTAGCTTCGGTTGTGACCGAAACACCAAGAGACGTCAAACCTGTTATTGTGTTATTTGTTTTGAACATTAGTTCCGGTCGCATTGCAAGCATTGTTTTGTAATTGAATGACATTCAGCCTAGTAAAAGGCTATTGTGGTAAGATTATTTGTGTGTGACTTTGTAGCTGAATTGAGAACAACAATGAACCCATAAATGGCTGGAAAAATAGCTGAATACAAAGAGCATGCCGCCCAAATTTTCACTCGAGGACTAGACGTGTGTACTTGTGGTTTGAGCGAAGAGTTGAGGTTGAGTGAACTTGAATTGTCTAGGTTATTCGAGTCCTCTTTTGTAGAGCTATATAAGCTGGAATTTGGCCGAAACTCGTACCCTTGGAAACATGAAAGTAGCGACCAATAGAAATACGTTTTCCTTGTCTTTTTGACTCAAATGAGAATTCCAAAGTTTTAATCGCTTCCTTACCAAAACTAAAAAGAACGAGCATGAGTTTTCTAGGATGTGATAAGTAATATGAATATTACCCAAATGAGTTTCAGTAACTTGATTTTCTTGAAGCGAAACTCTTAAATTTCGAACCCTAGTTGATTTCAAGCTTTTAAATGATATTGTATCGCAGATTTGGACTCCAACTAAGGAGTTACACCTGAGCATGATTTTTGACAAGCACTAAATCTTTGGTGAGTACTTCCAAATACCTGATTGAACTTGACACTTGTTTTCAATACTTGACCAATGTGATCGAATGAATTGTGATTGGTATGGTCGGGCAAGGGTGTACTTTATCGTACTTGCCCTAATGTGATATGTACTTGTTTATTGTTGCAATCGACTTGATATACTTGTGCTTGACTTGTAAGTGCGGAGCGGCAGTATGTACCACACTCGATCCGGGTGGGAGGTACCTCTCATTCCTGTCTCCGTACTTTTATCTTGATTCAATCGATTGGAGATGTTATCTCATTGACTTCTTGGGAACCCAAACCCCACTGGCTAGTTAATCGAGTTAAGCCGGCAAGGGCTTGGTCGATTAGATAACGAACCATGGGTATCTAGTGTTGTCGAGTGGAGTGTTATCTCCTCGACTAATCAGTATACTCGAGTAATTACCACCAGTGTTTAGTTTGGTGTCGGGCCCGGTAAGGGGTTGAATGGTGGATGGATTGGTGTGAAGCGAAGCACTACTGGATTGGTTACTTTACTTGAAAGTTGATGGAGTGTCAACTAATACTTGATCAAGCTCTGGTGAAGCAACGGGAATTTGGCTCTCATCTTGTATCCTTATACCTTGATTGTTATTCGTAGTGTTTATTGTTCTTTTAGAAAAAGAATGTTACACTCGCTCATTTTGAGATTTGCTACTTGAAGTGTTATTGCTCATTTTTATGAACTTGTTATACTCGCTACTTTGCTACTTTGATCGTGCACTTTTAAATAATGGTCAACTTGCTATTTGGAACCTCACTGAGCTTTAGCTCACCCTATTCCGTTAAATTTGTTTTCTTTACAGGGGATACGAGCGAGGGCGTGAGACTGGTACAAGCTAGCATAGTCTAGTTTTTGGAAATTTTGTGATTGTACTCACGCTAGCACCCGACTAGGGTTGATTGTACTTGGGTTGTAAACACTTTAACGTATTTGGGCGTGTATAAGCCTTGTAGTTGGATTTGAGCGTCAATGTATATGTTAAGTTTGAAATTGTTGTTTCATTTCTTTTCTATGGTCGTGATATCTTTTCTCGAGTTACGTGTGAGTGAGTCCTGGCGAGAGTTGGGCAAGGTGGGGTACGCCCTGGGGGAGGTGGGTCGTCACATTATGGGGACCAAGAAAGTGCATCAAAAGAGGTTTAACCTTCGGAACCAAGATTTGAAATGAAAGTTTAAAGCTCCAAAGGAACCGTGCATTCAACCATGAAACTATACCTAAAACAGTCCAACAATCGTAAAGAAAGGTGGAAAGTTCTTTAAAAGTGTATTTGTTTGAAATCAGAAATTTCCAGCTCAAAGTGACACTACTTGGAAAAATCGTATCTCGAGTTCCGTAAGTCCAAAAATTGAAAACATTGTACCATTGTAAATTAGACTCAAAGCACTAAAACTTTTTAGAAGACACTTTTCTCAGACTCCAATTCGAAGTCATTCAAATTTTAGCTCAAAGTCGCTGTTCTAGACAGGACAGAGTAGAACAGGTTTGTAAAATTCAGTGAAGTTTGGAAATTCGAAAAAATTCGTAGAAATGGAATCAGCCCTTGCAATTTATACCGCAATTAAAAATCCAAACCTAGTTTCAAATACAACAAATGGAACTCAATTCAGACCTTTCTACACCAAGATACAATAGTTCTAAGAAAACTGATTTTTAGGACCTGTTTTTACGAAATTCCAGTTCTGACATACTTGACAGAGTTTAAGAATCTGATCATTACTAGAGCTACACAACTCGAAATTTAGTTGTAGTTTGTGACATTGAATAATAGATTTAAAATACTGAAAATCACTAGAAGGAACTGTCTTAAAATTCGTTTTTGCAAGACAGGCAAAATTGAGCCACAAACTGCAGCTAAGACTGTTTCTCGGAAGAATGCAGTGAAGAATTTCAGTCATCTTTTCTGGTTCACTACGGCTCATAGGAAAAGATTTAGGAGACGTATTTTATACCGACGGAAAGCTCTCGGAGTCTATTTTTGGATGCCACAAACAGCACTCAATTTCAACCCCCAGAAAGAAAGTTATGACCAAAACCGTGAACACTGGTTGGGGTCTCCTGACCAGAAAAATTCCAGATTTCTTCCTCACTTTCACTCCACTTAAATACAACCAAATGGAAAGGTTTTTCGAAGATATTTCATACACATAACCACCAACATATATCAAGCATTATTGCACCAAAAATAACATCAAAAATTCGAAATTAACATGAAGTTTTCAACAAGACAAAAATCGGACAGAATGCACTTTCATTCCTCTAGCTTTCTTTCCAACTTTTCCAACTCAAACTACACCATATCTCATCAAAGCAAGTAACAAACAAGCAAATAAACACACAAAATTCTCAAGGCCTCTACCTATCAAGCCACCTCAAGTCCACTACCTAATGTCAAGGTTCTTGTGAACAACCCAACAACTAAACTAACTAAACTAACTTACTACTAAGATTTGAGAGGAAAAGTTGAGGGCTCTTGGAGGATTACCTTGCTGTCCAAAATGAAGAGTAAACACTAGGAATTGAGCTCTTAAATTACCAAGTTTGTTCAAGTCCTCTCCCAAGCTTGTATGAAGAACCAAGACAAGAACAAATTTGGAGAGCTTTTGGTGGAGCAAGAATGGAAGACAAAAGCTGAAATTTTTTAGGGGAAATAGGGAGAGGGAGGTTCGGCCAAGAGGAGTGGAGAGGAAGAAAGGTTTTGGTGGTGGTTGGGTGATTTGACAAGGTGAATGACATAAAGGTGTCCTAATACCCCAAAAGTCAACAACCGATTAGTGAGCAATTAGTGCTCCTAATTGAGCTTAACTTAACTCACTCACATCTAATCTCTCAATTAACTTTCCTTAGTCTACTATTAAACCGTCATTAGTTCTTCAAGATTAATGCACTCTCAGACCGATTTTACCTCGAAAAACATGCATTCACTATTTCTCGCTAAACGAGCCGTAGAAAAATTAAATTCGCTAACGGAACGTTTTAAAAATATAAATGAGACATTTTTGCAGACAAATGGATGAAATAAATTATTCGGAGTAAACGGGTGAATAAATAATTAAATAAGCCAGTAAAATAAAATAAAAGTAAGTAAAATAAAATTTCGGGTCCTCACAGTATCAGGCCAGAAGATTAATGTTCAAAAGTGTGGTTTCTTGGTTCATGATAAATTACCTAGTCGTTGTGTGGCGAGGGTGGCGGCAAGTAATTGGTTTTGTTCCCAAGTCATTCCCAGTGCGATACTTGGGTTGCCCGCTATTTTCTGGACGGCGGAAGAGCATGTATTTCATGGAGTTGGTGCAGTCAGTCATTAATAAGATCTTCTCTTGGAGGTCCAGATGTGTTTCCAGTAGGGGACATATCATTCTCATTAAGCATGTCCTTTCAGCGATTCTGATTCACCTGCTTACGGCCTCGAGTCCTCTGAAGGGAGTCCTCGCCTTGGCTGAACGGACCATGGCAAATTTCCTATGGGAGGAGCGGGAGAATGGCCTCCGTCATCATTGGATCAAGTGGCAAGATTTATGTGCCAACTCGTCACATGGGGGAATAGGAGTTCATTCATTATTGGAGGTTTATACAGCATTCTCGATCAAATTATGGTAGCGATTCCGAACGAGTGATTGTTTATGGTCGACATTTATGCGTGCCAAGTATTGCTGACATAGTCATCCATGCATGGTAGGGGTGCTGAAGGGCAGCTCATATGTTTGGCGTCGAATGCTCCAAGTTCGTGAGGTGGCGGAGCAAAACATTTGGTGGTTTGGTACGGTCAGGACAATGTAACTTCTGGTTTGACAATTGGCTTGGGTCGAGCCCATTGTGCCAGTGCCTGCAAAGTGTCTCAGATCACTTGGTATTAGACTTTGTGTCGAATGGACGGTGGAATCACCAATTGTTGAGGCAATGGGTCCTGGATACATTGTTTCAGAGATTGTTAGTAAGTCAGTCCCAGCGGGGGTACGAGCAAGATTGTGCGGTATGGGGGTTGACAGAGTCTAGGGATTTTTTGATTGCTTCGTCTTACCTACTATTCAGTGGGCAGACGCCTTCTTCGTTCATGTTTGACAGGGTTTGGCATCCTTTGCTACCGGTCAAAATATCCTTTTTCATGATGCGTGTGTTGCGGGATCGGTTGCCTTTAGCGTCATCATTAGGAAGATTGAATGTGCATGGCCCATCAAAATGCTTTTGTATTACAGACTCGCAATCCGAATCATTGGAGCACATCTTCGCGGAGGGGAACTAGCTCAGTTCCTTTGGGCATTTTTTGGGAACGCTACGGGTGTGGTATATATAGGGCAGGTGTTCGCTCTCGGCTGGCTGGTTGGTGGTGTCAACCGAAACGTCATTCTCGTATGGAGTCGTTGAATAACAGTGTTGCCTAGCATATTCTGCTGGCATATTTGGTTAACACGGAATCTAGCAAACTTTGAAGGACAGTATCTGCGTAGGCAGATTATTTGTGATCGTATCCTGGTGGATGTAGTTGGCGTAATCAGTGAGAAAGATGTGAGGGAGCCTGAAGGGTTTGAGTCCTGGCATGCCTTCTACTCCAGTATTTATGGATGGAGGCCTCGGTATTCCTATAGGGTGGTTTATTGGAAGTTGCCGCCCCAGGGGAGTTGCAAGTTAAACATGGATGGCTGTTCACTAGGCAACCCGGGAGTTAGTGGCGGGGGCGTGTGCTTAGGGATTCATCTGATGCTTTGTTGTTTGGGTTCTCTATTCCATTTGGGGAAGCTGACATGTATTCAAGCTGAGGTCAAATCACTACTTTTTGGGGTGCAGCAGTGTCTCTACGGGGCTTCTCAAAGATACCGGTGGAGGTGGATTCTCTAGTGTTAGTAAACATCCTGCTTGACAAATCGAGGTGCCCGTGGTTAATTCGATCTGAGCTAGATACGTTAAAGGCAATACATGGTTTGGAATGGACCAGTGGGCCATTGTTTTCGCGAGGCGATCAAGTGGCAGATGCTCTGGCCAGGTTGGGGCACAGTCTGCGGGCTATTGTCATTTATTCCTCACAGTCGGAAATTACCAAGATCTGCTACGGAAGCCTTGGGTTTAGATAGATCACAGACCCCCGTCATACGCACTAGAGCTGTTCGCAAATAAAGTCTTTGTAACTTTGCTTTGTGGTTATTAATAATACAAGGGGGTGGCATCCCTCCCTACAAATGGGGTTAGCCAAAAAAAAAAGGAGTATGATTCTTAGAGGGAATGAGGCGGCTAAGCTTTGATTGAGTGAGACTAGGGCATTATGTACCAAGGAACTTGCAATTGAGTATGAAATTTGGTGTAAGAAAGTGGTGGTTAAATGGATACAGGCTGAGATGCCAATACTAAATTTTTGTTCACTAAATTTACTACGCATCTCACTAGTGGGTCCCACTTCCATAAACGCATCACGAACTTAACATGCACTAACTTATAGTAGAAAATAATTAAAAATCTTGACTCACTTATAAAAATATCTAGGAAATTAAAGCAATAAAGTAAAGTAAAGAAAATGTATTCAAAGAAATAAAATAAAATATAAAATAATTTTTGGGTTCCCATACTCTCTCCCCCTAAAGAATTTGCCTTCGAAATTCTCACCTTTGCTCACACAAAGTTTGATTCTACAGGGTTTTCCTCCAACTTCCTAGTAGCTTCTCCTCACCTATGATACTCCTACAATAGTGTATCTAGAGGAAAGTCTTAGTAACGTAGTGGCTAAACTGATATGCTAAGGAAGTTTACCAAAGATTGATATAACTTATCATAATATACACTTGGGACTAGATGAGAAGGAGAAATCGTAACTACGAAACTGGTTTACTACCCTGGCTAGATCTGTAAAATCAAACAGTGTGCACTAGCAAAGGCACTATCTTCCCTAATCGAACGACCTTCCTTCATTATTAACCATAAATAAAGAATCCTTATTGAAACCCAAGAATAATTTAAGAAATTGATTCATCAACAAGGATTTAACTCCAAACAAATACAGACATTTAAAGATCACCAATTAAACATCAGGCGCCAAGTTTATTATTGATAAGGTAGATACAATTTACTACATAAAGTAGTCACTACACATATTCCAAAGATACAACTATTCCAGATAATACATCACTCATTTCTAACGTCTAATAGTAGATTCACCATAACTTCGTCCATTGTTTTGGGTAGTTCCTCAATTGATGTCTAAGTTTGCCAAATCCACAACAGGCACCAGTTTCAAATAACACATTCCCGTATGAGTGTTGTTACTAATTTCACACTTAATAACTACAAATCTCTTCTTGAAGTATTCATTCTTTCTTTTGTCATAGCATATTCATTTCCACTAATCTCTTTGAGATTCCCTTTGGTATCGTGGAACCTTCCTTCACCACTTTTAACTTGGTTGCGAGTAATGTCTTAAAATGCAATTTGAGTAGTTTGAATGCATCAATTCAAACTTATTTCACCACTCTTCCAGTATCCCTTGGTCAATAACATAGTTTTCTCCATATACTCTTGGGCCTGTTTGGAACCCTTGGTTTTTTACCTAATTTGTATAAAACTAGTTTTTTAACAACTTTTGCTACAGGAATCCCAAAAACCTTCACAAAAATTTTTTACCTACACACTTCAAAATATCCAAAACACACAAAAAAAATTCCCCTTCCCTTTTTCTTCTTCTTCCTCCCCCACCCCAACCCACCACCACCTCTACCGCCGGCCACCACCTCCGCTGCCGGTTCCGGCGCCGATCACCTCTTCCGTTGTCGGTCTTCTTCTTTTTTTCCCCATTTCTCCCTCTCCCCCTCTTCCTCCCCCTTTACCCGTCTGACCTTCCCCGTTTTTTTCTTCCCCTCTCTCTCCCCCACTCCTCCCCCACCACCCTTCCTCACACAAGTCCAAGTTCGTAATATATATATATATATATATAGGAAGATAGGAATCAGTTAAGTATGTAGGTAAGGGTAGTCAATCAAGAAGTCCAAAATACATTTATATGATATCACAAAATAAATACATCTTCAGTTAAAGTCAGTCCATATCAAAATCAAGTAAATACATAACAAATCCGAACATTCAAAGCAGAAATTAAATAGGTTTGCAATGCTAATACTTTAAACATTCACAACAATCATCAATGTTCAAATCTAACCACCATCTATCGAAACCCTAGCCAAGCATTTACTGGACTAGTCCATAACAGCACTCATATATCCAATCTCCTCAATTGGTTTTACTTTCCCAAATTCATTCGTAATTTCTATTCACATTATAATACACTAGACTATATCCTTCCCCATTCATAGGTGTTCCATCAGGAGAAGTACTCAGCACTCAAGTACAAGACTCCGAAACTAGGAGAATTCACGACTTAGGCCGTACGCTCCCAAGTGCAAATCAACCAAGTTTAAGATTCCTACTCAACATACATATCCATTTTTCCAACAATAATAAGCAGTTTCATACTTAATAGGTCAAATCCCACAGTCCCGAGAACCCTTTCCCGGCATGAGCCTCATTAATAGCTGTCATACCAACTATGACAGTCCCACCTTCCCTTAGGGCGTACCCCAAATGTTAGCGGACGGTCTGCTCAACTCTCGCCAGGACTAACGAATCTGAAACCTCCACAGGTACTAAAACGAACAACCTTACTTCAAAACACCGGCAATCCAAAGTTATATACAAATCAACCCAATAATATGTACAATAATGTCACCAATGATTCAAGCTTAAAGTACAAGTCAAAATATTCAATCCTATACAAGCACATATAGGGTTTACTAATACAAAAGGAGTTTAAACAAAAATGCCTAAAGTCAAGAGCTAGCCCACTCTTTCCCCAAAAATCACGTTCCTAAGACTTCGCCCCTGAAAGGAAAATAAATGTGACAGAGTGAGTTTTCGCCCAATGAGGTACCACAGGATCACATAATCAAAAATTCACATGGTTCGAACTTTAAACTATCAAATATAAGCATCAATTAGGAAGATAAGTAAACACTATAACTAACACAAAGTGATTCAAGTAAAAGGATAAAGATGGCTCTCAGGAGCCAATTTCCCAGTCGCATTAGCTGGATTCCAGCCGTTGACACTCTATCAACGTTTAGAGAAACAAAATATATTGACCGTAGATCCTCGCTTTACACCAAATTTCCATCCACCAATCATACCCCTTACCGGGCCCAAACACCAAACAGAAACAGTGGTGGTAATATCAACTATACCGAATATGAGAAGGATCTAGTATTTACCTAATCAATAACAGTTTCCTCATGGTTCGTCAATCTATCTCGACCAAGCCCTTGCGGGCTCGATTCGATCAACTACCAATGAGGTTTGAGCTCAAATTCATAGTATGGTCGCCAGATATTAGGCTCTAAATGACATCAAATTCATGCACGAATAACAGATTTCAAATAAACAATAGACCAGTCAAACAGTCAAGTGGAATCGAGTGTGATAAAGTACACACCTATCCAGTCCATATTAAACCAAAGTCACCATCATGTAAATCATAAAATTTAGTCACAAGTAGTTCATCTTACACAACAAGTCATGCAAGTGGTACACCCACCGTTTCAAAGTAAAGCAACGTTAAACGTTCGTCCTCGGGTTGTGCTCGTTTTCACCGTCAAACCCTAAGAGTAACCAAGACAAGATGTCATGGTCCGACTATACAAAGTTTAGGTTACTGAAGTGCATATTTTAGACTGAATTATGAGCCGTACGCCTATCCAAGTTTGGCCTCTCAAAGTATAAAGTTTCAAAGACAAATTTGAAAGCCAATCAAAGAATAGTCCAAGTGCATTCTAGGGTTGTGATTTGAATAGGCTATTAGTGTGAAAAGAAAGACATTTGGACCCAAAAGACGTGAGAGATCAAAAAAGTAATATTAGGTATTTACAACTCATGAAACTTAGCAAAATATACGTAAGAAATATGCACAACTTTTAGAAGAAAATCGACCAACCTCGAGTTAAAAGTTGGACTAATTAAACTAGGAAGCATACTAGAATTTTGTTGAGTATGCTGAATAGCTAGTTCACATCAATGTTTGATTCAACTCGAGAGTGTTGGTTTGGATTTTTGTGGTTTATGTGATATGTTCCTAAGTTGGAGTAGAAGCCTTTAGAATCCAAACTCTTTTCCTCTGAATTTCGTCAAAAGTTACATACAAGATTAGAGCCCAAACTCTTTTCCTCCGAATCTCCATACATAATCCAAAACTCTCAATCTTATATAATTTAAAAATCTTACACTTCAACCAAAGCATCAATCACTAACACAAAGGTGTCATGCATGTGTCACCATGAATAAGCCGCTTCTATAAACAGGAATACCGCAATACTCACTTGCCTTTCCCTTGGGTACCCTAAGACATCAAAGATAGGGATTATATTCGCTAACCAATGTTGAACTACTTTGGGGTCAGGACTTTCAGAAAACTTAGGTGAAGAACATCCCCTTTTTTTTTTCCAAAATCTCTATAGAGGTCTATGCTTTTCAATATCTTGGTCTCTAAATTGATTTGAAAGCCCAGCCCCTTGATCCTGTTGGGGTACTAGATATTCTAAAAGAATTTGTTATCCAATTTATGCCCATCACTACTTGGTCCCCTATCTCGATCCTGGGTTACTGATTTGGTCGGCCACAAATTCCAATCACCCCCTCCCTTAATCTTGGGGTTGTCTAGGCCTACGTGGATATTCTCCAATATCATTTCCTAGCTCTCTTTCCACACAAGTCCAAGTTCGTATATATATATATATATATATAGGAAGATAGGAATAGGTTAAGTATGTAGGTAAGGGTAGTCAATCAAGAGTCCAAAATACATTTATCTGATATCACAAAATAAATACATCTTCAGTTAAAGTCAGTCCATATCAAAATCAAGTAAATACATAACAAATCCGAACATTCAAAGCAGAAATTAAATAGGTTTGCAATGCTAATACTTTAAACATTCACAACAATCATCAATGTTCAAATCTAACCACCATCTATCGAAACCCTAGCCAAGCATTTACTGGACTAGTCCATAACAGCACTCATATATCCAATCTCCTCAATTGGTTTTACTTTCCCAAATTCAATCGTAATTTCTATTCACATTATAATACACTAGACTATATCCTTCCCCATTCATAGGTGTTCCATCAGGAGAAGTACTCAGCACTCAAGTACAAGACTCCGAAACTAGGAGAATTCACGACTTAGGTCGTACGCTCCCAAGTGCAAATCAAACCAAGTTTAAGATTCCTACTCAACATACATATCCATTTTTCCAACAATAATAAGCAGTTCATACTTAATAGGTCAAATCCACAGTCCGAGAACCCTTTCCCGGCATGAGCTCATTAATAGCTGTCATACCAACTATGACAGTCCCACCTTCCCTTAGGGCGTACCCCAAAGGTTAGCGGACGGTCCTGCCCAACTCTCGCCAGGACTAACGAATCTGAAACCTCCACAGGTACTAAAACGAACAACCTTACTTCAAAACACCGCAATCCAAAGTTATATACAAATCAACCCAATACTATATACAATAAAGTCACCAATGATTCAAGCTTAACGTATAAGTCAAAATATTCAATCCTATACAAGCACATATAGGGTTTACTAATACAAAGGAGTTTAAACAAAATGCCTAAAGTCAAGAGCTAGCCCAACTCTTTCCCAAAAATCACGTTCCTAAGACTTCGCCCCCTGAAAGGAAAATAAATGTGACAGAGTGAGCTTTCGCCCAATGAGGTATCCCAGGGTCATGCAATCAAAATTCACATAGTTCGAACATTAAATTGTCAAATTTAAGCATCAATTAGGGGAGATAAGTAAACACCATAACTAACACAAAGTGCCTCAAGTAAAAGGATACAGATGACTCTCAGGAGCCAATTTCCCAGTATTTACCAGATGGATACAGATGGCTCTCAGAAGGATCCAGTATTTACCTAATCAATAACAGTTTCCTCATGGTTCGTCAATCTACCTTGACCAAGCCCTTGCGGGCTCGATTCGATCAACTACCAATGAGGTTTGAGCTCAAATTCATAATATGGTAGCCAAATATTAGGCTCTAAATGACATCAAATTCATGCACGAATAACAGATTTCAAATAAATGGTAGACCGGTCAAACAGTCAAGTGGAATCGAGTGTGATAAAGTACACACCCATCCAGTCCATATTAAACCAAAGTCACCATCATGTAAATCATAAATTTTAGTCACAAGTAGTTCATCTTACACAACAAGTCATGCAAGTGGTACACTCACCGTTTCAAAGTAGAGCAACGTTAAACGTTCGTCCTCGGGTTGTGCTCGTTTTCACCGTCAAACCCTAAGAGTAACCAAGACAAGATGTCATGGTCCGACTATACAAAGTTTAGGTTAATGAAGTGCATATTTTAGACTGAATTATTAGCCGTACGCCTATCCAAGTTTGGCCTCTCAAAGTATAAAGTTCAAAGACAAATTTGAAAGCCAATCAAAGAATATCCAAGTGCATTCTAGGGCTATGATTAGAATAGGGTGTTAGTGTGAAAAGAAAGAGATTTAGACCCAAAAGACATGAAAGATCAAAAAAGGAATATTAGGTATTTACAACTCATGAAACTTAGCAAAATATACATAAGAAATACGCACAACTTTTAGAAGAAAATTGACCAACCTCGAGTTAAAAGTTGGACTAATGAAACTTGGAAGCAACTAGAAGAAACCATTATTTTCCTCTTTACACTTGGCTTTTTGACAAAATCTCAGCTTATATATCACCACCAAGGTGAATTCAAGTAAGGTTTTAGAGTGAAATGAAGCATTTAGACCCAAGAAACATGAGTAACCAACAAGTTCCTCATTTCATTTCATGACTGGAAATTTCCAGCAGCAAAACAGTGAAGATAAACAAGGTAGTTCACCTCTTTAAATTGTGATATTCACTCCAATTCAACGTACCATTGTTGTTCAAGGTTTTAGCAAGTGAAGTGAGCAAGATTGTGTCCAAAAGACCACCAAACCAAAGGACTGTGAGGCTACAAGACAGTAGGGTACACAGCTGCCTTACCTACCCGAAATTTTCAGCATTGAAACAAGCACAATCATGAGGTTTTCACCTCCCAAAATTCATAGATTTCGCTCCAGTTTAACACACAAAAGTCCTAACCAACTTTTGGAACAGGTTTTGGCCAAAACTCATCATGAAAAGGTTGGAGAAAAACAAGGTAAAAGGCTTTCACTATCCATTTGGCCAACAAACAACAATTGCAGCTATCAAATTAGAGAAAATTACCAACGAAAACCCTCCATTTCATCTAAAATTCAACACATAAGTGACGCTTGAAGGTTTACCAAGTATCTTAGGCGAATTTACTACAAAATCACCCCTCTATCGTCACTCATATCACAAGAAATAAAGTAACAAAAATTTCAGCAGCACTTCCTCTTATTTCCTTAACTTTCCCTTCCAAACTCAACACTTATTTTCATAGCAATCCAACCTCAATCACAACCACAAGTTATAGGCTTTAAAGGACACTTGTTTAAAGCCACAAAGCTACCCAAAACAGACAATTATCTAGCCCAAACACAACCATAATAAAGCTGGAAAATGGAAACCCTAAGCTGAAATTTACCTCTACAAGCTGAAAATTTCCATGATGAATCCAAAATAACATATAAAAGCTAGAAAATTCAAATGGCAAAGCCAATAGATCATATCCAAGCTCAAATCAACATATCAAAGCTGAAATTTCTCACTCAAAGCTGGAATTTTCCAATCACCACACAAACCATGAAAATTTCCATGAAATCTACCAAAATCAAGTCTTAAATCTCCTCATGTGCAAGTTAAAAGGGAAGAGATGGCTTCTAGACATAGTTACCTCCAAACCCTATGAAGAAATGCAACCAAAAGCTTCTTCCTCCACAAATCTCTCCACAAAAGCCTTTCTTCCTACCTTGATATCACTTTCTATGGATGGAGTTGCAAGCTTAGGATGAAATTCCAAGGATTCAAGCAAGGTTCTAAGTTGGAAATGGAGTTTTCTTTCTCTCTTTTCTTGCTCATGAAGGTCGGCCAAGAGGGAGAAGAAAGTATGGGATTTTCCTCCAATTTTTCAAGATAAAGCCAAGACTAGTCTTGGTCAAAGCTACCTTGGATGGGCGCCAAGTGTCGTCGTAGTTTTTAAACTTATCCCTTTGTTTTTCCTTTGTCTTTCACCACTAATCCATATTGTTTTCCTCTAATTCACTCTTAACACTTCTAATCACATAATCCTTTTGTAAAATTACCCGTTTTTGTTCACCAAATTACTACGCACCTCACTAGTGGGTATCACTTCCATAATGCATCACGAACGTAACATGCACTAACTTATAGAAGAAAATAATTAAAAATCTTGACTCGCTTCTAAAAATATCTAGGAAATTAAAGCAATAAAGTAAGTAAAGAAAATGTATTCAAAGAAACAAAATAAAATATAAAATAATTTTCGGATTCTCACAATATCACCTAGGGGGCTTTCTTTTTTTGAATATTTAGTCTTGGCATTCCATTTTTCAACAGGTGGTAAGGGAGGAATGGGACAAAAAGGTTCAAGGGGTTAGAATGGAAAACTTTACTATAAGTTGATTGCTTAAGAAAAGATTACGCTTATGGAATAAAGAGAAATATGGCAACATATTTGTAAAAGTGAAGGTGGCTAAAAAATTGATATCTTCGAGAGAAGTGGAGTACCAAGGAACTTGCAATTGAGTATGAAATTTGGTGTAAGAAAGTGGTGGTTAAATGGGTATAGTCTGAGATGGCAATACTAATTTTTTCACAATGTTCTCAAGCAACGTAGGAATCAGAATTTTATTGCTTAGGTTAATCATGAGTTGCAAGGATGGATAGAGGACATGGAGTTAATTAAACAATCTGCAGTAGAACTTTTTTATGCTTTATTTGCATCAGAGTGGGAGGGTAGGATGGTTCTTCATTTACCTTTTGAACTTCCATAGCTGCTTCGAGAAGATAAAGATTTGTTGATGGTAACGCCTACTCTAGAGGAAATCAGACGGTAGTTTTTTCAATAAGTGCTGAGAGCGCTCTAGGACCAGATGGGTTTGGAACTGGGTTTTTTCATAGTTGTTGGTCTATTGTTCAACATGATTTTTTGGATGCTATCCAGGATTTTTTCGTGGTGCTGAGATTCCCAAGGGATTTATTAGTACGTTAATTGTGTTATTGCCAAAGATTAAAGGGGCTGCATCTTGGCAAGATTTTCAGCCCATTAGCTTATGTAATGTGACATCCAAGATTATTTCAAACATTTTATCCATTCAAATTGAGGGAGTTTTGCCCAAGATTATATCACCATGGTTGACAGGACTTGTGCTTAGTAGGGAATTGTTGACAATATTTTTACTGGCTCAAAAGTTGGCTTTGAATTTGGATTGTCATCTTAATAATCCTAATTTGATGTTGAAGTTAGATATGGAGAAAGTGTATGATTGGGTCGAGTGGCCCTTTTTAATATTTATGATGCGTGGATTCGGGTTCCATGAATGGGTTATTGATTTGTTTTTTAGAACCCTTTCTAATAATTCGCTTTTAGTTTTGATAAATGAAGAGCCTGCTATATTCTTGAAGTCATCTAGGGGAGTTCGGGAAGGGGAACCATTGTTGCCAGATTTATTTTTGTCAGTTGCTGAGTTCTTGGGTAGAGGAATATATCTTCTTTTTTTTTTGTAGAATGAGAGGTGATTCTTTTTTTTCTGCTGGTAATTATGTTCCCTATTTGGCTTTTGCTGATGACGTTTTGATTTTCACAAGAGGTTCGAAGGATTGCATTGAGGTGTTGAGGGATTTCCTTAATTTATATCAAGCTTACTCTAGGCAGAACGTTAATGCTCAAAAAAGTTCTTTTTCGTGATCCTCATGTGCCATGGATGGGCATCTAGCATTGGTTTCTAATAAGCGGTTTCACCATCAGCAATTTCTTTTTATGTATTTAGGTGCTCCAATTTATAGGGAAGAATACGCACGGTATTGTTTGATGGTATTGTTGCTAAGATGAGAAATAGGCTGCAGCATTGGAACTCTTGACTATTATTTCTGTGAAGGGCGAAAAGATTATATTGTTACAGCATGTTCTTATAGCCATGTCGGTGTACTTGTTATAGGTACTTCAACCTCCAATGGCAGTTTTTATGTGAGAGTCTGAAAATTTTCATGTTTTATTTAAAATTTAGTGCATGTTACATTTTTCCTTTTGTTATTAATTGATTTACATGTTCATTGCTCCTTTTAATAAACAAATGAATCTGTACACCTTAGGAGAAATTGTATCACTTGTACCATAAAACATTAGTATTATTTAGAATTTGTTGTGGCGGTAGAAGAAAAAACAGTGGAAACCACACGAAAATCACCATGCATGACAAGTGGACTAACACTTGTCCTTGCATGCATAGGCGCTGTCCACTTAAAAGAGAGTCACCAAAGCTTCAAACATCAACCGCAAGAAACATCAACTTCTATTTTCCTCTAGGTAACCGAGAGATAGTGAGGAAGAGAGAGCCATCACAACCTTGCTTCTTTCTATTTCCTAAAAACTGAGTGTGAAGCCATAGGAGGACCAGCAACTCTTTGTTCTTTCTCTGCAATTTTTGAGCTTCAATTAAGCAACAAGGAACACTAACTCAGCTAGCTAGAGAGTCGAGTAGGAGCAAAAAATCTTTTCCAGCATAGGAGCCGTGAGGAGCAGAGGTAAAACACTGCTAAGTTTCCCTTAATAGCCTACTACTTCAGTTCCTTACTGTCATAGCTTGAGCTAACATCAAAAAAAAGAAGAAATTCATTGAGGAAAAGTTCATTAAGGCTGGAAGAATTTTGTTTAAGTTGCTGCAATTGTCCAATGTTGTTAAGCTGCAAACTTCTGATTGTTTCTTCCAAAACCTGTTAGATTATGTTTGCATGCATTATAATTTACATATCTTGACATGCATATAGTTTTCAACTTGAAACAAAGCCTGATAAGAATAGATGTGAGGACCCGCAAAATTCTCCTTATTTTATTTTATATTATATTATTTTTCCGCTTGCATTTTCCTTACTTTAATTTTATTATATTAATTTTCAGAAATTTTATAAGTGAGTATCGTTTTTAAATCATTTTTCTAGTATAAGTGCGTACATGTTAAGTTTGAGGTGTGTTATGGACGTGGAACCCACTAGTGTGGTAAATGCGGTACATTTTTGACCACTAGTTGGAGTTTTACGTTAAGTGATATTATTTTACAAGGTACTAGGAGATAATTAGAAGCTAGCTAGATAGATTAACCATTGGAGAAAAGAAGATAAGCTTGAACCCTAAAAGGCGCCATGTGTCGCGACCCGATTCGAAGTTGGACTTGACCAACCTTTCTTGCCTTTACTAAAACCTAATTTTGACCAAATTTTCTTCTCATTTTCTCTAGCCTTGGCCGAAAATTGTGAGGAGAAGAACAAGGGTGAGAGTTTCTCTTCCACTTCAATTTCTTGTCCAAATCTTGAGTTCCAACCATAGCTTTTGCAAATCACTCCATAAAAGTGCTAGTCAAAATAGTTTCTAAGGTGGTTGTGGAGTTAATTTGGGAGGAAGAATTCTAAGCTACCATTTTTCTTGAGGATCCAAGGTACTTTGTCAAGAAATTTCCCCTTTGTCCTTAATAATGGTAAATTAGTGGTTTTTAGTGGCTAAATATGCTATTTTGTGGACAATTTTCTGGTTTGAGGTAGAGTTAGATAAATTTCAGATTTATTGGAGATTTTTCTGCCCTCATATGATGATTAATGGTTGGCTATGATTTACTAGCTTTAACATGTGAGAAATTTAGTGTTTTTGTGTTAGTTTACTTTGCCTAAAGAAATTCCAGCTTATGTGCACAAATTTCCAGCTTTAGGGTTTCTAATTTTAGCTACTACTTGGTTGTATTTGAAGGGTATTGTGACCCTAATTTGATGTGTTCAATAGCTTGTAATTATATGGGAACTTGTGGCTGAAATGAGATGAGATTGGGTGTTGATGTTTGGTTGGAAAAGTAAAGGAAAAACAAGGGAAGTGCTGTCAAAATTTTCGCAATAACCCTTGAGCAGTTTTGGGAATTTTGATATATCTTGTTGTAGAAATATTGGAATTAAGTTCTGTTCATTTCGTTTTAAACTAGATTCATAGAGTTATAAACCGTGAAAATTTCAGACCCTAGTTCTGTCTGTGTGATATATGGTGATTTTCCAAAGTTGACTGAAATTACATACCTGTTCTGTCTTTTACCGGATGAAGCAGCGACTTGAGGCTCGGATTTGACTGACTTGTGATCTGAATCTTATAAATGTGTCTTCTAAGAAATTGTACCCCTTTGAGTCTATTTTCCGACGGTATAAATTTTATCAATTTTGGACTAAGGAATCGTGAGATATGATTTTTCAAATGATGGTGCGCAAATCTGGGAAATTCTGTTTTCCTAGAATTACTCTTACCTTCATCTTGCACCTTAGGTTTGGAGTTAGTAAATCATTGTGGGTATGATTTTTTGTAGAAGTGAAGGGTTTTGGGGTTGATTCGTATCCCTAGGACCAACTGTTATCTTTTGCTCAAAAGAGGCATTTTATTCTTTTATCCTAGTAATCAATTTAGAGAAGTATACGACTCGTGGTCGAGCCTCACTTGTGCATTCCATTTACTGGGTTTGTGAATGTGAGAACTGTAATTGTTTACCCTCGATACTCCTAGGACGTGTTGGTGTTCAAAGGCATCCTTTGGGGAGGAAACGTTTGAAGTTATCCTTGTTTGAACTGGTGAGTGTACCACTCGCATGACTTGTTGTTTAACTATTTTACCTATACCTGCATAATGTGACTTGCTTGACTGTAATACCTGCTTAATTCTGGACGAGTCGAGGGTGTACTTTATCACACTCGTCTCCCTCGCTTATTGTCAAATCACTGTATTGGCTTGTACCTGTTACTTGAACCTGTTGCTCGTTCTCTGCCCTGTGTGACTGGGTTATTGTATGAACTTGAATTAGTTGTCCCTGTATGCGGACTTGCATGGTTATGTGCATTTGAAATCTAGACCCTCTGGTGGGGTTTAGCCGTTGTGCTAGCCTGTTGTGTTGTCCAACACCACCAGGGACGAAATCCTGAAATCTAGACCCTCTGGTGGGGCTTAGCCGTTGTGCTAGCCGGTTGTGTTGTCCAGCACCGCCAGGGACGAAATCCTGAAATCTAGACCCTCTGGTGAGGCTTAGCCGTTGTGCTAGCCTGTTGTGTTGTCCAGCACCGCCAGGGACGGAATCCTAAAATTCTGAAATCTAGACCCTCTGGTGGGGCTTAGCCGTTGTGTTGTCCAGCACCGCCAGGGACGGAATCCTGAAATCTAGACCCTCTGGTGGGGCTTAGCCGTCGTGCTAGCCTGTTGTGTTGTCCAGCACCGCCAGGGACGAAATTCTCGACTTAGGGCTAAGTTATATTCTGAAGTTCTGGTATACTCGAGTTTTACTATCCCTTTTGGCTCCTGGGAGCCATCTGTATCCTTTCCATTTGAAGTATTTATTCATTTCCCTATCTGGTGTGTATAATTGCATGATTGAAAAGTGAATTGTCATGATTCGTGACTACTTGTACATTTGGTACTCATTGAGCGTAAGCTCACCCCGTTCCCGTTACTTTGTTTTCTTTACAGGATTACTACTATGGAAATCATGACTTTTGGAAAAGAAAGTTGAGCTAGTAGATGTATATGATTTTGTTGAGCTCCTTTGTAACAAAACCCTAGTCGTATTTTTGTATAGGTATGAAGAATGAATACTATGGCTTGTATTTCAGGTTATTTTGTTGAAGCTCCGATGTATATATGTATTTAAATGCTTAATCATGTATATTAAGTGTATTTGTTGAGATGATACGTTTTTATGGCTCTGGTGAATGTTCTTGTATCCATTGGGGAAATCGAGCGAGCGCGGAACTTGAACGAGGAAGAAAAGTATTTTGTGCGTTTGTAGGGTTTATGTATGTTCCGGATCCGTAGTCCTGGCGAGAGTTGGGCAGGCGGTCCGCCGAATCCTTTGGTTCGCCTTAGGGGGAGGTGGGGCTGTCACAATAGATTATAAAGAAACTCTTGCTGGAATTCTTGATATGATGATGCATGACTGCCGATAGAGTGAAGCTAGAAATTTTTAGTTTTCTTGCCAAGAGTTTTAGTTGAACTTGTTAAAACTTATTTTATGCACCACCTTTTGCCATGTGATGTTTACTGAATTAAAGACAAGAAAAGATCAACTTTTGGAAGAAACATCAAAGCTGGAATTTTCTGGACAAAGTGTTGCATGAAACCCAAGAGGATAAAGCCACAATTTTTGGTTCTTTTCTTTAAAATATTTTGCTGGATTTTGTCTAAAATTACTCTATATACCTCCTATCACTCTCTTCATGACATGCATGTAGTGTTTTTCTTGAATCCAAGTGAGATAAATGTTGGTTTTTGAAGGAACCTTGCTGAAATTTCTGTTTATGATTGATACTTGAGGGCCGTTGGAGTAGAGCTGAGAGTTTGCAACTTTAACTCCAAAATTTTGCCGGTTTTGGTCAAGAACTCACTTCATGTACCATTTACCTCTTTTATCTAGACATGCATGTGGTATTTGTTGAGTTAAAAGCTAGAAAAGACTGATTTTTGGAGAAAACAACAAAGCTGGAAATTTTGTTTGAACCATGGAGATCGAGCTCCATTTCTTCCAATTTTGTTTTAGAAATTTGTTGAGTTTTATTAAGAATTCATTTCCTATGTCATTTACTTCATTTATCTTGACATGCATGAAGTATATAATTGGATTAAAGTAAGAAACTTGTGATTTTTGGAAGAACTTGAGCTGAATAGTTTTATTGGCTAAAGAACTTGAAACTTATGATTTTTTTTACATTTTGATGGAGAAAATTTAACATGGATGAGAAGGATTAGACTTCATTTCATTAGTTTATAGTGTTACATGTTAAGTTTTGAGCCAAAAGGGAGAAATTTTGTTGAAAATAAAGCTAAACTTTGCTAGAAAATTTCCTAGTTAAACCAGGACCATGAAGTTGATTTTTCTCGCTTTAATTTTCCAATTTTAACAAGTTTTATATGGGAATTTTGCTGTACATACATTTTGTTTCCTTTGTTTTGAGATACATATTGAAGTATACTTGATTTGATGTGAAAGTTAGCTTAAATATAAAACTTAATCAAAACTAGCAATAGTTGCAAATTTTAAGAAAGTTGGGATTATTTCATAAATGTATAAAGTTTAGTAAAATACTAAATGTTAAACTATAAATCAAAACCCATAATTTTGGGAATTAGATAAGTTAAGCTCGATAGTAGATTAACAAAGAAAGAATACACCACCTAGTATATCAGAGTAAAATTTAAGATAATTTAATAATCCTAAATACTTATGTTGAATTTCAGGAATCGAATTTAGCCAAAAACCCCACCCCGAAGACAATGCGTGAATTGAACCTCTCGGTGAGTATTCCTAATGTTATCTATGTTTGATTGATTTTGATTGACACTAGGTGTGTATTTGGCTGGTATGATTGTTTGAATTAAATGAATGGTTTGGATGACTTTTGAATTAATGGAATGTGCAAAAGTATTGTTTTGGGAAGGGGTGTGCTTTATCGCCCTTTCCCAAGTAAAATTGAAAGTTATTGTTCCATAGTTATACTACTTGTGCATGTATTGTAGGTCAGGTGTGTGAGGACCCGAAAATTATTTTAAATTTTCTCCCATTTTTGAAAAATTAATTTATATTTCCTTTTCATTTTACTTTACTTGCTTATTTGCTAGCCCTAATTGATAGTGATTTTAAAGGTTAAGTTAAGATTTTTCTCTTTTCCTTTTATATTCTAGTGCATGTTAAGTTTCGTAGTACATTAAGGTAGTTGATCGACTAGTGAGATATACGTATTATATTTGGTGGACAAGAACGGGTGTGGTATTAGAGGAAATATATGCTTAGAAGTGTTAAGAGTGTATTAGAGGAATAAACAAGTAATTAGAGGCTAAGAGAGCAAAGGGATAGGAATGGAATGGAATCTTGACACTTGTCAACCATCAAACCAAACCTTGACCAAGACTTTCCTTCCATCTTTATCTTCCAATTGACCACAATTTCTTTCATTTTTCTTCTATGATGGCCGAACCTTAAGGGAGAGAAAAGAGAGAAATTTCCTTCAAGTTCCATCTTGCTTTCTTGCTTGATTTCTTGAGAAATCCAAAGACCAACCTTAATCCACTTTGATAAGCCTTGAGTTAAGCTTGGAGGTGAGCTTTTGGTGGAGTGATTTGAGGAAGAAAACTCTTGAGTTGCTTGTCATATTGGGGTTTTGAGGTAAAATTCCTAGATAACATCTCTTTTTACTTGTTTCTTGAGATTTATACAAGATATGTTATGATTGAAATTAAAGGAAGCATGTTTGATGGGAAGGCTGCCGGTGGCGGATACGCTATGTCAGATTGGTTTTCAAATGCTGTCGAAGTGTCTTTGTTGTCGGAGCCCATCCTGTGAATCTATTGAACATGTGTTTGCGCTGGGGCAGGTCGCCATGGAGGTCTGGGGATATTTTGGGGGTGTGTGTGGCGTGACTGGTACAGGGTCCTTACTGCGCGCTCGAACGGGTACGTGGTGGTTTTGTTGGGCAAAAAGCGGCGAGAAAGTGTTTTTTGTTCACAACTCTCCCTAGTCTCATTTGCTGGCATATCTGGAAGGCTAGGAATAAAGCCATTTTTTAAGGCAAACCAATGCAGTCGGCAGCTATTGTTCAGGAAGTATTCTGGGAAGTTAAGATGCTGGTTGAGATTCAGTTTAAGGGCAAGGTTGGGGTCCATACATTTCAGCAGTTATATGATTGGTCCTCTCATCCAACGCGCGCGTTTGGATTCCAGTTGATACGTTGGACAGTGCCGGAGGTCGGGATGCTAACACTGAATACGGACGGGTGCTCAAAGGGCAATCCGGGTCCGAGCAGTGGTGGTGGAGTCCTGCGTGATTCGTCAGGAAGCACCCTATTTGCTTTTTTGGCTTTTCTGGGGGATACCTCCAGTTTACGTGCGGAGACTATGGCCCTTTTGCTTGGGCTTCGCGAATGTGCTCAAAGGGGGGTTTGGTAATGTGAGCATCCAGTTAGATTCCTTGGTCTTGGTGGGGATTCTGCGGAAGCAATTTCAGTGTCCTTAGCAGATCCGGAGGGAGATATGGCAGATTTGGCAGTTGCTGGGTGAGTCCCCTCGGATAGTTCATTGCTACAAGGAGGCGAACAAGGTTGCGGATATTTTATCTAATGTGGGAGTTGCTCACCCTGAGCAGCGGATTAGGGTTTATGATCATATAGGATTGATTCCACAGTTGGCTCGTGGTGAAATTCGATTAGATAGACTCGGCTTGCCTTCAGTTAGGAAGTTAAGGATGGTATAGGCTTTGTGTTGGAGGAAGATCTGATCACTTTTGTAATTTTCGGTTCTAATTAATAATACTATATTTAAAAAAAAGGAAGCATGTTTATGGTAAATTCATGGTTTGCTAGGGTTTGGTTAATTTTCAGCTTTAATGTTCAATTTTTAGCTTTGAGATGAATTTCTAGCTTTGATAAGAGATGCTCTAGCTTTGATATGAAATTTTAAGCTTTGATATGTGAAATTTAGTCTTGGTGTGCAATTTCCAGTTTTGAGAGGCAAAATTTCTAGCCTTGATGTAGTTACTTGAAACTTTGTATAGATGGAGTTGTGATGGATTTTCTTGTCAAGAACATATGTTACAAGCCTCATGACATGTTAGTTATAAGATATAGTGCATTTGCCATGGAATTTAAGTAAGAAAGTTGGAAGTTTTGTTAGAGATTTTGCTGGAAAATTTCTGTTATGGCTGGCCGAGAGGGAGAGAAGGAATTTCAGCTTTCTTTTCAGAAATTTTGTGGTAATTTTGATATACTAAGAAAATAGGAATTGATTTGGGTCAAAATTGGACAAGTGTCACACTTGGATTGGAAGTCAAATTTTTCTTCTTTTTTCTTTCTTTTTGGTCAATAATTCCGGCTCTCTCTCTAGGATAATTAAGGGCTGATATTTATGAAATAATAACAAGAGAATTAAGGTAATAAAATGGTGGTCAAGTGGTGTATTCAATCGGTAGCTAACGGTACACGTCGGTTCAAATCGATTTTCCTTAAATCGCGTGTACTAGGGTTTTAACCTATGATTCACTAACTCATTATTATCACTTCTAATCACACACTTTTTCTTATCTAAAACTCATTCTTAACCACCAATTTAGTACACACACCTCCACAATTAATCACACTACCAAAATACACGAAAACCCTAATTTACCCGAACTATAAAATTAAGGGTAAAACTCTTAAATCTCTTATTCATTACAACTATTGAGGGAGTAAATGAGCAGTAAAACTATCGTAAAGTAATTGAATCAAAATAAAAGGGAATTTTAGTCAAATTTTTGTATTTAGTAGAAGTAAGAAGGTCTTGGTCAAAAGCCACCATCCATTGGTTTCGCGACAAATGGCGCACTAGGGTTTATTCTCATCCTTTTGGCTACCAATGGTTAATTTACCTAGCTAACCTCTAATTATTCCGAGCACCTTGTAAAAATAATATTCCCTAATACAACGTCACCTAGTCGTCAAAATTTTATCGCACTAACGGGTCCCACGTCCAATATACACTACTAACGTCACATAGACTAACTTGTACCGGAAAAATGTTTTAACAACTTAATTCCCTTATAAAAAAAATCTCTCAAAAATTAATATAACAAAGAAAGGTATAGAAATTGTATGCAAGAAAATAAAATAATGACTAGAAAATAAAGAAATTTTCGGGTTCTCATAGAAATCCATCATATGCCTTATACATGATCATGTTTAAGGGGGCAAAATTATCAAATCACATTTCACATAATTTGATCAATAGTTCATCACATTTTACAAAATGAATTTTCGTCTCTTATATTTCACCAAAATCAATTTTTTTGTCCCTCACATTTTACAGAATGAAAATTTTCATTTCTCTCATTGATCATGTGTACGAATAGTTTTTCTTGTTTTTGAAAACTCATTATTATCTATTTTATTTCACCGGAACAGTATGAATAAGTTAATTAATTTCACCAGAATAAACTAATTGTAATTATAGGTGAAATCAAATAGAGATACATTACATGTTATTCAAACTATTCAGGTGAAAATAATATATATATATATATATATATATATATATGGGTTAAAAAAATATTCGTACACATGATCAATGAAAGATGAAAAAATTTATTTTGTGAAATGTGAGGGACTATGAATCAGTTTATGTGAAATTTGATTTGACAGTTTAACCCCTCAAAAATGATTACGTGCAAAGCACGCGGTGAATTCCAGTAAAAAATTAATCGAAAATCTAAATAAAGACTAAGTTTGATCATAATAAATTTATAAAGAATGTAAAATTATATTTTTAAAAATAAGGTTCGAAAAAGAAATCATTTTACAAAATATAAAAAACTTTTTGAATGATTTCCCTTGGTTAATGTGCACTTTCTCAGCCCTCCGGCCCAAGTCTCCAGCTGGTCCCCTTTTTGCGCCTAACCCAAAATTTTCTCCCTCTCTTTCCCAGGCTTAAACCGTAGATAGAGGGTTAGAAAATTAATGCTACTAGCGCCATACTTTTGTTTCTGATGCTACTATGTTGGGTGTCTCTCGCACTATTTTCTCCCACCACTTGCGAGACTGTAACTGCTATCTCAACCACCACTACCATCATCAACAATACAAGAATTGCAGTAAGAAGAAGCCTCGTCACCAATTTTTGTTTTACAGCCAAGCAACTCCTTCATCACCCTTTAATTGTAAGACCATCTACAGCTACTTTAGCTGCCATGTCCTTTTCTACAGAAAGGTTCAGATTTCTGTTGAACAACGATGATTGTAGAAGGGATAATGGTTTAAGAGACCCTTATGTTAATTGTATTCAGCCCACCAAAAGTCCGCCTCTTCCAGGTTGTTTAAGGTAACATGAATTCTTTCTCTTTTTTTTTTCTTTTGCCTAATCTTTTGCAACGATTTGATATTGTTTTTGCATGTGCTAATTTTTTATTACTGGGGATATTGTTGTTGAAACTTCGGTATGATTTGCCTGCTGCAATAGGAGAGTTTAGTTTTTGTGTCGAATAGGGGAATTTATGTATGGGTTTGATAGGCTTTTAATTGGCAAATTTATAGCTAGAAGTGAATTGATGTGAACCTTTTACTATTGAGATTAAGGGATTGTAGAACATCAACTTTTTGGCCCGGCAGAACTGTGGAAGAATACCTAATTACCTTGATTACTTGTGAAAACATGCAATTGGAAATAAATCTGTGACTTCTGCTTTGTTGGCTGCAATATGGAAGTTCTAATTCCCGAATTAAACATAAGAGTTGATGTTTAGGTTCTTTAGGCTGCTTATCAAGTGAGTTAATATCTAGAATAGAGTCTAGGATTATGGAGAAAAATGAAAACTGGTTCGAATGATTTGTCTGCCGCAAATGCGTATTCTAGAATTGAGACATAATAGCTTGATTTCAAACCAAAATTTTTTTAATGTCAGCACTATTCTCTCGTGCTTGCAAAGAGTGTTTTGTTGTTGTTTGAATTTTTATGCTACGTTAAGAATGACAATGTGTATGGTTATAGAGAGGTGGTAGGCAGTCGGCATATTAATGATTTATATTTCTTGTGGTGGTTACTTAGAGTTATAGGAGATGAAAAGATTACCTATCTTCTGATAGTGTGGCAAATTTATGTTTAGCATTGCTCAGTTATGGTTTTTTCTGTAATTCTAATGTAATTTGCATATTTTTTATTCTCTTCTGGTAGCCAAAATGAAGATTGTCAAGAGTCTCCACCTGAAAAATTGTCACCGATAGCAGGTTTTCTCTTTGTTCTCTTCAATCTTTTAGCTTTTTTTTTTTTTAATCTTCTAATATTCCTCATTTTTTCTGTTAACAAGCATGTGATTAGAAACAATATATTCTGGTGACATTACTGCAATTTGTTATGGTCATGAAGTTACTGAACAGGTTTTCCCTTCTTAAGTTGATTATATTCTTATTTTGACCATACAAGTAGTAGGAAGAAAAATGACCTTTTGTTAACATGTTCGCATGTCTTACATTTTTTTTTTCAGTTAATTTGTAGCAATCTGATATTTATCTCTTTTTGAAGATAAATATAATCTTTTATATTCTGTTCTTGGGTTGGCGCTGGAGTGCGGGGAGGGTGGATGCAGTTTTACATGTTCACTGGCAAATTAAATACAGAAAATTACAGGATCCATGTATGTTTAGTTGATTTCATGGTTTGCTGCAACAGTTTCAACTAACAACTTGACCCTTGATACTAAGAAATATCTATCGCGGAACTTGTCTACACAGTTATCTCAGAGAATGTGACATTCATTTCGGCTTTAGTCCATATATACTTGAGAAGTGCAGTTCTTGTACTGTCTCATTTGATCAGTGGAGATAAAACTTGAAAATGGTTCTGACTCTTTTTGAGCTGCACCTTTTTGGTTTCTTTTACTTGGGCAAGATCTAGTCGTAGATAGGCAGATCCAATTCTCACAGCTAGTTCAGTTAATTTTATAGTAAATGCCTGAACCAAGATAGGATGTTGTAATGGAACATCTAGAATTATGGAAGGAAAATTATTTTGGAGGGGTGCAGTGATTCCAATCATGGTTTATGATGCTTTGCAAAAGGAATAAAGAAAAAAAATACTAGTTTTTTCAATGTGGTTATGTGGGGAGCTGAAATGATCTTGATAGATGCAATATTAATAGTAAAAAAAAAAAGTGGTACTTCATAATCTAAAAGCTGAATATATTCCACAAATTTTTACATGCCCTTTCGCATTCTGGCTGTTTCTTATTGGCTAATTATGGCCTTGGCCTGTGAGTGAGCGGCTAACCTGCCCTTTGCATGCTGGCGGAATTATTCTGAGTGGTTAAGCTTGTGGTAGATTTGTAACTGGGCTGCTTTTGTTGCATCTAATGCTCCATCAAATAAGCTGCCAGAGATATGAGTTATGTATTTTCGAAATTCCAAACCTCTAACTAAAATGACAAATGCTTATTTCCACCTAGATTAAATTCGTTTGAAGAGTTGCATTAAACAGAATGTTCTCTCAGAATGTTCCCATCTATTAGCCTACTCTTGTCTACTTGTCTTTCTCCATCCAGAAAAATTGTATACTTTTCATCGTCCTTATGAGTCTGTGATCCTGGATGGAACTACATTAGGTGAACATGTCATGCAATTCATCATTCATTCATCTCTTTTCATACACAGGGAAACACTTTTATGCCTTGAAAAACAAGATTTATTTCTTTTGTGCATTGTAACGTTTAATCTTGTTTAAATAGGTGGGATAGTTGCTTTAGGAAAATTTGATGCTCTTCACATTGGTCACCGAGAACTTGCAATCCAAGCATCAAAAGTTGGGATACCTTTTCTTCTTTCATTCGTTGGAATGGCAGAAGTTCTTGGGTGGGAACCTAGGTATGTACTGCATAACTCTACATGTTGGTGTTCCTTGTACGTATTTGCAATTGTTTCTCTACAGATCACCTAACAATAGTTGCATGTATTATCTCACAGTTTTCTTCAGCACATAGTGTTAAACAGATAGGTTAATAATCTGAAACTTTGGATTTCCATGTGCGCTAGTTTTAAGTGGTGAGAAGTATACTCAGACTAATCTAAAGGAAAGATATAGTGAATGTGTAAAATATAATGAGTGTGTGATGGCCATAAAGTCAGAGATCCAAAAAGGATGGTATTGTCTGGTTCTCTATCCTGGAATTATTTGGTGACTTCTGAATTTTCAGTTTGCTGTGATGCAGTCTTCTGGCTAGTAAATACTTAGCACAAAATCATAGGATGAAATAGTCTTTGTTCTGATGGCTTGGAGGACTTTCAAGTTTTGCTTACTGTTGAAGTTGTAAAAAATGGGGTTTAACATTTTTCTTCGTAATCTTGACTTCTCCAGCATTAATTTCATTCTTCGCTTGCAAGTTTGGTGGTTTTCCGAATATATTCTGGAATATTAATCGTTTTTGGTCAGCAATATTCAGCAATATTCTTCACTTCCAATTATGGTGAATGCGTAGGATACAATGAGTGTGTGAGAGCCAGTGAGAGATAGTGGAGAATTGAATGCAGCTAGACCTATTTTTTTGCTTTTTTGGTAGCATCCAAAAAGACAGTAATGTCTGGTTCTCTCATGATTCTGGAATTATTTAGTGGACTTCTGAATTGACCTGTTTCAGTTTACTGTAATGCATTCCTTTGGGGCTAGTAAATACTTGGACAAATCATAGGATGGAATAGTCTTTGTTCTAATGGCTTTGAAGGCTTTCAAGTTTTGCTTACAATTGAAGTTGTAAAGGATGGTTGTTCTTGATCTTGACTTCTCTGGCCTTAAATTTCATTCTTCACTTACAATTTTGGTGGCTTTTCTGAAAATATTCAGCAATATTAATCATTTTTGGTCAGCAATATTCTTCACTTCCATTTCTCACAGCTATTTTTACATGTTTTTAAGTAATATTTCAAGTGGGAAATAAATCAGGTACACCTCCCCAAGTTCTGTAGTTCCCCTGAATCAGATCATATGGTCTTCTCCCAAACTTTGAGTTCTGAAATTCGGCTTTTAGTGTGATAGAGAGGCGTGGTCATTGGAATGAAAGTATGGTAAGTTTTTGAGAATTTCTTGCCATGTTAAGATGGATAACGGAGGTCTCGTTTAGTGCATTCATTTCTGTATTAACATTCTATTTAAAAAGAAACTTTGATCATTTGTGCATGATAGACTATGGAAAAAAGGATGACAAAATTCATTCAAAAAAGTGGTTTCTTCTGTTTCTCTGATAAACACATCCTTCAATTTGTTTTTGCCATCATTTCTTGTTCATATTCCAAAATCTTGTCATTCTCAATCCTGTCCTGCATTTGTTAATCAAAGTTGTGAAGCAATTATTACTTAGGACTTTCCATTCAGGCATGCCAGTGAATCTTGAACATGTCCATAGCTGGTTCCATAGCATGAGAGGCAGTGGTTAGTGCATTACAATAAAATTTCTTCAAATTGAAAGAGAGAGTCTGATGTCTTATATATGCAGTTTCTGTTTTCCATCTTCTCGCATGGCAATTCCATATTTATATCTTTCTCAACATTCTTAGATATGCATATTCCAAGCAATCAATACTAGCTGCACGAACAAGCACAGTTAAGGGTGCACTGAATGAATCTCTGAATTTTCTGAAAAGCTAATTAAAGAAACCGTAGATGCTGTAAAAATTGGGCAATCACCTAGTAAATAAGAAATGTCACAGTTATGCAATAAATCATAACATTTAAATAGAATTGTGTTATTCATATAAGGTTGAGCTAGTCCACGGATGTCAATGGGTATTATTTTTTGACAGTTCTTTCAATCTAATCCAGTTTCTACATCATATCCTGCAAAAGATCCTACTTGATTTGGAAATTCTAATGAATGGCGAAGCAAGAATTTAAAATAGACACGGTAAGTGAAAAGAAGAAAGGTGCTTATTGAAAAACTATAGTGCATGAAATCCTGAACAGTTTGTTAGTATTTAGACATACAGAGGCATGGATGACTCATCCTATTTAATGGGTTTAGGAGGGCATCAATCATATAGCACCTGTCATGATAGATAAGTATTTCAGTGGAAATTGGGCCCTCATAACATATCCAACAGGACTCTTAAACAATGACGTTATCATCATCTGATATACCTCGCTCATGTAGTTTGTGCACTGGAGGGGACGTCAACACATGCCAAAGGTAGTCTTAACCTACTATTTGGCTGTTAAAGCAGCACACACAGATCTTGAGCTACCAGTGTACCACACAAGGGGACAGGTTACGTAATAGCGTAGTACCTTGTCTCCTTATTAGGTGGAATGATATTTTTTGATTTTTTGAAATTATTTTACTTTTTAGTTCAAGTTCACTGTGCTGTCCTTTTTGGGTAAGTGCTACGTAACTCAGCCACAGTAAATTGCTGAACACTCTTGGTGATGTTGGCCTGGAATTAATTCCATGCACTGGTCCAAACTTGTATTTGGAAGGATGCTACCTGCTAGTTGTGCCTTGGCTTCCATTTTTTGGAGCAATGTAGACTCTTGGATACCTCTTTAAAAATTGTAATCCCTCTTAGAAATACACTGAGCAGGCACCACTATCTGCAGGGTCCCCCACCACCCACCCCACCCCCCCTCCCCCACAGAAAAAAAAGGTTTTAGAGTGCATGTCCCCTCTTTTGGTTGACCTCCATGGCTGGTTTGCTACTCTCCCTTTGTCTGTCTCTCACTAGGCATAGTTTTTCTTTCTTTTCTGAGGACAACGTAGTACCCAACTTGGCTCATTTTGTATCTCCCTATATTTACCTTTCATACCTGCACTCAACACCTTAACAATTGTCATACGGATGCAGAGAAATATTAGATAAATTATAGATAAATGCCAAAAATAAATATGCAATCACCAATAGCAACTGTACAGCATCTTTTGACCCCTTTATGTTGAAATCAATGCTCTTGCAAAATATGATAGATTCAAAAAGGCAATAATTGCATTACATGATTTACTGATTTAGATGATAATGGATTTAATATTGGTGCCATCCTGTAGTACCCTATAGGCATCCCATAGTTGATAGAATGATAGTTTTTATTTTCCCTTATCATTTGGATTTTTTCTAAGTAACCTAGGTGCCTGTGCATATTATCTTTCAAGTTCTTTATTCAGAAGACATCCTATAAAATTTAGACATAATCAAAGAGTAAAGGGCTGTTGCATTCTGGAGTGAGTCAACCACAATCACAGAGAATACTTTGGACACTTGCTTATTCCAAGACTTCTTGTTAGTGCCATGTCTAAATCGCCCCACACTTTTAGGGCACAGCCACTTCTCATGGAATACGCTGCTATACTTGAGAGATTCTCCAAAGTTGCAGGCTATTCTGTAGTGGATGGGATGACTTGTTGTAAAGCTTGCTTGCTTGAACATAAACAGAATATGTAGACTAAAAGCTTTTTAAGGCCTTTCATTCCTTTGATAGATCTTTGAATAGGAGAGCCATGGCCAACATGGGAGTCTTCTTCTATAGAAGTCTCTTGGCTTCCAAGCTGCACCAATCCTTGCAAAAGGAAAAGGATCAGAACTGATTAGTATTGAAAAAAAAATGACTGGAAAAAAGCCAGAATTTTCTTCTGGACCGTTATCTGTTATAAGATGAAAGTTCAATAGCAGAGACAACATATCTGTGTGACATTCGCACAATTGCAGATAAAAGGAATTTTTTCCATAATCATGCTCCTTCAGCTCTATTAGCATGCTAAAATAGATCATTACACAGGGAATGGAATAGGGCTTAGTTGTTTACAGAACTCTTAGCACAGGGTTAAGAATTTATGTCAGAAAGCAATTTTGATGCCATGCTACCAATTCCAGATTTCTTGTTGCTAGATTGGGAAGATTATGCAAAATTTTGGAGTTTTATTCTTTCTTATGTCTCCATTTGGATTTATTTTTGTAATATGTGATACAAACATTTTATTCATTTCTTCAGATTACTTGTCATAAATTACCTTATAGGGAAGATTTACGAGTTCAATCTTGAGTTGAAATTATAGAGACTGTTGAAAAGAGGAGATTGATGCGAGCTTATTCATTTAAATGGTATAAACAGGGCTCCAATTGTTGCCAAATGTGACCGGAAAAGGGTTCTATCCTCGTGGGCACCAAACTGTGGCAATTTGACGCCCAGGGAATTTCACATTGAATTCTCGAAAGTCAGGTATCTCACTCCACGGCAATTTGTTGAGAAGCTGTCTTTGGAGCTTGGAGTACGTGGTGTTGTGGCAGGTACTTAAGCTTATTTCTCTATTGTCTTTTGTTTCCTTTTAGAATGTCTTTGAGTAATGGCAGTAAATAAGGATATTATTTTGCGATAGGCGAAAACTATCGGTTTGGATATAAGGCTGCTGGTGATGCGTCAGATCTCGTTAGATTGTGTGAGGAGTATGGTCTGGGAGCATACATTATTAGTTCAGTCATGGACAAAAAACACGACTCCAAAGAGATCAATGCTAGTGATTCAATGGAGCGAGGCCAAGTCTCATCAACTCGTGTCCGTCATGCTCTTGCCAAGGGGGACATGAACTATGCATCGGAGCTTTTGGGCCGTCATCATCGTCTCATGTTGATGATGGAAGAGAACGACGGGTTTGCTACTGATAATAGGGTGTCAGCTCCAAAATCTTGTTTATTAAATCTTCCACCTGTAGAAGGTTCTTATGAGAACTGTTATCTTTCGATTGGTGACGAGAATGTTGTACCGTGCAGAGTAATGATTGATACAACTCATATTCATTTGGAATTGGATGTGTTAGCCACTTGTATTCCCTTAAATTCTCAAGACTTCCGATTACTAGGCATCGACTTTGCTGGGTCAGGAACATTTTAATACAAATGGTTTACAATTTTTTCAGGAGCATGGGAGTTTTTTTTTTTTTTTTTTTTATGTCATATGCTTCTTTTTATAGCTTTGTGCTTCTTATTATCGTCTGTTAGGAGACATGCTGGTAACCTTGCGTTCTCATGGCCGCATGCATTGGCATTCGCTAGTGGGCTGGTTTCTCTAGCAAGTATCCCCTACCCGTCTTCCCAGTTTTCACACTTTTGGATACCCGTTGTTCTGAACTTCAATCTCTCATGAAAGAAAGTATTTGCATCTTCAGGCATTCAAGCGGGCGGAACCACTGGGGCGTGCTTCATTGTTCAATGGTTCACGGCCCGGAATAGATAGCATCCAGCCTATCAAGGCCATACATAATTTGAACATCCTGAAGGGCCCCCCCAAAAAAAAAAATCTGATATCAAGACTACTGACACAATCAGATGTGGATCGCTTAAGTCTATGACGTAACAAATTTTGATGCATTCAAAAGGGGTTTCATCTATGGTGGAAAGCTGACTCATCTGTGCATGGTGGGAAGAGCAAAGGAAATTTGGCCAAGACATTATTGTGGGGCCGGGCAGGATGCAGCTATTAAATGAACTACTGGATACCGGGTAGAAGCGGTTGATTATTGGTCCCATTGTATTTCTAGGAGAAAAAAAAATGCAAGTCCCTCAACAACTTATGGGCACTTGTTTGCACCCAAAAATTGTTTATCAACTGGGGAGCATCTCCCCAGGCCAAATTGGTCAAATGCAATAATCCTTGGAGGTATGCGGAAATGAAGCCATGTGCATTCCAATCTTAAACTATAATGCTTATTTGATAAAAGAGTTATGACTATTTAAATTTAATTATTAGTTGACGTAGATGAGTAATTATATGCATAAATAATTAAAAGGAATTAATTTTATATAAATTTTATTTTTTACAAAAAATACATTTATTATAAATTTATTGAAGAATCTTGGTTTATAAGGTTATAATAATTTGGTAATTACAATACTTAGGGTAGTTATATTGGCAAAACGTGATTAAGTAATTAGAGCAAAAATTAAAAGTTTTTCCCTAAGGATAAATTGAAAGTTTAGAAAATGACATTAAAAAGCTTACACTAACTGCGATCCCTCTAACTTTTTATATTGCATAGATAGTGACTTTTTAACTGGAATCAAAATTATCGATGAATAATTAGAAACATAATTAACATAGTATTACAAAAAATCCAGAATCGTGACATAATTGACGTGGTAGATTTTAATTTTAATTTAGAAATTAGATAAGTAATCTTATACGCAACATGGTGACTTTCAAATCGATATCAAAAATTTGTAGATGAGTAATTATAAATAGGGAAAATGACCTGTTTCATCCCTCATATTTTGTAAAAATATTTTTTCGTCCCTCATATTTAAAACGAAACAAATTGGTCCTTCACATTTAAAAATCCAAACTTTTACATCCTAGAAATAAACTCTCAGTTGTGAATCAAACCATCTAACAACCCGGTTACAAATTTGAGGGTAGAATTGGTAGATCACACGCAAAAACATATTTCCAACAAATAAATTAAAGCAATTAAAAAATCTTAATTAAAACCCATTTGTTTCTTCAAAAAAATGAAATAGTGCTAAAGCTCTCAAGCACTAAACCCTTAGTGCAACAAAACTGAGGAATATGTCTAAGGGTTTAGTGCTTGAGAGTTTTAGCACTATTTCGTTCTTTTCAAGAAGCAAATGGGTTTAATTAAGATTTTTTAATTGTTTTAATTTATTTGTTGGAAATATGTTTTTGCGAGTGATCTATCAATTCTATCCCCCAAATTTGTAACCGGGTTGTTAGATGGTTTGATTCACAACTGAGAGTTTATTTCTAGGATGTAAAAGCTTGGGTTTTTAAATGTGAAGGACCAATTTGCTTCGTTTTAAATGTGAGGGACGAAAAGAATATTTTTACGAAATGTGAGAGATGAAACATGTCATGTTCTCTTATAAATATAATTAACATAGTACACCAAGAAACTAGAATTGAGATTATAGATAAAATAATCATAATCATAAACCACATAATACAAAAGTTTCAGAGATTGAACGTTTGAATTATTAAAATAACTAGATAGTTACCAACTTAAGTTCTAACTCCGCAACTAGTTGTACTGGACATGACAGACTATAAATCACAAATTTGACTAGTAAAATAGTGTCAAAATTTTAGAATTTTTAAATATTAACATTATCTAATGATAAGGATAATCAATTATAGTAAAAATCAAAATTTACTCTTAAAAGTAAGTGCTAAATTAAAAGATTTTGTTGTGATATGGATTATCTAATGATAGCAAATCCATTGAAACGAGCAAGCAACGATATCTAGACAAATGTCAATTACAATCTCGTGTTCAAATTAATATACATATCCAAACCAATGCACTTGACGATAAAGTAAAGCTGTGAGGACTCATGTTTTTATTTCTTAAAATAATTATTTTTTATAATTATTTGCCTTAGTATTGGTTAATTATATTATCGTTACATGAATCGTTTCAAATTTCGCCTTATCGCGCGCGAATCGAAAGTTCGCGCATTTCGCGTCAAAACAACTAAGTGGAAATTTAAGAAATTATACTAGACTATTAAGAGTGAATAATTATAGTGTTAAAGGAATTACATTTGAGGATTAGTGCATAAGTGAAACAAACAAGAGAGAAAACAGTGGTACGACACCCGTGCGCGACACTATTCCTAGTTGACTTTTGAACACCTTTTGGCCACAAATTCCTTAAGCTTCCAAAGGAAGCTTCACAACACAAAACACTCTCTCTCCTTACTCCCTAAGCTTGGCCGAAACAGCAAGGAAAAGAAGAAGAGAAGCTCCACTCCATTTCACTTCATCTTGCTTCCATTTCACCTCTCAAATTGCAACCAAACTCACAAACCACTTGGAGATTAGCTTGAGCTTGGAGAAAGGCTTCATCTTGAGGGATTTATTGGAGGTTTTTGTGGTGAAATTTCTGGTTTCTTCAAGAACTAAGGAGGTAACCATCAACTCCTCTAATCTCTCCATTTAATACAAGATTTATGGTTGGTTGTGCAAGGGTTTGCAACCCAAAGCTTGAACTAGGTAGAGGACTTGAGGAAATTTATTTTTCTTGCTTTTATTGTTAGGCTAGTGGACTTGGTGTGACCTCTAGGTAGCTGCCTTGAGGATTAAATGCTTGTTTAATGTTGTTTATGTATTGAATGAGAGGAATTACGGTTAGAAATGGAGAGAAAGTTGAGAAATGAGAGGAACTAGAACTGGCCGAATCTGTCCAGTGCTTTTCGTACCTGCCTTTCGAATTTTTGTGGGTTGTTTTGTTGTGAAATTGGTTGATATATGTTGTATATGGTGTGTAGAAAGTTTCTACCAAAAACCATTTGAATTGGTTGAGCAAAACTTGAAATTTCAAAATTTGAAGAAAACTGGAAAATGTGTTCAGGCAGTCTGAACAGTGCCCCTTTGATCAAACATAACTTTTTGTACAAAAGTCAAAATCGAGTTCTGTTTGCGGCATTTGAAACTAGACATTTGTAGCTTTCCAACGGTATAAAATTCACTTTCTAGTTTGAAATGAGGGAACCGTAGTGATTCGTCAAAGTTTGCTGTCCTGTTCTGATGGTCTATCCGAGAGAAAGGTAGAAGCTGCAACTTGTGGCTTGAATTCGAATTACTTGTGAACTGATTTTGAGAACGACTTGTTCTGATGAAATGTAGATTTTTTATTCTAGTTTCCAACGCCATCCACCATTCTCAATTTCAAGTTGTATTGAGTGAGATATGGTTCAATTTACAAACTGTTCCAAAGCTGGAAATCTGGAAAACCCTTTCTTCTTGCTAGCCGACTGGTTGGGTTTGATTTGGGACGTTTTGTTTCGAAAATCTTGATGTCCATTGCTTTTCAAATGCTTATTAAGTGTTCCTAGAACCTTGGTTTCAAAAATGGATAGAATTGGAGTTGATTTCATTGGGTAAAATGTTTGAAAAAGGAAAAGAAAGCAAGAAGACAGATTTGCTTTAAGAATTTCCTAAACTTTGGTAGTTTTGTTAACTACCTTCCCGTACAATTTTTAGGTGAAATTTTATAGAGGAGTATTCCTCATATGGAAGTTGAATTGTACCAAATTTGGTGTTATTCTAAGACCATTTCAATATCCAAATGATGTCCCAAAGTTTACTTTTAAAATCTGGAAATTCACTGTTTAGTAGTGAAAATTTACCAACTTTGAACTGCTATATCTTGATACTCAAGACTCTGAATTTAGTTCTGTTTGTTGTGTTTGAAACTTTGTTAGGAACTCTTATTGTGTTATGAATTTCAAAGGCTAGTTCACTTTCTGTAAATGTTTCCGAATTTCCAAAGATTGCCGAAAAACATGACTAAAACTGCCTTGCTTGTTCAGATCAGCCACTTTGAGTTGAAAATTGAATGCCTTCCGTTTGGAATCGTGGGAAAGTGTCTTCTAGGAACTTTTAGTAATTTGAACTAAAATTTCAACGGTGTAAATTTTTCCAATTTTGGATCTACTGAGTGCAAGTTCTGATTTTTCTAAGTTTGACGCGCAAAACTGAATTTTACCGACTTGTTGGGAAATGAGTTTTTGGAAACTCTTCCCTATCCTTTGATATTGATTGACCGTTTTAAACTTGATTTCATTGAGGAAATCAGTTTTTCTTGTGTTATTAAACCCCACTTTTGAGCCTCGATTTTCGAGTAATTAAGGCTCTCTTTCATGATATTTTCTTAGTATTGTACAAGTGTACAATCTTCCTTGTTAGCAAGGGGTTTGTAAGTAATAGTGTGTGATAGTCAATTATTATTTGCTCAGGCGCTCAAGGGGACCTTCAAGAGGATCTCGAAGTGGACGCCTAAAAGCTTGTTTGAGCACTTACTCCCTTATTTTGATTGGTGAGTGTCAAGTGCATGACTTGTTGCAATTATGTGAATTGATTCTTATGGATTGAATGATTGATAATTGTTGAGTCGAGTTTGTACTTTATCGCACTCGTTCTCTTTCAACTGATTGTACAACTGAATTGCTCATGACGGAATTGTAATTGATTGACTGAATCGAAATTGATTGACTGAATTGTAACTGATTAACTGCATGTCGTTGGAGTGAATCTCCTCGACTTATAATTGAACTAGGGGGACGCCCAAATCTCAATTGGCTGACCTGGCGACTCGAGTTAGCAAGGGCTTGGTCGAGAAGCTCGGTGAACCATGAGATAACTGTAAGATTGATCTATTGAGAGATCTCGCTTGGCCTACTCGAGTAGTAGTGCCTTTTATAGAAGTTCGGGCTCGGTGCGGTGTAATGGTGGACGGAACTGTGAAGTAAATGGAGTTCTACGGACTTAATGCCGACCCGGTTGACGAAGTGTCATCGCGGGGAGGTATTCGATCGAGCCTTGGCGAAGCAAGTAGAACCTAGCTCCTGAGAGCTCCTGTATTCTCATTAAATGTGTTTAATTGAAAATTGTGAATTGCTTGAATGTTACAGTTTTAATTCTCACTTAAATGCTATCACTACCTGAACTATGTGTTTTGAATGTTTTCTTGGCCTCACTGAGCGTTGGCTCATTCCATTAGATTTGTTTTCCTTATCAAGGGTCGAGACGGAAAGAGTTATGGAGAAATCGACTTGAGGTACTTTTGATTAGGGTTTTAAATGTATTGGACTAGACATCTTTTGGAAGTTGTATATTTTGGGAAAGTGAATGTACTTTGAAACTTGTGATGTAAGATTGAATATTCATGTATGGAAATGACTTCTTGTTTTTATTTCGACTTTGGTTATTAGTCGTTATCCTTTAAGTTTGAACTGGAATTGTAAAGAGTCCTGGCGAGAGTTGGGCAGACGTCCCACCGATACCCTTTGGTTAGCCTTAGGGAGAAGTGAGGGCGTCACAAAAGCTGTGAGACCTAACACATTATTTAAAACACAAACATTGTTTAGAGTAGTTACAGTAGTTATATTGGCAAAATGTGATTAAGTAGTCAGAACAAAAATTAGTTTTCTTTAAGGATAAAATAGAAAATTTGAAAAATGACATAAAAAAGTTTACACTAACTGCGATCTCTCTAACTTTATATGTTGAATAGATAGTAGCTTTTTAATTAGAATCAAAATTATAGATGATTTATTAGAAATATAATGAACACAGTACTTCAAGAAACCAGAATCATGACATAATTGACCTAGTAGATTTTAATTTAAATTTATAAATTAGATAAGTAATCTTATATGTAACATGGTGACTTTTAAATTAATATCTGTGACAGCCCCACCTCTCCCTAGGGCGAACCCTAGGGTATCAGTGGGCTGCCTGCCCAACTCTCGCCAGGACTACTAATCGATCACACACGATAAACCAAGTGCAACAGACCCTTAGATAGGGCTAAACGTACAATTCCAAAGAGTAACTTCGATTACATGAACAATCTTTTACATATACACGTTATCAAGATACACAATCCAAAAGAGAATATTCACGTAAAGTACATATAGGACTTCCAGTGTTTGAGGAGCTAAACCAAGAAACAAAAGTATCTAACTAGTTCAACTCGTTTCTCAAAGCCAAAACTTTTCCAAAAGTATGCCTGTAAGGAAAACAAAGGTAACGGGGGTGAGCTTTCGCCCAATGAGGTACTAACAATCATGCAGCCCCAAATTCATAGGTAATCAAGCCCAATTAGACAAACCATCAATCACAGAATGCAAATACCACAACCAGTTCAAATGAAAGGATACGGGTGGCTCTCAGGAGCCAGTTCCCCATTGCAGTTCTTGATCGCACCTCGTTGACCCTCCGTCAACGTATAAAGAAAGTACCATGACCGTAGACCCCACTTTACTCCCAGTTCTTTCCACCGTACATTCCCCTTACCGGGCCCGAACACCTCAACAGTAATAGTGGTTGGTAATACTCGAGTATACCATGGGACGAGGAGATACACTCCACTCGTCAAATAGTGACCCTATGGTCGTTACCTCATCGACCGGCCCTTACTGGCTCGACTCGAGTAACTTCCACTAGGGTTTTGAATTCAGTGATCACAGTACAGTGGTAGGGCTCATGCCCCATGATTCAAGTCAAACACAGTGCAGTTTCACAGTTTCAAGTCAAACACAGTGCAGTACAGATTCACAAGTATATCGGAAACCAGTTATACAGTAAGAGAACGAGAGCGGTAAAGTACACTCTCGCCTCATTCACACAGTTCACAGTTTCAAAGACAAGTAGTCACTTAGGCATTCAAATCATGCAATAGTACACTCACCAATTCAAAAGGTAAGTTCGCAGATTTCCGTCCGGCGGACGCCTTGGATCACCCACACGTCCTATACAATTAAGAAAAATGCAATTGAAACTCAATTACGGGTCGAGTACCTCTTAAACGGATCATTAAAGCAAAATTCAAATATAGCCTCACTTATGGCTCAAAATGGACAATATATCAAATTTAGGGTTAAAAGTTCAAGAAAACCCTAAGGCATTTCACATTCGCTCATTCTTAACCTAGATTTACCAAGCCCTAAAGTTCGCGGCAATCGGACAGCATTTCCCCTAAATTTCAGCATTTCCACCCTACAAAAGAATCACACAATTCATCCAATCCAACCACAATTTCATATACCAACCAAAGACTAGTAACCACACACCATTAGGGCCACAATACCCTTCAATCATAGCCAATTATAAGCTAAATAAGCAACCATAAGAAAGCCCCAATTCACAAACCCTAAAGCTGAAATTTTCATAGAAAGCTGAAATTTTCCGCACAAAGCTGAAATTTTCCGCAATTCACCGCAATTAACGTATACTAGCACCCAATTACACCATATTAAGTCACCAATTCAAGCCAACTATGATAATCATGTGAAATCAGAAAAATTCCCAAGAAAATGATAAATTCACCAAACTTCACTTTAATTCACAAAATCATCCGGAAAACAAGTTCCTTAGCCATTATAAGCCACTAATTTGCAATTATTATGGACAAAATTGAAGTTCTAAGCAATATACCTCTATCACCAAGAAAGGTAGCAACTTAGGGTTCTCTTTGAAAAATCACTCCACAAACACCTTCAATCTCACTTAATAAGCTGTTTCTACGGAGAGATTCGAAGTTTTATCGGTTGGATTTTGAGATTTGGACAAGAAATTGAAAGAAAAGTTGAAGGCTTCTTTCCTTTTTTTCCCTCAAAAATTTCGGCCAAGATGCTTGAAGAATGAAGATGATTTTGGTCAAATTTTACCTTTAGTAAAGTTGTAAGAAAGTTAGGCAAAACTTGGCCCAATAGAAATGCGACACGTGGCACCTTTTTTGATCTTTTCCTTATCCTTTAGCTTACTAATGACCAAGCATCTAACCAACCTCTAGTTATCTCTTAGCACTCAGTAATTTAATGCCTTACTGCACAACTTAACCTAATTGGCCGAATTTCTCTCACTTAACGCACTAGCGGGTCCCACATCCGCTATTCGCTCCAATTTTCTCGTGAACTCACTTATACTAGAAAATGACTTTAAAACTATATTTACTTATAAAATACATGTAAAATGAATATAATAAAGAAAATATAGAATTTGTGTGCACGCGAATCAATAAAACCCTAAAACCGGATTTTCTTCCTCGAGTTCTCACACTCTCTCCCCCTTAAAGAATTTCGTCCTCGAAATTGCTTACCTGGGTTACTAAACAGCTCAGGTATCTCTTTTGCATCTCTTCCTCCACTTCCCAGGTTGCCTCTTCGACCTCATGGTTCCTCCATAAGACCTTTACTAGAGGGATTTGTTTGTTTCTCAGCTCTTTAACCTTTCGGTCAAGCAGTTGCATAGGTTTCTCCTCGTAGGTAAGGGCTTCATCTATTTCGAGTTCCTCCGGTTGTAAAACGTGGGTTGGATCAGGATGGTATTTCTTGAGCATCGAGACATGGAAAACGTCATGGATCCTAGATAGGCTTGATGGTAACTCCAGTCGATACGCTACCTTTCCAATTCTTTGGAGAATTTTGAAGGGTCCTACAAAGCGAGGTTGAAGTTTCTTTCCTCTACCCGTCGTGGCACTTCGTAATGGAGTAATCTTCAGGAAAACACGGTCTCCAACTTCGAACTCCAAATCTTTCCTTCGGTTGTCGGCGTAGCTCTTTTGTCGGCTTTGAGCGGTCTGGAGTCTTTGACGTATTAGCTTAACATTTTCTTGTGCATCCTCCATCCACGGAATGATTGTTGGATCTAGAGCCTTTCTTTCTCCCACTTCATCCCAATAAATTGGTGAACGACACCTTCGTCCATAGAGCGCTTTCATACGGAGCCATTTGAATCGACGAATGGTAGCTGTTATTGTAGGCGAACTCTACTAGAGTCAAGTGTTGTCCCCAACTACCCCCAAAATCCAAGATGCACGTCCTTAACATATCCTCGAGGGTTTTGAATTGTCCTTTCAGATTGTCCATCTGTCTGGGGGTGATAAGTGGTGCTAAAAGTGGAGTTTAGTTCCCAAGGTCTCTTGAAATTTCTGCCAAAACCTAGACACGAAGCGCGGGTCTCGATCCGAAACTATACTTACAGGAACTCCATGTAATCTCACAATTTCATCTCTATATAGCCTAGCCAACTTCTCCATAGAGTATTTCATGTTCACAGGCAGGAAATGAGCTGATTTGGTTAACCGATCTACAATTACCCAAACGGCATCGTGTCCTTTTTGCGTCCTTGGTAAACCAGAAACAAAGTCCATTGTGATATTTTCTCACTTCCACTCAGGTATTTCAAGAGATTGTAACAATCCGGAAGGTTTTTGGTGCTCAGCCTTAACTTGCTGGCAGATGAGACAGGTCTGTACGTATTGGGCAATCTCCTTCTTCATATTATCCCACCAATATGTTCCTTTTAAATCTTGGTACATCTTACTACTGCCTGGGTGGATGGTATACTTCGATCGATGAGCTTCTTCCAAAATTTCTTTCTTCAGTGATTCATTCTTAGGCACCACTAACCGATTCCGATACTTTAAAACTCCTTCAGGTCCCAAGTTAAAATCAGGGGTTTCTCCCGTTTCCACCTTTTCCTTCCACTTTCGTACCATCGAATCCTCCTCCTGGGCCTCTTTGATTCGTTCTAGTATAACAGAGGTGGCTCGGACATTTCCAAGAATTACCCTTTGATGTTTCAAGCTAGGGTTCCATTCACTAACTGCTCCTAACATCTCCCATTCCTTAACCATTAACCCAGCTATTTGAGCCTTTCGACTTAAGGCATCAGCTACTACATTTGCTTTCCCCGGATGGTAGTTGATTGAGCAGCCATAGTCCTCCAAGAATTCCATCCACCGTCGTTGCCTCATGTTTAATTCTTTTTGGGAAAATAGGTACTTAAGGCTCTGGTGGTCGGTATAAACCTCAAAGGTCACCCCGTACAGGTAGTGTCTCCATTTCTTCAGGGCAAATACAACTGCAGCTAGTTCCAAGTCATGAGTTGGGTAGTTTTGCTCGTGAGGTTTTAGTTTCCTAGAGGCAAAGGAAATCACGCTCTTATTCTGCATCAGTACACACCCCAAACCTTCCCTCGAAGCATCAGTATATACAGTGAAATTATCCGGACCGTTAGGCAAAACTAGAATAGGAGCCCTAGTTAATCGTCGCTTCAATTCTTGGAAACTATCTTCACACCTAGCATCCCACATAAAACGATCATTTTTCTTTGTCAAGTCGGTCAAAGGACCGGCAAGTTTTGAAAAATCCTTAAGAAATCGCCGATAGTACCCAGCTAACCCTAGAAAGCTTCGAACCTCAGTGGGATTTTCCGGCCTCTTCCACTCAGTTACTGCTTCTACTTTCGCCGGATCGACTGTGATGCCCTCTCGGGATATTACGTGCCCTAAGAAAGAGACTTTCTCCAGCCAAAATTCACACTTACTAAACTTGGCGTACAATTGGTGCTCTCTTAGGGTTTGTAAAACGAGTTTTAGGTGTTGCTCATGCTCCTCTCGTGACTTTGAGTAAACCAAGATGTCATCAATGAAAACAACCACAAATCTATCCAAATAAGGTTTGAAAACCCTATGCATCATATCCATGAAGGCAGCAGGGGCATTGGTCAGTCCGAAAGGCATAACTGCGAACTCAAAGTGCCCATATCTTGAATTAAACGCAGTTTTAGGTACATCCTCCTTCCTAATCAACAATTGGTAGTACCCCTGGCGGAGATCTAACTTCGAGAAGACCACTGCTCCTTGCAACTGGTCAAACAATTCATCAATATGGGGCAGTGGATACTTATTCTTAACCGTCACATTATTTAGCCCTCGGTAATCTATACACAACCGCAAACTCCCGTCTTTCTTCTTAACAAACAGCACAGGAGCTCCCCATGGAGATCCACTCTCTCGAATAAACCCTCGCTCTAATAAGTCTTGCAATTGCATCTTTAACTCCTTAAGTTCAGCAGGGGCCATCCGATAAGGGGTTTTAGAGATAGGTGAGGTTCCTGGTAGCAAGTCAATTTTGAATTCTATCTCTCTTTCCGGCGGTAGGGTTGCTAAGTCATCAGGGAAACACATCCGGATATTCCCTCACTATCGGTACATCTTCTACCTTCAACTTATCAGTGGGAGTGTTTATAAGAAAAGCTAAAAAACCCTTGTGCTCCTTTACTTAAGAGTTTTCTAGCCCGAATACCCGAAAGCAATGCAGATGAGGCTAAATTCCCCCTTACATCTAACCTTAAAAGTTGCCTCTCCAGGTATATGAAGTTCTACCACCTTCCTTTTGCAGTCAAGTTGAGCATTATATTAGCTAACCAGTCCATACCCAGAATAATATCATACCTCTTAAGAGTTAAACTGATAAGATCCCCAAAGAGTTTTCTCTCTCCTACCCAAATTTCACAATTAGCATACATCACACTAGTGAGTAAACATTGGTTCCCCGTAGGAGTGCTAACTCCAAATCATAGGGTAGGCTAACAGGTTTTATATCAATTCCACACATAAAATCAGGGTTAACAAAGGAATGGCTAGCACCAGGGTCGATTAAAATCTTAGCTAAACGGTGGAAAACAGGGATCGTACCTTCTACGACCCCAGAGGAATCAGGGACTTGATGTTGCTCAAGGGAGTACACTCGAGCCGGTACCTTTGATCTCGTCCCTTCCCCCTTAACTGGTCCAGGGTTGGCTTTCGATGATTGCGGGGTCCCTCTCGCCTCTCGCGGTAAGGTTGGACAGTTGGCGATTTGGTGCTCCGCACTTCCGCAGCGTAAGCACTTCCTTCCTTTCCTCCAACAGTTATCTTCAGTGTGATTCGATTTTCCGCAATACCCGCAGGAACCACGGAATGTAGAAACTGGACCCCCTTGGAAATTTCCTCTTTGTTGGCCTCGACCAACCTGGTCACCTCTCGACGGGGCTCCCTTTGGCATCCCCGGCAGTCGACTTTCTCCAGTTCCCCTTCCAAACTTGGGAGGGGTGCCTTTATCTCCATACCCAGAGCTACCCCCAGTGAATCCCCGTTTCCTAGCCTGGAAAGTTCGCACTTGCAACCGAGCATCCTCGATTCGTTGAGCCTTCTCCACCGCGTCACTGAAGGCGTCAATTCGGGCTACAGCTAAATCCTTCTGGATCTCCACATTCAAGCCCTGGATAAAACGCCTTATTCGCCTCTGCTCAGTCATGATTAGTTCGGGGGCAAACTTAGACAATCGAGTGAATTGGCTCTCGTAGTCGGCCACAGTTTGGGTTCCCTGGCGAAGTCTTATAAATTCTTCCTCTTTCTTTTCTTGTACCAAAGGAGGGAAAAACTTAGCGTTGAACTCCCTCGTGAAGTTCACCCACGTCCTTGGGGTCAACTCTCGCTCCCACTTCTGCCTTATAACGTTCCACCAGGAACGAGCTGCCCCTTCCAGTTGGAAGATCGCAAAAGTCACTTGCCGCTCCTCAGTATAGTGCAAAGCGGCAAAAATATCTACCATTTTCTCTAACCACCTTTCGGCCACATCTGGATCTGGCCCTCCTATAAACTTTGGTGGGGCGAATTTCTGGAATCGTTCGAGAGCTCTATCCTCGCTCTCCACAGGGTTCCCAGGGTTTTCGGGTTGAGAACTAGGGTTTTGGCCCTGATGCTCCACTACGTGAGCCAGTAGATCAGTCATTCGGTTTATAGCGGTAGCTACTTGAGCATTAGAATCATTCCTAGGCTCAGGATTAAGTTCAGGCACAGGCACTCGAGTACCTTCCTCAGTAGGGGTTTGCCTAGTCCCACGACCACGGCCTCGTCCACTACGAGTACCCTCCATTGATTCACTCACTATAGGGTTGAAATATACACGATATCAAAGCAAAGCAATATGTACACATAAAAGCAATAAACACTTAGCAATCAGAGACACCAAATACAAGCAACTGTACATATATTTCACAAATATAGCAAACCAGTCATACAGTAACAGTCAGTCAAATATTTACAAAAACAGGCCAGTAAAAGCAGTGAGGTCATCCCCAAAAGTACAATATACAACCTAGGTTCCCAAAAGTACAAAATAGCTCACTAAGAGCTTTCCTAGGTATTCCTCACATAAGATCAAAACATAGCTCAAAGAACTCTAGCCTAGTTCTCTACTGAGCCAATTGACTCCCCCGCGGAAGCCAGAGCTAGAGCTAGGGGCGCCTCCCTCTCCTGGAGCTCCCCCTGGCGCATTAGCGCCAATCACCTCCTGAATCAGGGCACCGCACTCATTAATAATACCACCAGACCGGTCCCTAACCTCTCGGACTACCCTAGTGAGGCGGTCGTTAACCACCTGTAACTGGTCGCGAAGGGCGTTCGTCCGCTCTTGCTCCATGGCTATATCCCCCTGGAGCCCCCCAATCCGGTCGGCCTGCATCCTAAGCAACGCCTCTCAGTCGCTGCAGCTCGGTATGGTCTCGGGCGGCGGCACGCCTAAGTCTCCTCCGCTCGCCTAGAACGGCCACAACCACGTGGTCTGCGTAAGAGTAGTGCTGGCACCTACTACAACGCCTAGTCCGACTAGCCGTACTCCAGCGCCTGATCGGTTCCCCCGGGTCTCTCCTCGTAATCAACGACGCGAAAAGGCCTCCGAGATGGCCCCGCCTCCACTCCCACTAGCTCCATCCATAACCTATACGGATATACATAGATTACAGCTTAGAGGTAATAATAGCACTTAAACATAGCCTCATATAGTCCCAAAAGTTCTAAGAATCAGATTCGCCCAGGTTATTTCTAACCTAAGCTCTGATACCAACTGTGACAGCCCCACCTCTCCCTAGGGCGAACCCTAGGGTATCAGTGGGCTGCCTGCCCAGCTCTCGCCAGGACTACTAATCGATCACACACGATAAACCAAGTGCAAAAGACCCTTAGATAGGGCTAAACGTACAATTCCAAAGAGTAACTTCAATTACATGAACAATCTTTTACATATACACGTTATCGAGATACACAATCCAAAAGAGAATATTCACGTAAAGTACATATAGGACTTCCAGTGTTTGAGGAGCTAAACGAAGAAACAAAAGTATCTAACTAGTTCAACTCGTTTCTCAAAGCCAAAACTTTTGCAAAAGTATGCCTGTAAGGAAAACAAAGGTAACGGGGGTGAGCTTTCGCCCAATGAGGTACTAACAATCATGCAGCCCCAAATTCATAAGTAATCAAGCCCAATTAGACAAACCATCAATCACAGAATGCAAATACCACAACCAGTTCAAATGAAAGGATACGGGTGGCTCTCAGGAGCCAGTTCCCCATTGCAGTTCTTGATCGCACCTCGTTGACCCTCCGTCAACGTATAAAGAAAGTACATGACCGTAGACCCCACTTTACTCCCAGTTCTTTCCACCGTACATTCCCCTGACCGGGCCCGAACACCTCAACAGTAACAGTGGTTGGTAATACTCGAGTATACCATGGGACGAGGAGATACACTCCACTCGTCAAACAGTGACCCTATGGTCGTTACCTCATCGACCGGCCCTTGCTGGCTCGACTCGAGTAACTTCCACTAGGGTTTTGAGCTCAGTGATCACAGTACAGTGGTAGGGCTCATGCCCCATGATTCAAGTCAAACACAGTGCAGTTTCACAGTTTCAAGTCAAACACAGTGCAGTACAGATTCACAAGTATATCGGAAACCAGTTATACAGTAAGAGAACGAGAGCGGTAAAGTACACTCTCGCCTCATTCACACAGTTCACAGTTTCAAAGACAAGTAGTCACTTAGGCATTCAAATCATGCAATAGTACACTCACCAATTCAAAAGGTAAGTTCGCAGATTTCCGTCCGGCGGACGCCTTGGATCACCCACACGTCCTATACAATTAAGAAAAATGCAATTGAAACTCAATTACGGGTCGAGTACCTCTTAAACGGATCATTAAAGCAAAATTCAAATATAGCCTCACTTATGGCTCAAAATGGACAATATATCAAATTTAGGGTTAAAAGTTCAAGAAAACCCTAAGGCATTTCACATTCGCTCATTCTTAACCTAGATTTACCAAGCCCTAAAGTTCGCGGCAATCGGACAACATTTCCCCTAAATTTCAGCATTTCCACCCTACAAAAGAATCACACAATTCATCCAATCCAACCACAATTTCATATACCAACCAAAGACTAGTAACCACACACCATTAGGGCCACAATACCCTTCAATCATAGCCAATTATAAGCTAAATAAGCAACCATAAGAAAGCCCCAATTCACAAACCCTAAAGCTGAAATTTTCATAGAAAGCTGAAATTTTCCGCACAAAGCTGAAATTTTCCGCAATTCACCGCAATTAACGTATACTAGCACCCAATTACACCATATTAAGCCACCAATTCAAGCCAACTATGATAATCATGTGAAATCAGAAAAATTCCCAAGAAAATGATAAATTCACCAAACTTCACTTTAATTCACAAAATCATCCGGAAAACAAGTTCCTTAGCCATTATAAGCCACTAATTTGCAATTATTATGGACAAAATTGAAGTTCTAAGCAATATACCTCTATCACCAAGAAAGGTAGCAACTTAGGGCTTCTTTTTGAAAAATCACTCCACAAACACCTTCAATCTCACTTAATAAGCTGTTTCTACAGAGAGATTCGAAGTTTTATCGGTTGGATTTTGAGATTTGGACAAGAAATTGAAGAAGAAGTTGAAGGCTTCTTTCCTTTTTTTCCCTCAAAAATTTCGGCCAAGATGCTTGAAGAATGAAGATGATTTTGGTCAAATTTTACCTTTAGTAAAGTTGTAAGAAAGTTAGGCAAAACTTGGCCCAATAGAAATGCGACACGTGGCACCTTTTTTGATCTTTTCCTTATCCTTTAGCTTACTAATGACCAAGCATCTAACCAACCTCTAGTTATCTCTTAGCACTCAGTAATTTAATGCCTTACTGCACAACTTAACCTAATTGGCCGAATTTCTCTCACTTAACGCACTAGCGGGTCCCACATCTGCTATTCGCTCCAATTTTCTCGTGAACTCACTTATACTAGAAAAAATGACTTTAAAACTATATTTACTTATAAAATACATGTAAAATGAATATAATAAAGAAAAAATAGAATTTGTGTGCACGTGAATCAATAAAACCCTAAAACCGGATTTTCTTCCTCGAGTTCTCACAATATCGAATTTGTAGATGAGTAATCATAAACTTAATTAACATAGTACTTCAAGAAACTAGAATTGAGATTGTAGATAAAATAATCATAAATTTTAGAAGAAAGTACTCTCTCTTTGAATAATAAAAAATTTAGAGTGGCAAGTATTAATCTCTTTTTCCTTGATAATCTTATTAATATTGAAAAATATATATAAAGATTAGAAGGGGTAGATGGAATGTGTGTGAGAGAGAGAGAGGGCAATTCTTTTTTCAAAAAATAAAAATAAGAAAGAATTAAATATTTTTATTATTTTAAAATCATTTTACTTTTCTGTTTATCACTCAATTCCAATCCTAATAACGACAACTTTAAAGTAATACAATAATGTTAGAATCTTCTTTATTTTCTTTCTTTGCAAAATATAATTTTCTGTTTTCTTCTTTCCTATCTCTTTGTCTTTTCGTAGTATTAATAAGTGTGAAAAAATAAATTTGAAAAAAACCCTTTTAGTTTTATGTTTTGGGATCTTTTAAAGTGAAAAAAAAATGAAGAATAACCATTCCAACTTTTTTATTTTCAATTATATATAAAAAAAGATAAATACATTAAAATTTTTTTTTACTATACTAGTTAGATTAACAATGAAGTAAAATGCCTAGAAAATAATATTAGGCATTAGAGCGATTGTATCACTATAATTTAAAGAAATAAAGTGACAATAATAATGTAGTAATGTTATAGAATAAAAGGGTATTTTTGTTCAAGATTTATTGAGATGTTGAATTGTATTATTTATGGGGGTTATGTGACGCCCCCACTTCTCCCAAGGGCGAAACCAAGAGTATCCGCGAAACGTCTGCCCAACTCTCGCCGGGACTCACTACAATCCATAATTCAAAACTAGAAATACTTCAAATGTTTTTTTCAATATACATTTAAAGTACTCCAGAACACGATTAGTTAACCTTCAAGGTTAAATACAACCCAAAAGAATATGTACTACAGTCATATGCTATAATACAACTTAAAGTCTCCAAAAGAAAACAACTTAGTACTATTCGCGAGCACTCTCGGTCTTGAACCCTGTTAAGGAAAACAAAAGCGTGGAATGAGCTAAACAGCCCAGTGAAGTTCCAAAACACATAAGCAGTTCTAATAAATCAAGTAAATTAAGCATAACACATGTATGGTTTAAGGTTTCACATTGGCACATTAAAATGAGACATTTTTCATTGTATAGAAATAAAAACACAGTAAAAGGATACGGCGTTCACATGGAACTGTTTCAGTCAGCTGCACCTTATAACCCAATAATTTCCCCGGTTGTCTGGCTATCGCCTTATTCCTCCAGTGGTAATACTCGAGTATACCGAAACGGTGGCTCAGGATTCCAACCTACCCGACCGAATCCAATCCTGGCTCGAGCAGGTTAGCAACCAAGGGCAGAGCCCAGTTCAGCTAAGAACTTACAACATGCGCAAGTAATCAAATATACCGGTAAACGGTAGAAATTCACGATTAAACGGTAGAAATTTGTTATTTTAGTAGGTCGAGTGAGATAAAGTACAGACTCGCCTTAAAACGGTGGAAAATTACATAGGAGCAATTATAGGGAACACTTAACACTTAAACACCCAAGAAATATGCGGTAAACATGTAGCAAAACTATTCAAGTCACAAACCCATACAAGAAACACTCACCAATTCAAAATAAGTGAGTAAATAAGTCCTTTAGTGTTCCGCTCCGAGGTTTCCTTCAATCCTCTTGAGCGCCTGAAGAAATAGTGAGCAATTATCACTCACATATACTCACAATCATTTAACCTACCAGGAAGGAAATATATTTGCTTAAACTTAGAACAATGTCTCAAAAGAGCTTCACTCTATTGAAATTCAAGATTCAAAAGTGAGAGTTCAAAATCACAAGGGATAACTCGTATCCTCCATGAAATCGGATTCAAAACGAACTATCAATACCAAAAGGAAATGAAAAGTTCTTAAAAACTTATTTCCTAAGAAATCAAGAATTTTCAGCTTTGTGCGACAAACTTGATAAAATCAGATCTTAAGTTCGGTACGTCCAAAAATGGAAAAAATTATACCGTTGGAAACTAGATCCATAGTACTAAAAGTTCCTAGAAGACACTTTTTCAAGGTTCCAAACAGAAGGCATTCATTTTTCAGCTCAAAGTTCCAGTTCCAAGAAGACAGGTTTGAACCAGTCTTGGTTTTCTTGTAATCTTTGGAAATTCGGAAAAATTCACAGAAAGTGAATCAGCCCTTGAAATTCATAACACAATAAGATTCCAAACAAGGTTTCAAACACGATAAATGGAACCAAATTCGGAGTTTTGAGCATCAAGATATAACAGTTTAAAGTCAGCTGAATCTTGCAAACTGATCAGTGAATTTCCAGATTTGAAGAGCAATCTTTGGGGCATTATTTGGATATCGAAATGATATTGAAATTACACCAAATTTGGTACACTTAAACTTCCATATGTGGACTATTTCTATACCAAACTTTAGACAAAAACTTGCATGGGAAGGCAGTTAACAAAATGACTAAAGTTCGTGAAATTTTTAAAGTAAATCTGCCAACCCACTCTTTCTTTCTTTCCAAAGGTTTTTGTCCAATGAAATCAACCTCAATTCACTCCATTTTTGCAACCAAGGTTCCAGAAACATTTAATAAGCAATTGATGGTTAAATGACACTAAAATTTTCGAAATATAACCTCCCAAAACAAGTTTGACCATTCGGCCAACAAGAAAGGAAAAAGCTTCCAGTTTCCAGCTTTGTCGCACTTTCAAAATCAGACCACATCTCACTCAATACAAGTTCAAATTAAGAATGGTTTATGGCGTTGTAAACTAGGTTCAAAATTCTACATTTCATTAGAAAGAGTCGTTCCCAAAATCAGTTCACAAGTGAGAGAAAATCAAGCCACAAGATGCAGCTTCTCCATTTCTCTCGGACAGACAGTCACAACAGGACAGTCAACTTTGTCAAATCACTACAGTTGATTCAAAATGAACTAGCGGGTGATTTTTACAGTTGGAAAGCTATGAATGTCTAGCTTTGAATGCCGCTAACGGCACTCAATTTTGACTTTTGTACACAGAGTTACATTTGGACAAAGAAGCACTGTCCGAGTGCACTGTTATCAATTTCCAGATTTGAAACTCTTCCCAAAACTCAAGTTTTGCACAACCAAATGATACGATTTTTGAAAGACACTTTGTACACACAATATACAACATATATCCATCGATTTCACAGTCCACCAAGCATCAAAAATTCGAAATGAAAACAGAACAATAAGACCAGAAATTTCGGCTAGCTCTCTTCCTCTCACGGTTTCTCTCTTTCTTTCTCCTCTTCTAGTTTCTTCCATTAAAACTCATCACAAACACACTAACACACACATAAAAATCATGGCAGCCCTCATTTAACCAAGGTGGGAGTTCATAGAGCCCACTTCAACCAACCAAATTCAAGCAACAACAACAATAAGGAAGCTACAAGTTTCAAAACCAAGAAATGAAACAAGAAAGCAAGAGTGTTGGTGGGAGATGTTTATACCTTCAAACCCAAGAAGAAACCCTAGATGAAGACCAGATTTTCCACTAAAAACTCCCCAAGAAACTCCACAAGATGTTGTCTTTCTTCAAGCTAGAGGTGATTTCCAAAAGGTGTGGAAGTTGGGTGAAGAATTGGAGCAAGATTGGAGCAAGAAAAGTGAAGCTTTCTTCCTCCTTGTCTTCCTTGGAGCTATGGCCGAAAATGGAGAGGTAAGAGAGAGTGTGAGATGGTTTTCAGCTTGTCTTGGAAGCTTGGGAAGAAAAGTAAGGGTTAAGCAATCCAAAAGTCAACTAGGAATAGTTGTCGCGCGAGGGTTTCGTATCGCCACTTTCTCTCGGGTTTGATACATTCATGCACTAATCCTCCAAGATATTTTCTTTTAACACTGTAATTACCCATACTTACTAGTCTAGTATTAAATCCTCGAATCTCCAATTAGTCGTACCGGCGCGACTTTCGAGAAACTATCGACGCGCACGCGGTAAAAACTTAAATTTTAACTCACTCACATCTAATCCGTCAATTAACTTTTCTTAGTCTAATATTGATCATTCTTAATTCTCTAAGATTGTTGTACTCTCGAATCGAAATTACCTCGAAAAACGTGTATTCGCTATTTCTGGCTAAACGAGCCGTAGAAAAATAATTTTGCTAACGGGACGTTTTAAAAATATAAGTGAGACATTATTCCATGAAAATGGATTTAAAATTGTTGAGATAAATTATTCGGAGAAAATGGGTGAATAAATAAATAAATAAGCCAGTAAAATAGAATTAAAAGTAAGTAAAATTCGGGTCCTCACAGGTTAAGTGTCTAAAAGATCACGTTAAGGGGTAAACTGATAATAGTGATATAGTTTAAGGGGGGTAAAGTGATAATAACCCTTTTAATTATTTGCATACGCTTATAAATGTCATGTACACCAGTATAATATTAACTTAAAAAAATACTAGAACAAATTGAAAGAGTGAAGAAAATTTAGAAGAAAAAGAAGTAGGAAAAAGGGAAAAATGTAAAAGGCATACCTATATATTTTTAGTTACTACCAAACATTTCATGGGTTCAACAAAAACCCATTATCATTAAGAGAGTGAATAATAAACTTTTAGTAAATAATTACTTTTAGTTACTTGGTTCAGCAATAAAGTTGGCCATCATAAGAGAAATTGAAGGAATTTTTCACAATCATACGTATAGAAATTAAATATTATTAAAATTAGAAAATGATGGCATCGGATTCATGTTTTGAGAAAAGCAATTTGGCATTTAATGTCTTATTGTCTCTCGGTTCTTTATGTTCTCCTAATTGAGCATTTACCTAGATGATGATTAATTTATCAACCCAATCTAATGTATAGACATATATGCAATTTAGTCCTTTAGAAAAAAAAAAAAAGTCCTTTAGAAAGTCCCACAGTCCTCTGCTACGTAATTCACCTATGATTGCCTTCCGGTTGCCTAAGCCTACGTGGACTCGTAAGCTTTTCACAATGGTCCCAGGCAGAGTTGTTGTGATTGTAGTGGTTCTGCCCATAGTAGGAAGAAATTCCCACTTTGCACCCTAGAAGCGACCCATTAAAAGGTAAGTCGTACGCTTGTTCTCAACTGGGCTAGACAACAAACTAACAACCCTTTTATTGCAGATTTATGTTTGCTTGCATAAATAACAGTTAGGCATAGCTTAAGTTGTTAAAGTCAATAGAGAGGATATAAGGCTACTTTAAAGCTAAGCGTGCTTGGAGGAGAAGATATTAAACTAGCTCATTGACTAGTATCTGATGCTAGGAGATCTTTACAGTTATATTAATGACTTAATAGAGATACGGAGTAGTATTTTCCGTGTTTATTGGTGAATGGTAGAAACGTTGATATGTTTGTTTTTATTTTTTGAGAAAACTCGAGTTGATTCACATATTTGTTTTTGAAATAGATGACCCGATTAAAAAAAATGCTGGTTTTGAGATCCAAAAGAAGTTCTGGTCCAAAATGCTAAGAAACCAAAGCTATATTCTACATCATCTAAAGTTATGAATAACATGCCAGAAGAAGACATGGATCTTGATAAGTTCTCGAAAAACAAAATACATAGAACATCTATCTATGTCAACTGCCTAAAATCTTTTCTAAATGCTTCAATGTCCCAAATTCCATTCTTCTTATAAACAGCCACCTCCGCTTCCTTATCCACGCCTTTTAAGATGTAAAGGAGAACGAAATTTTTGGTTGCACTAGGACACCCTAGTAAATGTAAAGTCAAAACCTATTTTGGTGAAGTTGATATGGGGGCGAGGAAAAATTAAGTGAAACCACATCTATTCTTGATTGCAATAAATAATTTGCAGAGAATTGTTATTCGTTAATCCTCTCAATTTCATTATTCTCTTTCTTACAAAAAAAAAAAGAAGAAGAAGAAGAAGAAAGAAAGGGACTCCAATGGTCCAAAAGCTTTATGGGCACCTTGGAGTACGTCCAAAAAGTTATGGTGACATCTTTACTTCAGTAGGATTCCTCCATTTCACCGCATTGGGAAATGCCATCGGACATTCACGAAGAATATTCCAGAGACCAACTGATGATATTTCTTCTAGTTTTGTTCGGATGCCTTTTATAAAGATGCATTGTCTCATGTCTGCGTGCTAGCATAGCCACAGCTCCCAAGCTTAGGTTTCAGATGCTTGTCATACAAAGTTGTATATACTGTCACGTTCACTGCCCTTAAATTTAACATGTTATTCAACTTCTCCATTTTTAAAGTCTCTCTTAAACTGCCTAAATGAAAACAATAAGGAAAAAAAAATCTTCGATTTGGATGCTTGTCATTCGAAAGAATGTGTATATATTCTTCACTATGTGCCCTTCTAAGGTAATGACAAAAAGTTTCTGCAACTTGTAACGAATATGTGCGTGCTTCGTGTCTGTGTAAAATGGCTCAAGAAAATAGGATACTTGAATCAGCAACGTCCTATGCAACATATTGGGGAAAACATGTAGCTGATTGATGAGATTATGATGTAAATTTAAGATCAATGGGCGGAGGTATAGTCATTTCAGATGGTGCAAATGCAGCCCTCAATTTTTTAAGACTATTATTATGTAACCTATGAAAAATTTACACTTTTTACTATTGTCCCACCCCTGAATTTTCAGAATATTCCATCCAGACCTACAATGCCCCCAAAAATGTTGATTTTTTTTAACAGTTTCCCTTACCATTTCTGCTACGAAAGTTTTGAAATCAAACATGATGCTTTTTCTATTTTTTTCAAATAAAGTTTTATTACTTAAAATTAAACTTTACTTATACGTCCATCTATATGAATTAGAAGCTAACCAAACATTCATTTGACAATTTGATTGTGTACATAATTATCTGTACATATGCATAATTTTAGCAATTCTATAGGTTTTATACTATTAGATGATTTGATAACTAATGTAGATAATAAATATCAAAATATAGACAATTTTCTAATTCTATTTTGTAACATTAAACAAATTGGTTCATATCCACTAAGCTTATAATAAACACTTAATTGCACCAAAAACTCATAAAACCACATATTTAAGTTTATATAAAATTGTTGCACCACCTAAACAATGGTTCTAACTTCACCACTGATCATAGTTTTGTTACATTGCATCTGTGTCTGTCGGGGATTTTTTTTTTTCAAGTTCTGTTGAGCTTAGACTATTAGTCCTTCTTTCTTATATGCACTAAATCCTTTGATGTACTGTTTTTGATTATTTCTTTTTGTTACTTTATTCTGTTCCAGGGATAAATAGTACTTTACCAAAAGACAAGTTGTATCAACAATACCACAGTAATTTTCTATGTACAATATTTTGATTGTCTATTATGTATATTATGTTTTTAGGTTTTTTATAACTTTAGATCAAAACTTTGCAACACTTTGTTCAAAGTTAATTTAACTTCAATTAGAAACATTCTATTAAGTGATTCCAGTCAACGTTAATTTCATATCTTAAATATTGCATATCATTTGCATAATTTTGAACTTATTACAAATTTTGTATATAACATCTATCCTTTGTCTAATTCCAAAATATTTTTTAAGTAGTTATTCATTAATAATCTTTATAAATAAATTTTTTGAGTTTCTTAAAAATTTAATGATACTACATTCCCTAGTTTGGTGGGCTAGAAAGGCTTTTACAACTTATTCATTCCATTCCAGTATTTGGTATGCAACTTTTGTGTAGGAACGGCCTTTCTTCCTAAGAAGCCTATTCCAATTTTTTTTTTTTTGGAATCACATTCCTCACAAAATCTAGGAAAAACTTATTCTCACTCTATCGAGGAAACATCTAAGTTTGTAGCAAGAAGTATCTAAATTCCAGGGGTCAAGTTTACCTTTTCATACATCTCTATTTTCTATATAAGTGTCATCTAAATTGTAGCAAGAAATATCTAAATTGTAGGGATCGAGTTAACCCTTTTATACGTCATTTTATTTTTTATATACGTGTTAAATGTTAGGTTTACCTGTGAGTTAATACAATTGTTACTTTTTAGTCATAAATAATTCTAATTCTATAAATTAATGACATTTTTTCTCTTTTTACCATCAAATAATATATTTAATTACACATTTTATCATCTTTTTATTTATAAAATTGGATTATGTGATGACACTGTCAACTTTAATAAGTGTGATGACACTGTCAAACCATTTGTTAAGTCACAAATGTACCTGAGAGAGAGGGGGATTCGAGAGTAGGAAATGTAAGTGAGAGGTATTGGCTTTGGAACCCTCCCAGTTTCACTATTAAAAAATAGTTATAAATATACATTTTTTGTTTATAAATAGAAGCGTATCAAGGAACATAGGAATTTATATGTATGCAATTTGAATATTCAGTTTGGGTAAATTAGTATTCAACTATTGCAATTTTATGTTATTAAAAAGTTATTATTATTATTATTATGAATCAATCTTCTATACATTGACAGTGTATACACTGTCACTATTAGATGCATGATACATAATTCGAATTTGAATTTGAAACTCAAATTTTGCATATGTGTCGTATATTCAACCGTGATAGTGTATACACCGTCAGTATATATAAGATTTACTCTATTATTATTAAGCTACACCGTTTCTAAATTATTAAGTTATTTTTATCCAACTATTGCTAGTGTCAAACAAAATGAGAGAAGAAATGTTTTGTGTCATATTTAGGGCAATTAAGTCAACCATAACAGTTTTCTTCATTCCATTTTACATTCTCAATATGATTATACTAATGTTGGAAAAGAAACGCACATTTCATTCTGACTTCAGTTACCTAACACTGGAATGATAACTTGTTTCCTGCCCAATTTGGTAGAAAAAGAATTTTGGGTAGCAAGGCCTTTCCATTCTGGATTATTCTTACATATGAAATGGGTATATTAGTATAAAGTATTTAATAGTATTGTATAATGCAAAATGGTCCTGTACTATTGAAGGAGAATGAAACCAGTTTCAAATAGAAAAATAAGTTTGTGTTGAAAACTTTTGGCTTTCATAGTTTATAGCTATTTTGAAGACTAAGCAGACGTCTATCTTTATTGAAATATCTCTTGACAATTTCAAAAAGAGTTGCTCATGGCGTATAATTAGCTATTTACCATATGCCCTCAGCACAAGGCAATTTTTGGTGCCACACTGATTACTTTTCAATGATATTGACTAATTTTACTTTTTCAATGATCCTGACGTCATAAAAAATTTTAGCTGTTTTCAACCAAGATGAACTTTTGGAAATGCTCCGTAATTATTGATTTGGTTGGATATGAAAATGGACAGTATTTTCCTTCTCACTCGCAAAATTGTAAAGCATTCAATCAATTAAAGAATGCTAGAAACGATATCTAACTTGCTTCAAATGAACATACACATTAAAAGCGGTCTCACTATAAAATTGAATAAGTGAAACTAGATTGGCAAAGTGTTGAAATGTGAATTGGAACAAAAGAAGTATACGTTAAATTAATAGTTGATCTGAATCTTTTGCGATTACCAGTTTCAATTGCAGCATGCAATAATTAATATAACGATTACAAACGCTAAAACAAAAACACGTAAATATATACTAAAAAAATAGAGTGTAAAAGCACGATGACTTTAATCACTCCTTAAAATTTATATTTCCTAATAAATTCATTGTAAAATGTATATGTCAATATTTGATCCAAATAATTCGTAATTATTAGTTTCAATTGCACTATAAAACAACATAAACACTATAAAAAACACGTAAACACTAAAGAAAAAGGTGTAAAAACGTAATGAATTTAATCATTTGTTAAAGTTGAATTTCGCAAAAAATTCCTTCCATCCAATTTTTAATCAATTCTTTTGGGACCATTAATGAGTCTAGTCCCCCGTAGAGCGCAGTATATCTAAATTGTAAGTTGAGAATGTACATTATGCGGAGTAACAAATTCGAATCGGTCCAAGAATATATACTTAGGAATATACTATATACTAAATTGGAAAACTTAGCATAATTAGCACGCTGATGCCGGGGCACGGCATGGAATAAAAAATGAAATACCGCCCAACATCACAACTCACGGACCATACCAAAAAAGGTGGAAAACAGGGAAGAGCAAACACCAAACACGTTTCTTCTCCTCCTCCCACTTTTCTGTTTTCCCGTATTCAAGGACTTCATCCTTCATTCAGGTCTCCTCTAACTCTTCACCACCGCCTCCCAACCCACCCGAAAAAAAAATAAAGAGGAAAAAGCCCACTTCTTTTCTTCTTTTCTGCGTAGATATAGAAGTTAGTAATTGGCGGTAGATTGTTGAAGGGAGAAGAAAGCGAGGAACTTTTATCTCAAAGAATTCCAAGGTTAGTTTTCTATTTCACTGCTTGTCATTCATGTCATTGCCCCATTTTTCTTTTTTTTTTCTCCTTCTAGTAATAGAATTCAAGAATTCAAGACGCCCCACATCCAAATATGCTTGAATCTATAAACGGACGATTTGGGTTTTGATTTTTAATGAAATTCATAATAAAAAAATTTGGATCGGGGGTTTTCCGGCACTGGAGATTGGGAAGGCATATGGGTTGCTTCCTTCTCTCATTTTTTTGGGTGGGCTTTGGCGGCGTGAGGAATCGTTTTGAAGATTGAGGGAGGTTAAAACTGTCTCTTTACACATCAAGGAGAAAAAGAGTTGAACACGCTGTCTTTTGTCCTCGGTTGGTACGTTGCCGAGTTTATTCATATCCACCGTGCGTCATTTTTCTCCTTTTTTTTTAGATCCCCTATTTTAATTTTTCTTGCTATTCTTTTTTACTTTTAGAGCAATGGATATTATATTATCATTCGTTCAACTGATTTTAGATTCTATTTTGGAAAATAAATTTTTAATGATTCCGTCTTAATTTTGTATCTAGAAAATTGGATTTTGGTAGCTTGTAAAGAAAAAGTTTAAAATATAGTCAAAATCAGGTTTTGTTGCTATGATCGATTCCTTTTTTGTTATTTTTTAAACTCTACCCAAAAAAGATGACAATAATTTTGAAAAGAATATTCTCCCCTAAGCAAAACCCGTGGCAAAATCCATTTTCATAAATGACCTGGATCGTATTCTTCATATCGTAGCCCCGAGCTTCTTGAGGCAACCATTTTTGTGCAATCTTCTAATTTTGTACAAGAATTGTTGATTTACCAATTTTTAATGGACAATTCAGTCTTTTTAATTAAAAAAAGTCAATGACGTAATTGAACACGCCTCACGTCCACCACAGCAGGGAAGAAGGAAACTAGGAAAGGCATCACGTGATTAATACATAGGTCGTCATATGTCGCTTTTTCTTTAAAAAAACTACCATCATGTTTGAATTATAATGTTTCAAATTTTTTTTTTAAAATAAATTATAAAAATTTGATATATATAAAATAAAAAGTGATTAAAATAAGAAAGCGACCGACGTTTTCACCACCCTATCTAATCCCAACTGTCCTAACCTCAAACTAACTCCTCCCATGACCCGTCCCTCCCAAAAATCCCATGAAATATATGGATACCTTTTTACTTTTTCTTTTATTAGAAAAGATTATCATCCACGTGTCACGTTCCTGTTAGCTGTTCAACTAGATCCTTTATTGTGACTAACTTATTTATTTATTTAATTTTTTTTATATAAACTTTGATGTTTTCCTCCTTTGCAGGACGCGTCTAAGAAGAAGAAAGAAAGGTTTTTTTGACTCTTCAAACAAATTCTTATTCTTGATCTGGTCGGTGGCTGGCTGGTTGGCTGGCTGCTGATCATATATAGTTTGAAGCAAAATTTGGATTGGTCGGGCTGTCAATTGATTCTTTATATTGACAGCCCGATTTTCTATTTCTTGAAGGCGATACCCCACCAAATTCAAAACAGGTAAAAATCAGTTGTATTCCTTCAAACATTTTACATCACTTTGTTTCACGTTTCTCTCGTGCATATTTGGCACGTTTTAAAGAAACCAATGGTTTTCTTGTAGGTGGAATTGTGAAATTGAAATTTGACTGGAATTGTTTGCTGTGTATCTGAACGAGACATTGTGAAACTTGTAAGCCATCAATACTATGGGTACCTTGTCTGGGAACCTTCAAAGGCCGATAATTGCAGCCTCTGCTGTTTGCATAGCTTCTATTTCATCTGATTTTCGTGAAAAATTTTGGCCGAATAAATCATCAGAAACATGTTCTTCCTCAGAACAATCGAGTTCGTCTTCGTCTTTGTTATCTGTTTCGTTAGATGCACAAAAATCATCTTGGGTGTCTAAGGTATCAGTATCAAAGCTTGCTAACTTGGCATTTGCGACAAGAATTCGTGTTCCCGTGCCTGACATATATAGCCGCATACCTGTATCAAGTTCTTGTTCTTTTCCTGGATGGTTATATTCGTCTGTAGCCTCGTCCCCTGCTTTAATTAACTCATATCAATCGGCTGAGTTGGCGAAAGCCGCCAAGCCGGCTTCTTACGTGTATGATGTGAATTCCTCACCATCAGAGGTATTGTATAGATTGGCATTTGCCAGAGCCAAAGGCTGTTGATGTATCTGGTAGTTCTGATTGTTCATCAGTAAAATCTAGGACAGTGGTGGTTTTGCTTGGGTGGTTAGGTGCAAAGCAGAAGCATCTGAATAGATATGCAGAGTGGTACACCTCGAGAGGTTTTCATGCCATTACGTTTACATTCCCAATTTCCGAGATTCTAAGCTATCAAGTTGGAGGAAAAGCTGAGCAAGATATAGAATTGCTTGTTAACCATTTGGCTGATTGGTTGGAAGAGGATGGGAAGAACTTGGTATTTCACACTTTCAGCAATACAGGGTGGTTGACGTAAGTATACTTTACCTGACCACTAGCACACTTGCCTCCCAAATCCCAATCCACAACGAACCCCCCCCCAAAAAAAAAAAAGCTGGAAGTGAACATTTTGTGTAACTCAGTTAAAATTGCCTTGCAGATATGGTGTTGTCTTGGAGAAGCTTCAGAGAAAGCGATCCAAACTTAATGGGAAGGATTAAGGGCTGTATTGTGGATTCTGCTCCTGTTGCAGCTCCTGATCCACAGGTATTGTTGTCTAGGAAGTTACTATGCCTTTTTTGGTGGAGTGATTATTGAGATTTGAAATGTTATGTTGGTGGTGGCAAAGTAAGACTGGATGATCCAAAATACATACTTTTGACTACTTGAAACTGATATTTTAGTATGCTTAGTCGGCTTTTGGTGATGATGTCAATCTTCCATACTTGCAGTTTGTCAGTATCATGAGTGGAGCTCTAAGCTAGTAATTTCTGTATAAAAGAGTATTTGACTTTTATTTTGCAGTTCCATATATGAGTTTATTTGTTATTGTTTAGATATCTCGATCAATGTGCTAAATTTGCCAGCAAATGGTAATATTTGAAACTGGAGCATGCATTTTTTTGTCTTTATTTTCTCGAGTGCATCATTGTTGTTTCCTCCCATGTTGATTTTATTAATTACAAATAAATTTTGTCAGAAAAGCTCTCAGTTAAGTTGATTACAGATCTTGTATATCCTTCCAGGGTCCCTCTTCAGATCAATAATAGGTTTCTAACTCCTGGGGGATAGGAGAGGTGGAGCAATGAAGTTCTACATATCAAAACTTTATTATATGTTTTGGGGTAGAGGAAGGGGGATCAGTGTGGTTTTTGTTCTGTACAACTCTTTCTTTCGTTGTTTTTGGATGTTGATTTTGATGTCATTCTTTCGTGTTTGTATGTCTATTAGGTCTGGGCTTCTGGATTCTCTGCAGCTTTTCTGAAAAAGAATAGTGTTGCAACAAAAGGTGCAACGGGTGAGCAAAGTGCAAATATGTCAGAAAGAAACAAAACTATTGTGGGAGAAACCAAGCCTGAGTTGACTGAAACTGCACTCTTAGTGGTCCTCAAGAAGTTTTTTGAGGTGGTTTTGAATCTTCCTACAGTAAATAGGTGAGGGATCCATTTTCATTAGTGTTGTTGATGCTTATTTTGGTATGGTCTTGCAAGTTCCTATCCTTATTGATTGAAATATGCAAAATACATTATCGCCAATGTTGAACTTGGTTGAATGAGTTCTAAGTGATTTTTGTTTAAGAATACTGCATTGGTTAGTTTCCTTGATTTTACAGTAATCTTTACTTTCATGTTGGTATGAATAACATCTTTTGGCTTTTGTCATTCTTTACTCCTACAATAATCAATAGATAAAGGCTACTCCTGCACTTCTTACTCACGGGATTTTCATGTTACCAAATTGTAGGAGGTTGTCTGATGTTCTTAGTTTGTTGACATCACAGCAACCTAGCTGTCCACAGCTATATATTTACAGCTCTGCAGATAGAGTCATTCCTGCCGGATCGGTTGAATCCTTTATTGATGGCCAGCGGAAGAATGGGCGCAAGGTCAGAGCCTGCAACTTCATTTCCACACCCCATGTCGACCATTTCCGGAATGACCCAAAATTGTATTCTTCTCAGCTCACACAGTTTTTAGATGATTGTGTGCTGACTTGCTGCAGAAATTCTTAAATAGATTACTAACCAGTCTAACTCATTCTTTTCTTGATTTCCTTATTCTTTTGTTTTTGTCTCCAATTTTTCCATACGCATATGACTTGCTCATTGATGTAGAGATTCAATTATTGCTCTTTTTTTTTATCCTTTCTCCCCTTTTGACCTCAATTATTATCTGTACTCAACTTGGAAAGAGACAGTTATTCAATTGTAGAAATTTTCGATGTATTTAAACTACTTGACATTGTCATCTTCATATTACTGCTTCCATCAAATTTCCTTGCGCTTTTCGAAGTTCTCTATTTTGGCATTTTATAGTCCCTGTCCACAATTGTACCTGTTGAGTGATTATGCTCGTCACATAGGCTTGTCACATGGAAAGTGGAAAAAAACAGCCATTCCTGCTAATCCCCTTGCCCTGAGGTTAGACATAGCAATTTGGCAGGTTGGTAAAGGATTTAAGGATTTTCATTTAAATGGATTTGGGAAAAACTTGCATATACCCGGTCCACTAGCAAGTTTTTTACTTGAAGCCAAAAAGCCTTAAAAGTTCTAAATTATCTTTGCTGCTGCTTCATTCTGGATATCTTTGCTGCTGCTTCATTCTGGAGAGAGGGAGAAAGAGAAAAGACCCCCCCGGTGAAGAGGGGGGGGAGGGGTGGAACAATAAAGCTACAGAAAAGAGATATAACAAGGATGCCCAGATGCATTGAAGCCGAAAGAACTCCCTCGTCAAATCCAGATCCAAAATCCCCTTGCTTTCTAATTTTTTTTTGGGTGGCTTCCTTCTCATTCTCCGGATCCTTCATTGGCTCTGTAGATTGACGGGTAAACAGCAGAAATTTGACTAAAAATGGTTATCAGCAAACTTTGAATGTTTATTTTTTATTTTTTATTCTTTTATACCTTTCTCAATGCAAATTCTTGCCTAGTATTAGATACTCAATTTCTACGTATGACCACATTATCACTCTCAAAAGTATATGGCTATAAAAAGTTCTGTATCCCTTTAATGTTAAGGTTGCTTTGCTAGTTTGCCTATACGGGTGTAGTTTTCAGTACTATTGAAGGGTGCTGTCTGGGTTCAGGCAACGGTTGGGCTGTATATTTGCAATGATATTTATTTTCTAAAACTCCATTTTGTTCTCTCAGATTTCAATCTTTGGATTTCAAGCTTTCACCACACCATCAGTGCTTTCCTATTTTCCCCTCTAATTAAGGTAGAGAAAATCTCAGATTTTGAATCTTTAACTTTTACATTTTTATTTCATATTTAAAAGCAAAGCACTTTTTCTCTTTGACTATGGTTAGAGAAAATCTTAAATGTTGATCCTTTTAATTTTTAAAATTTTTATTTTTGGTTGAAAAAGCAAAAGCGTTGAAGGTGAAGGTGGAGGAGGAGAGTAAAGGAAGTGGCGGTGACGGCAAAGAGAAAGATGGCTGTAAAATTCAAGAAGCAAAATAAGTTTTCTGAATATTTAAGCATGTTGATGATGTGGTAGATGATGGGCCACTTAGTTTAGGGATGAGACCGTAGACCGGATCTACCCAAGTATTTGTCAATAAATTATACCTAACCTATCTTTTAGCCCCTTATTGCAGCGGAAAAATATGAGACTTTTTTGAGGGAGTTGAAGTACGTAAAACAATACTAATTATGAAATTGACTAACAATATTGCCAAAGCCCATGGGGGCGTTTTTGTATTTGGCTCTAGTTTACAGTCAGATGAATGAACCACCAAACTATAGATTAAATTGTTATTTGGTTGGATCATATTGGATTAACTCAAATTTATGAGCCAAATATGATCCCAACATATTATTTCATAAATAATACTCTATCGCACGCATTTACACACACAAAATGATTTTTTACTACACATAAACATATATTCACCTACGAAAATACTTCCACACATACAAACATACTCACTTCTTAAGTTCCTTAGATGGAAAAACATCATTTTCATAGACACATACACATAAAAACACACATTAACATACTTTCACACATACAAACACTAATTTTTAAACTGCTTGAATATACACAATTCCTTGACAAACACACACTAACATTCACACATACAAACACTAATTTTTAAATTGCATGGGTAGACATACCTCCTTGGCAAGATGCACTGCTTCTTTTTTTTTTTTTTTTTTCCACACATACAAACACTAATTTTTAAACTACTAGGATAGACACAACTCCTTGGCAAACACACACTAACATAATTTCACACATATAACCACTAATTTTTAAACTTCTTGGATAGACACAACTCCTTGGCAAGGTGTACTACTACTATTTTTTTTTTTAAACTACCATAAAGTTAAAAGCATGTTTATAATTCACTTGTTAAAAAGATATTTAAAGCTTCTTTTTTATAGGTATGTCCTTTTTATATAGCAAATTTATTTCAAAGATGAAACAAAAACATTTTTCCGTAATTGGTGAATGGATATAAGTACAAAGAAGGTCATTTTAAGTATAACGAGTTGCTCAATTTATAAATTAAACAGGGGCTGGCTGGAAAGGAACAGATTTCCTTTTCCATGTTATTTCTTTGAAGAAAAGTGTAAGAACCTTTAATAAACTCGTCACTATAAACATCAGATAACATGTCTTTTAAGGCTAGAAGCGCAACAGATTTGAGATAGTATGAAGCATAAATTAATTACAAGGCATGTTCACCTATTAAGTAAGCATACCTAGTCTAAGAATCTAATCATCAACAAACCAGTGGACGCTCGCAAAGTTGAAACGGTTTGAACTGTTCTAATAAACCTTTAAGCAAAGAACTTTGTAGTAAGTTCACAGCAAAAACTGCCTAACATCACCTGGCAAGGAAGCCAAAGGGAGTACATATGCATGCTCTTCCGCCTAGAGGCTCGCAATTCAGCTGCAAGATCAGTAATCAAGGTGTGTCACAGTGGTCCAAATTTTAATAGCCATTCAAATTGCTAACTCAAAGGTCAGTGGCAAGCTAAGCCAAAAAGTGCGGGATTATCCATAATTTCCCTTGATTCAAGGTGGATAAGTGCAACTCTTTTTTCAGCCTCACTGTCACTCTCATGGTTGACAAATCTGATTAAACTTCTTGTTCAAGCCCACTATACTTTTCTACTATCTTGAACGCTAGGAAAGCTGCATAAGTAGTACCTGCAGACAAACATTATTAAGCTGGACAACCTTTTTGAACCTACAAATGCAAGAGATTGGCACACACCCCACGCTTGAGAAAAGAAAAGAAAACTCTGGTATTAACCTAATAACGTTAGTTCCATATGTTGTATGTTATGGTTCAATTGAGGTCCCTTCAGTAAACTAATCATTTTTTAAAAAATATTTAAATTCACAGCTTTATTTTACGGATTCCATAAACTTCCAAATCCCAAAAAATAAGAAAGGAAAAACAAACATCAATAAATGGACCGAAAGAGCCATGCAGGAGAAAGGGAGGTAGGAAAGTGGAAAAAAAGGAAAAAGCAATGGCCACCTTATCATGATACATCTCATGATTAGGGGTGATGCTGAACCATATAACTGGACTTGAGATTGCGAGCTACTCGATCAATAGGTCGACTCGAGCTTGCTTTGACTGAACTCAATCTCGAGTTTGAACAACTTGTTTGAGGTTACGAGTCGAACTCGAGTTCCAAATTCTTGTACTCGAAGTTTCGACAAGCCTAATCGAGCTTTTTATCATACACACACACACACACACACACACATATATATATATTAATTTTTTATATTTATTATTGTGAAATGTCAAGTATATCCTTTATTTAAAATTATATGTAAAATATTAATTTTTATTAGGTGAGCTCAAATAGACTCAATTGAGCTAGATTAGACTCGATTAGATTTAATTAAACTCGAACTCGAGTTTAAGTTTGAGTAAGGTAAACTAACATCGAGCTCGAGCTCGACTTTTAAAACATCGATGAATTCGAGCTCAATTATTTTACCTTGAGTTAAGTTTGAGTAGTGTACTACTCGAATTTGACTCAACCCGAATGCGATGAACCATTGCTAATCCAGTAGGCTATTCCTCATTACGAGCATGACTGGCCAAATGGACGTGCTACTCACATTATTTGCTAAGTATTTCTTACCACATGTTTGGCACACGGCTTTCTATCTACCATTCTCTTTAGGCTTTAACCTATGAAAATGAGGCCAAAGTGCCAAAAAGGATCTCTTATGTATCTCCATATTACTCCCATGACTGCAATTATAGAAATCATCATCAATACTGCAAGCAACCGATGCATTAAGCCATAGAAAATATGACAAACAAATTATTATGATGAATCATATAATAAAAAATAATCTTTATTGAACATCCATATGATTTTAAAACACATTTCTATAATTCACGCAAAGAATGATAGATTTTTAGCTAGTTTTCATAACTAAAACATATATTCCAGTCATATGATTATGGCATTCAGATTTGATTGTCCCAAGCTGTAGGGATTATGGCATGCAGATTTGCTTGCCCGGAGTCGTTTCCAAGGAAACAAGTTTCCAAGGAAACAAGTAGTAGGAAATTATTGACATGAACTCCATCTTTTGTGGCCTAAAAGATGCCGAGACAGATCTTAGAACATTGCATTGTAAATACAGGATCTTTTTAATCAACTTTTCTTGGCTGATTCTTGATATTATTTTTGTCGCTGTTCCTCAATAATTACGTGTATTGAAAAGCAATAACACTCAAATTTAAAATTAATTATCCCTAAGCTTAACAATCAACTTTTATCTTTGTCTTCCCATGACCTATTTGGCATTTCATCGTATTGACTCGCTTAAATGTCATAATTAAACTGCAAGTTGATTTGCCAACTTATATTACGCCATAATCATAGTCTTTGGTTTGACTACATTGTAACATGCATAGGGTGACTAAACTAAACCTGATCATAGGTCAAAACTTTTTTGTATAGCTATAAAAATGTCATTTATCTCCCAGTTTTTACAGGCAAGACCACAAGTTTAATTACGCTAAAGAAGATGTGACGACCCCACCTTCCCCTAGAACGTACCCAAGGGTTTGGTGGACTGTAACGACCCCACCTCTCCCTATGATGTACCTCAGGGTTTAGCGGACCGCCTGCCCAACTCTCGCCAGGACTTGCTCACTTATCTCAAATAAAATAAGTTACAATCCCAAGAGTAAATGAAATAACAGTTCCCAAGTTTTGGAACGTACATTTACATTCATTTCTATCCCAAACATTCATACAATCCCAAAAATAACAAAAGATATGAGTTCCAGATACATTCAACCCTAATCGAACACTAGCACGAGTAGAATCGTAAAATTTCAAAAACTAGACTATGCCAGCCTGTACCAGCCTCACGCCCTCGCTTGTACCCCCTGTAAGGAAAACAAATCTAATAGAGTGAGTTAAAGCTTAGTGAGGTTTCAAATAGTAAGTTGACCATTATTTAAAAGTGAAAGTATCAAAGTAGCATAGTAGCGAGCATAACAAGTCAAGAAAATGAGCAATAACACTTCGTATGGCCAATCATTAAGTATTCAACATTTCAAGTAAAAGGATACAGTTGCTTTTGCAAACTAGCTCCACCATAGCTTGATCAAGTAGTAGTTGACACTTCCTCAACTTTCAAGTAAGGTAACTAGTCCAGTAGTACACCACTTAACTCCAATCTCCATCCACCAATCAAACCCCTTATTGGGCCCGAATTTCAGATAAACACTGGTGGTAATACTCGAGTATACCGATTAGTCGAGAAGATAACACTCCACTCGACAAAACTAGAGACCCAGGGTTCGTTACCTAATCGACTAGGCCCTTGTCGGCTCGACTCGAGTAACTAGCCACAGGGTTTCTGGAATTCCAGACAGTATTCAAGTTATATGCATGTATATCAAGTCAATTGCAACCAATGAACAAGAATATATCACTTTAGGGCAAGTGTGATAAAGTACACCCTTGCCCGTCCAAACCAATCAAATAACATCCGACCACGTTGGTAAAGCATTTAAATCAAGTATCAAGTTCAATAATATATTTGGAAGCACTCACCAAAGACTTAGTGCTTCTTAGGATCACGCTCAAGTGCAACTCCTTGTTTGGAGTCCAAATCTACGATAAAGTATCATTTAAGAGTTTGAAATCAATTAGGGTTCGAAACTTAGGAGTTTCACTTAGAGAAAATCAAGTAAATGAAACTCGTTTAGTAGTTTTCATGTTAATTATCAAACTCTAGAAAATTCATGCTCGCTCGTTTAGTTTTGGTAAGGAAGCGAGTAAAACTTTTAAGTTCGCAAGTGGTCTACAAGACGAGGAAAACATATTTCAAGTGGTCGCTACTTGCGCATTTTAAAGGGTACAAGTTTTGGCCAAAATTCAGCTCATATACCTCTACTAATGGTAACTTCACTACCATAGACAATCCAAGTTCACTTCGACCTCAAATCATCGCTCAAGTTTCAAGTTTATTCGCTTATCTTTCGAGCAAAAAGTTGGGCAGCATGCCCTTTGTATTTATCCATTTTCCCATCCAAGTACAACTTGGATTCACAAGCCAACAAACCTCCAATCCAACCACAAGTGATAACCAACAACATATATCTATTCAAGGCCTCAAAACCAACTAAACAAACCAAATAATAACTTATCACCATGGATATCAAAGCTGGAAACCAGTTTAGAGAAGAAATTATAAGTGGCAGATTTGTCATCCTTCGGTGTTTTGGTCATAACTGTAGCTAGGTATATCAGATCGAGGTAAATTTTATGGAGTTTCGAAGCTAAGACATAGACCTACATTTCCTATGAAGACATTGACACCCAGTTCTCACATTTTCAGGGTAACAAAATGGACGGTCAGAAGCACATGAAAAACAGGTCAGGAAAATTAGAGTTTTTGCGCAGTTAGGAGTGCTCTGGCCAAATCATAAGCTAAAATGATCCAATTGATCTGAAAATTTGCAGGTAGAAATTTAACTCAAATCCCTATAACTTTCATGTATTGTCCAAAAGCTGATTCAGTCTAAAACATGGAGAAATTCGCAGCCCAAATTGATTCCAAAAATAGGGCAGAACTAACATTCACCACCAAATGCTAGAAATGCAACTTTCAACTATAAAAAGTAGTAAACATGCCACTAATCACTTCACAAGTTCCATTTCCAAGCTCAATAACAACATTTGCTAGCTAAACATCAATAATCAAAGCTGAAAAATACAAACCCTAGCTGAAAATTTCACTACACCACTAAAAACTAGAAAATTATCCGTCAAGTGCCAAGATTGAAAGCTTCTATAGCATTTTTAGCTAGATTAAGGTAAAGACAAGAGGTGGATGAACTTATACCTTCCCAAAGCCTTCTTGTAAGTGAGGAATCAACCACTTTCTCTCAAGGTTTTCACCACTCCTAACTTCCTAAGCACCAAGAGGTAAGTTTAATCGGTTTGGTTTGTGTGATTTCAATTCAACAAGGAAGAATCAAGGTTGGAGTTGAAGTTGTTTTCCTCTATTTTTCCCTCTCTTGCTCTCAGCCACCAAGGAGAAAGAATGAAGAAGATGAACCAAAAATGAATGATAAGAAGGAAGGAAATTAGTTGGTCAAACACCTCTTGGATTGCCACCACTTGTCGCAACAAGATTAACTCTTTTTTTTTCTTTTCTCCCCTTTATTTAGTCCAAAATTTCTGCTGCTTTGGAGGATATTTTAGAGGTGATTAGCTGAAATAAAAGCAAGGAGATTAAGATAATAAAGTAGTGTTCAAGTGGTGTACTCAATCGGTAGCAAACGGTGCACGTCGGTTCAAGGCGATTTTCCTTAACTCTCGCGTACTTGTGTTTTAACTTGTACTTCACTAACTTATTAATAGCACTTCTAATCACATACTTCCTCTTATTTAAAACTCACTTTTAACTTCCAAATTTAGTACACACACCTCACCAATTAATCACACTACCAAATTACGCAACTATAAAACTAAGGGCAAAACTCTTAATTCTATTATTTATTACAACTATTGAGGGAGTAAATGAGTAGTAAAGATATTGTAAAGTAATTTAATCAAATTAAAAGGGAATTTTAAGAAAATATGGAGAATTTTGCAAGTCCTCACACTCTCTCCCCCTCAAAAGAATTTCAACCTCGAAATTCATACCTTTATTCGTAAATAGCTCAGGGTACTTCTCTTGCATGTCTGTCTCCAGCTCCCAGGTTGCTTCCTCCACCTCATGGTGTTTCTATAGAACCTTAACCAGTGGAATTTGCTTATTTCTCAAGTCCTTCACCTTCCGATCTAGTACTCAAATGGGTCATTCCTCGTAAGTTAAAGACTCGTCCACTTCAATATCTTCTGGTGGCAAAACATGAGTCGGATTCGGGTGATATTTCTTAAGCAAAGAAACATGGAAAATATCATGGATCCGAGATAAACTAACTGGTAACTCTAGTCGATAAGCCACATTTTCTATCCACTGGAGTATACTAAAAGGTTTTATGTATCTTGGTTGCAACTTTTTCCCCTTTCCTGCCTTGATCTTTCCCTTCAGTGGCATAACCTTAAGAAATACCTTGTCCCCTACTTCAAACTCCAAATCCTTTCTTCGATGGTCGGCATAACTCTTTTGTCGACTTTGGGCCGTTTGAAGTCTCTGACGTATCACTTTTACCCTTTAGTAGGCTTCCTCAACCCATGGTATTGTTGCCGGATCTATATTTTTCTCTCTCCTACTTCATCCCAATGAATCGGCGATCGACATCTTCTTCCATAAAGTGCTTCATATGGGGCCATTTGAATAGAAGAGTGATAACTATTATTATACGCGAACTCAACCAGTGTCAGATATTGGCTCCAACTCTCTCCAAAATCTACAATACAGGCTCTTAACATATCATCAAGAGTTTGGATAGTTCCCTCTGACTGTCCGTCAGTTTGAGGATGATAGGCCGTGCTATAGTTCAACTTAGTGCCTAGAGCCTCTTGCAACTTCTGCCAAAAGCGGGATACAAATCTAGGGTCTCTGTCTGATACTATGCTTACTAGTACCCCGTGTAATCTCACAACTTCGTCCATATAGAGTTTGGCAAGTTTCTCCAAAGAGTATTTCATGTTCACTTGCAGGAAATGTGCGGTTTTAGTCAATCAGTCCACTATCACCCAAATCGCATCATGACCTCTTTGAGTTCGTGGCAATCCTGATACAAAATCTATCGTTATGTGCTCCCATTTCCATTCAGGTATCTCTAAAGGCTGTAACAGACCCAACTGTTTTTGATGCTCAACTTTCACTTGTTGACACGTAAGGCACTTTTGTACAAACTGAGCAATCTCCGCCTTCATATTATCCCACCAATACAGACTTTTGAGATCCGGGTACATCTTGCCACTACCTGAATGCACCGTATATCTAGAGCGGTGAGATTCCTCCAAAATCTCCTTTTTCAGTTCCTCATCCTTTGGTACAACAACGCGATTCCGGAACCTTAGAATCCCATAAGGACTTAGGTTAAACTCAGGTAATTCTCCTTTCTTCACTCTTTCCACCCACTTTTGTATCGTTGGCTCTTTCTTTTGACCCTCTTTAATTCGGTCCAACAATGTCGACTTCACCCCAATATTTCCAAAGATAACTTTCTGCGGTTCAAGACGAGGGTTCCATTCACATACATTTTCTAACAGGTTCCACTCTTCCACCATTAAACCTGCTAGTTGAGCCTTCCGACTCAAAGCATTTGCTACAACATTGGCCTTTTCTGGATGGTAATTAATGGTACAATCATAGTCTTCTAAAAACTCCACCCACCGACGTTGTCTCAGATTTAACTCCTTCTGAGAAAATAAGTACTTAAGCCTCTTATGGTCTGTGTATACCTCAAATGTCATCCTATATAAATAATGCTGCCATTCTTCAAACCAAACACCACAGCTGCGAGTTCTAAATCATGGGTTGGATAGTTTTGCTCATGAGATTTTAACTTCCGAGAAACATAGACAATTACATTTCTATTTTGCATTAAAACACACCCCAATCCTTCTCTCGAAGCATCAGTATACACCGTATAGCTATCCTTCCCATTTGGCAAAGCTAACACTGGAGCCATGGTCAATTGCTTCTTAACCTCTTGAAAACTATTTTCACACTTAACATCCCAAATATATTTCCCTTCTTTCTTTGTCAAATTCGTTACGGGTCCTGCAATTCTGAGAAATTCTCTATAAACCGGCGGTAATTGTGAGGACCCGAAAATTCCTTTAGAATTTCCTCCCATTTTTGGAAAAATTAATTTATATTTCCTTCTATGTTTGTTTACTTGATTATTTAACTATTTACTAGCCCTAAATTTCATGGTGATTTCATTAGCTGAGTCAAGAGTTTTACTTTTTCTTTTCAAGTTAGAGCAAGTTAGGGTTTTGGCGTATTTTGATAGTGTGATTAATTGGTGAGGTGTGTGTATTAAATTTGGTGGTTAAGAGTGAGTTTTATATAAGAGGAAGTGTGTGATTAGAAGTGCTATTAATAAGTTAGTGAATCATAAGTTAAGACACTAGTACGCGCGAGTTAAGGAAAATAGGCTTGAACCGACACGCACCGTTTTCTACCGATCGAGTACCGCAATTGACCACTACTTTCTGGACCTAATCCTCTTGGTTTTATTTCAGCTAATTAGCCTCTAATTAACCCTTAAAGCAGCCGAAATATTTGACCTAAAAACAAGAGGAAAAGAAACCAAAAACAAGAAAAATTTGGTGGTGCCAAGTGTTGAACATCTATGCAACTTTTGACCAAGACTTCTTTGGTCTTTATCTTGGAATTTTGGACTAAAAATCTCTTCATTCCTTGCTCCTCTTGGCCCAAAATATTGAGAGAAAAACCAAAGAGAGACCTTCAACTTCAACTTCAATTTCAAGCTTGAATCTTGAGTTTCAACCGTTAGTTTTGGAAACTACTCTATAAAAGTGCTAACTAAGGTAGATTTCAAGGTGTTGGTGGAGTGATTTTGGAAGGAAAAGCACTAAGCTACCATCTTTCTTGAGGTTACAAGGTACTTTGGTAAGAAACTTCCTTTTCTCTTGCTTAATCTTGCTAAATTTGGTATAGAAGCTTTCAATCTTGGCTTGCTATGGTTGATTTCCTAGTTTTTGATGGTGTAATAGAATTTTCAGCTAGGGTTTGCATTTTTCAGTTTTGATTAGTGTTGCTAACTAGTAAGTGATGTTATTGAGCTAGGATATGGATTTGGTGAAGTGATTAATGGCTTGGTTGTGACATGTTAAGAGTAAAAGTTGAATTTCCAGCATTTGGTAGTGATTCTGTCCTGTTTTTGGACCCAACTGGAACTGCATATTCGTCCATGATAAAGGCCAAATTAGTTCTTGCTGAAAACATGAAAGTTGTAGGGATTTGAGTTAGCTTTCTACCCAAAAACTTTCAGCTTAATCGGAGCACTATAGCTTGTGAAATGACTAAAATACCGCTGACTGCCCAAATGTCCTGTTTAACCGGCAGCTTTCTGTTTTCTATGAGATTTCAATTTTTGACCATGAAAATGCATGATTTGGCTTTGGAGGTCTCATAATAAATGTAGGCCTATGTCTTAGCTTTGAAACGCCATCAAATTTACCTCGATTTGATATACTTAGCTACAGTTATGACCAAAACACCGAAGGATGACAAATCTGCCACTTATAAGTTTTCCTTAAACTGATTTCCAGCTTTGATTTTGATGGAGTAATTGCTAGAATTACCTTGTATTTGGATGATATTAAGCCTAGTTGAAGAGCTATCTTGTTAAACTTGCTTATATGTTGAAGTTGGGCTGAGCTGAGGAAAGAAATGAAGCCCTAAGTGGCTGGAAAATAGCTAAATACAAAGGGCATGCTGCCCAAATTTCTATTACTTGCTCTTATGAATATTAGTAAGATGTAAGGTTTGATTTTAGGGTTAGTTGGATCTTAAGTTACATATGTATCCTTGAATGCACTTCAATAGTAGTATATGAGTTGTTTTTGATTAAGATTTGGTATCAACTAAGATGAAAAGTGTTAGTTTTATTTCGAAAACTTTGAATTACATTTGCTCACTTCAATTTGGGATTGGTTGTTCTTTCAAATACTGATTCCTGAAATTTTCTTTCGTTATGTTTGAATTTGAGAAATGACTCAATATTTTTCGTGATTTGGAAGTTCAAATGTTATTATTCACTCTAAAACTGTATTTTCATATTTGCACTAGTAATTTCTGGATTTTTGTTGGTTCATCTAGATTTTGATTAGTTGAACCATAATACCTTATTTTGACTGATCTAGGCTTCTTTGGTGATCCGGAGTACAACCCGGAAGGAAACTTTTGACATATCTCTTGCTCATATTGATGAGTGTTCCTTGTGTGTTTGTACAATAAGTGACTATGTGACTATTTGTGAATGTTTGCTTGAATGTTAAATGCTTTCCAAGGATTGCTAAACGGATTTTCGATGGGCGAGTGTGTACTTTATCGCACTCTACCCAAGCCAAAAAGTGAATTTTCAATGATTGAATGCTACTTGTGCATGAATGTAAGCCTTTTGGCTGAACTGGGCCCTTTTCCTTCTTTCCCAGTCGACTCGAGTCAGAAGCGGACTCGGTCGGGCGGCTGGTGACCCTGGGACAGTGTTTTGGTATACTCGAGTATGACCACGAAGGTTGGTGGAGAACTGGCCAGTGAATTGGCTAGTGGCAGGAAATGAAATCAATGAATGAATGTCAAGAACACTGGAGGAGTTTTCACTTGCAAATATTTTTCTAATAATTGGAGGGATAAGGAAAATGGTTGGCGAATGAATGAACGAATGGCTCCACGTGAGCATGTATCCTTTTAATGAGTGTGTTTTCATTGCTTTTATCTGGTGAATGTTTTCTTGATTAATTGTTCTTCAATGAATAATGTCCTTGTTTAAATTGCTTGATTACTTGTTTGGGAACCTCACTGGGCTTTCATCTCATTCCTTTAGTTTTTGTTTTCGTTACAGGGGATACGAGCGAGGGCGTGAGACTGTTACAGGCTAGCATAGTCTAGTTTTTAAATTTTTGCGATTGTACTCGCGCTAGTGCTCGGTTAGGGTTGAATGTATTTGGAATTCACAACTTTTATTATATTTGGGATTGTATGAATGTTTGGGATAGAAACGAATGTAGGTATACGTTCCAAGTTTGGGAACTATTATTTCACTTATTCTTGAGGTTATACCTTATTTCATTTGAAGAAAGTGAACGAGTCCTGACGAGAGCTGGGCAGGCGGTCCGCCAAACCCTGGGGTACGTCCTAGGGGGAGGTGGGGGTCGTCACAGTAATATCCCGCTAGACCTAAAAAGCTTCGAACTTCAGTAGGATTCTCCGGCCGTTTCCATTTGGCAACAGCTTCCACTTTAGCCGGATCTACAGTAAGTCCATTCTTTGAGATTATATGGCCTAGAAACGATACTTTTTCTAACCAAAATTCACACTTGCTAAACTTAGCAAACAACTGGTGCTCTCTCAGGATTTGCAATACTATTCTCAAGTATTGCTCATGCTCCTCCTTTGTCTTAAAGTACACCAGAATATCATCAATAAATACCACCACAAACCAATCCAAATAAGGTTTAAAACACCCGATGCATTAAATCCATAAATACAGCTGGGGCATTGGTTAAGCCAAAAGGCATCACTGCAAATTCGAAATGTCCATATCGAGTGTTAAAGGCAGTTTTTGGCACATCCTCCATCCTAATTCTCAATTGATAATATCCTTGTCGGAGATCTAACTTAGAAAACACCACAGCCCCTTGTAGTTGGTCAAATAACTCGTCAATGTGGGACAAAGGATATTTGTTCTTAATGGTCACTGCATTCAACCCTCGATAATCAATGCATAACCTCAAACTCCCATCCTTCTTCTTGACAAATAGCACTGGAGCGCCCCAAGGTGACTCACTCTCATGTATAAATCCCCGTTCTAGCAAGTCTTGCAATTGAAATTTCAACTCCTTAAGTTCTGCGGGCGCCATCCGATAAGGTGTTTTTGAGATGGGATCAGTTCCAGGTGCTAGATCAATCTTAAACTCGATTTCTCTCTTGGGTGGCAATGACACCAATTCATTCGGGAACACATCTGAATATTCACTTATCACCGGCATCTCTTCTAGTTTACCCTTTTCTCCTGAGGTGTTAACTAGAAAAGCTAGATACCTCCATGCCCCATTGTGAGAACCCCGGAAATTATCTTTATTTTATCATATTTCTATGAGCACATTTTCTTTACTTTACTTTATTACCTTAATTTCCTAGATATTTTTATAAGTGAGTCAAGTTTAACTCATTTTCTTGATATAAGTTAGTACATGTTAAGTGTAAGAGCCCTCACTTAAAAATATAAATTCTCCTAAATCACTTGCATTTCCCTAAGACTAAATCACTTATGACATTTCCTTGCATTGCATTTCATTACCTTTTACTTGAATTGTAACATTTCCTTGAGTTGCCATTGTTTTATTTTACCACATGTATTATGACCAAATATCCCTTTTTTATGTGTAAGACTTTATTTAATGGTTTAAGGGTGTTAATTAGGTATTGGAACATTTGGAGGGTAGAAACTTCATTAGTCAAAGATTAAAGGAAGAAAGGGCCAAGATTGGGCTATGTGGCAAAACCCTAATCACACATCTTGTTTGACCAAAGGATTAGAGGAAATTTAAACCAATTTTGGCTTCATTATTTCTCCTTATGGCCGAACCTCCTTAAGCTTCCAAAGGAAGAGAGAAAACTCCATTTTCTTGCTTTCTAACCCTAGCTTGATCTTGAGCAAAAATCAAAAGAGAAAGAGTTTGAGTTAGTGTGTGAGGACCCGAATTTTTTCTTATTTTTATTTTATTTTATTTTAATGGCTTATTTGATTATTTATTCACCCGTTTTACCCCAAATAATTTATTTCATCAATTTCAAGTCCATTTGTATGCAAAAATGTCTATTTTATAATTTTAAAACGTTTTGTTAGCAAATTTTAATTTTTCTACGGGTCGTTTAGCGAGAAATTGTGACAAACCCACCTCTCCCTAGGGCGAACCCTAGGGTATCAGCGGATTGCCTGCCCAGCTCTCGCCAGGACTGCGGATCACTCACAAATACTAGACTAAGTGCAAAAGACCCCTCACTAGGGCAAAACATTTATTTCCAACGTACGATATCATTTATACATGAACCACTCTGTACATATGCATGTTACCACAATATACAGTCCAAAAGGCAACATTCAAGTGAAATACATTCAGGTTCTTCCAGTGTTCGAGGAGCTAAACAAAGAAACAAACTATTTCACTAGCTCAACTCGCTTCTCAACTCAAAACTTTTCCATAAGTATGCCTGTAAGGAAAATAAAGGTAACGGGGGTGAGCTTTTGCCCAATGGGGTACTTAACAGTCACACAGCCCCAGATTGACAAGTAATGACACTCAGTTATACACACTTATCTATCATATAGTCACAGTATCACAACAGTTCAATTGAAAGGATACGGGTGGCTCTCAGGAGCCAGTTTCCCTGTTGCAGTTCTTGATCACACCTCGTTGACCCTCCGTCAACGTTAAAGAATGAAACATAACCGTAGACCCCACTTCACTTCCAGTACCTTCCACCAAACATACCCCGACCGGGCCCGAACTCCTCAACAGTAACAGTGGTTGGTAATACTCGAGTATACCGGAAGGTCGAGGAGTTACACTCCACTCGACAAACAGTGATCCGAGGGTCGTTACCTCGTCTACCAGCCCTTGCTGGCTTGACTCGAGTAACTTCCACTAGGGCTTTGAGCTCAGTGATTACAGTACAGTGGTGGGGCTCATGCCTAATATTCAAGTCAATCACAGTGCAGTTTCACAGTTTCCAATCAAACACAGTGCAGTACAATGGTAAACAGTTACACAGTAAGAGGACGAGAGCGGTAAAGTACACTCTAGCCTCGTTCACACAGTTTCCAGTTGAGCACTTTACAGTTTTCAAAGACATACAGTCACTTAAGCACTTAAATCATGCAATAGTACACTCACCACTTCAGATGAGCAAATTCAAGGATTTCTGTCTAGTGGATGCTTTGGATCACCCAAGCGTCCTATAACAATCAAGAAAGTGCAATTGAAGTTCAATTACGAATCGAGCACCTCTTAAACGAATCATTAAAGCAAAATTCAAGTAGAGCCTCAATTAGGGCTTCAAATGCAAAATATATCGGATTTAGGGTTACAATTTCAAGAAACCCTAAAGCTTTTCACACTCGCTCATTCTTAACTTAAATTCACAAGATTCAAATCTCTCGGCACTCGGACAGCATTTCCCCTAAAATTTCAGCATTTCCATCCTACAAACAAGTAATCAAATTCAGCAATTCCAATCACAATTGCTCATATCCATCATAGACTAGCAATTACACATCATTAGGGTCACAATACCCTTCAATCATGGTCAATTGCAAGTTCAATAGACAACCATAAGAAAGCCCCAATTTCATAAACCCTAAAGCTGAAATTTCCATAGAAAGCTGAAATTTTCCGCAAAAAGCTGAAATTTTCTGCAATTCACTACAATTAACATATACCAACCTCAAATCATACCATATTAAACCACCAATTCAAGTCATATATAATAATCATATGAAATCAGAAAAATTCCCAAGAAAATGAGAAATTCACCAAACTTCACTTTCATTCACAAAATCATCCATAAACTAAACTCCATATCCGATAAGTTACTAATTTGCAATTTTTATGGACAAGATTGAAGATTCAAGCCATATACCTCAATCACCAAGAAGGGTAGCAACTTAGGCCTTCCCTTTGCAAATTCACTCCACAAACACCTTTGATCTTTCTTAGTAAAGCAATTTCTACGGAGAAAATCGGATTTCTATCGGTTGATTTGCAAGATTTGGGCAAGAATTTGGAAGAAAATTTGAAGCTTTCTCTTCTCTTTTTCCCTCAAGATGGTTCGGCCATGAAGATGCTTTAATGAAGATGTTTTTGGTCAATTTTTCAACTTTAGTAAAGGTGTAAGAAAGTTAGGCACAAAGTGGCCCAATGGAATCGCGCCACGTGTCGCCTTTTTTGATCTTTTCCTTATCCTTTTAGCTTCCAAATGACTAAATATCTAACCAACCTCCAGTTATCTCTTAACACTCAGTAATTTAATACCTTACTGTACAACTGAGCCGAATTGGCCGAATTTCTCTCACTTAATGCGGCTAGCGGGTCCCCACATCCGCGATTCGCTCCCAATTTTCCCGTAAGCTCACTTATACTTGAAAATGCCTCAAAAAACTATATTTACCTATAAAATGTATGTAAAACACTTATAATAAAGAAAATATAGTACATGTAAGCACGCAAATCGATAAAACCCTAAAGCTGGCTTTTCTTTCTTTCTTTTTCTTTTCTTGAGTTCTCACATTCTCTCCCCCTTAAAGAATTTCGTCCTCGAAATTACTCACCTGGGTTACTAAACAGGTCAGGGTATCTCTTTCGCATTTCCTCTTCCATCTCCCAGGTTGCCTCTTCTACTTCATGGTTCCTCCACAAGACCTTTACTAGCGGAATTTGCTTGTTCCTCAGCTCTTTAAACCTTTCGATCAAGCAATTGCACAGGTTTCTCCTCATAGGTAAGGGCTTCATCTATTTCAAGCTCTTCTGGTTGTAACACGTGGGTTTGGATCAGGATGGTATTTCTTGAGCATCGATACATGGAATACGTCATGGATTCTAGCTAGGCTCGCAGGTAATTCTAGTCGATACGCCACCTTCCCCACTCTTTGAAGAACTTTATATGGTCCTACAAATCGAGGTTGAAGTTTCTTTTCTCTACCCGCCGTGACACCTCGCAAGGGAGTAATCTTCAGGAATACACGATCTCCCACTTCAAACTCCAAATCTTTCCTTCGGTTGTCAGCGTAGCTCTTTTGTCGGCTCTGAGCGGGTCTGGAGTCTTTGACGAATTAGCTTAACCTTTTCTTGCGCATCCTCCATCCACGGAATAATGGTTGGATCTAGAGCTTTCCTTTCCCCTACTTCATCCCAATAAATTGGTGAACGACCCCTTCGTCCATAGAGAGCTTCATACGGCGCCATTTGAATTGACGAATGGTAACTATTATTATAGGCGAACTCTACTAAGGTTAGGTGTTTGTCCCCAACTCCCCCCAAAATCCAAGATAGAAGTTCTTTAACATATCCTCAGAGGGTTTGAATTGTTCTTTCAGACTGTCCATTCTGTCTGGGGGTGATAGGTAGTGCTAAAGTTGAGTCTAGTTCCCAAGGTTTCTTGAAATTTCTGCCAAAATCTAGACACGAATCTAGGATCTCGGTCGGAAACTATACTCACTGGGACTCCATGTAATCTCACAATTTCATCTCTATACAGCTGAGCTAACTTCTCCATGGAATACTTCATGTTCACAGGTAAGAAATGGGCTGATTTGGTTAATCGATCTACAACTACCCAAACGGCATCATGTCCTCTTTGCGTCCTAGGCACCCAGAAACGAAGTCCATTGTGATGTTTTCCCACTTCCACTCAGGTATTTCAAGAGGTTGTAACAATCCAGAGGGTTTTTGGGTGTTCAGCTTTGACTTGCTGGCAGATGAGACAAGTCTGCACGTATCGGGCAATTTCCTTTTTCATGTTATCCCACCAATATGCTCCTCTTAGATCACGATACATCTTACTACTACCTGGGTGTATTGTATATTTCGATCGATGAGCCTCTTCCAAATTTCTTTCTTCAGTGATTCATTCTTAGGCACCACTACTCGATTCCGATACTTTAAAATCCCTTCAGGGTTCAAATTAAAATCAGAGATTTCTCCCTTTTCCACCTTTTCCCTCCATTTTCGTACCATTGGATCTTCCTCTTGGGCTTCTCTAATTCGACCCAGGATAGCAGAGTTTACTCGGATATTTCCAAGAATTACCCTTTGGTGTGTCAAGTTAGGGTTCCACTCACTAACTGCTCCTAACATCTCCCATTCCTTAACCATTAATCCAGCTATTCGAGCCTTCCGACTTAAGGCATCGGCTACTATATTTGCTTTCCCTGGATGATAGTTAATCGAGCAATCATAGTCCTCTAAAAATTCCATCCACCGTCGTTGCCTCATATTTAGTTCCTTTTGCGAAAATAGGTACTTAAGGCTCTGGTGATCAGTATAAACCTCAAAAGTTACTCCGTACAGGTAGTGTCTCCACTTCTTCAAGGCAAATACAATCGCGGCTAATTCCAGGTCATGAGTTGGGTAATTTTGCTCATGAGGTTTTAGTTTTCCTAGAAGCAAAGGAAATCACGTTCTTATTTTGCATTAGTACACACCCTAGACCTTCCCTCGAAGCATCAGTATATACAATGAAATTATCCACACCATTGGGCAAAACTAGAATAGGAGCCCTGGTTAGCCTTTGCTTCAATTCTTGAAAACTCTCTTCACACCTACCATTCCACATAAAATGCTCATTTTTCTTTGTCAAATCGGTCAAAGGACCGGCAATTTTTGAAAAATCCTGAATAAACCGTCGATAGTACCCAGCTAACCCTAGAAAACTTCTAACCTCAGTGGGATTTTTCGGCCTCTTCCACTCAGTTACCGCCTCTACTTTTGTTGGATCAACTGTGATGCCCTCATGCGATATTACATGCCCTAAGAAAGAAACTTTTTCCAACCAAAACTCACACTTACTAAACTTGGCGTACAATTGGTGCTCTCTTAGGGTTTGCAAAACAAATCTTAAGTGTTGCTCATGCTCCTCTCGTGATTTGGAGTAAACTAAGATGTCATCAATGAAAACAACTACCAAATCTATCCAAATAAGGTTTAAAAACCCTATGCATCAAATCCATGAAAGCAGCAGGGGCAATTGGTCAATCCAAAAGGCATAACTGCAAATTCAAAATGCCCATATCTTGAATTAAACGCAGTTTTAGGTACATCCTCCTTCCTAATCAACAATTGGTAGTACCCCTGGCGGAGATCTAACTTCGAAAAGACCACTGCTCCTTGCAACTGGTCAAACAACTCATCAATATGGGGCAGTGGATATTTATTCTTAATGGTCACATTATTTAACCCTCGGTAATCTATACACAATCGCAAACTCCCGTCTTTCTTCTTAACAAAGAGCACAGGAGCTCCCCATGGAGATTCACTTTCTCTAATAAATCCTCGCTCCAATAAGTCTTGCAATTGTATCTTTAATTCCTTAAGTTCAGCAGGGGCCATTCGATAAGGGGTTTTAGAGATAGGTGAAGTCCCTGGTAGCAATTCAATTTTGAATTCTAATCTCTCTCTCCGGCGGTAGGGTCGCTAGCTCATCAGGGAACACGTCCGGACATTCTCTCACTATAGGTACATCTTCTACCTTCAGCTTATCAGTGGGAGTATTTATCAAGAAAGCTAGAAATCCTTGCGCTCCTCTACTTAGGAGTTTTCTGGCTCGAATACCCGAAAGCAATGCAGATGAGGCTAAATTTCCCCTTACATCTAACTTTAAAGTCGCCTCTCCAGGTATATGAAGTTCCACCATCTTCCTTTTACAATCAAGTTGAGCATTATATCTGGCTAACCAATCCATACCCAGAATCCACATCATATCCCTTAAGAGCTAAACTGATAAAGTTCCCAAAATGTTTTCTCTCTCCTACCCAGATTTCACAATTAACATACATTACACTAGTGAGTAAGCTTTGGTTCCCCGTAGGAGTACTAACTTCCAAATCGTAGGGTAAGCTAACAGGTTTGATATCAATTCCAGACATGAAAATCAGGGTTAACAAAGGAATGGGTGGCACCAGGGTCGATTAAAATCCTAGCTAAACGATGGAAAACAGGGATCGTACCTTCGACGACCCCAGAAGAGTCAGGGACTGGATGTTGCTCAAGGGAATATACACCCGAGCCGGCACCTTTGATCGCGATCCCTTCTCCCTTAACTTGCCCAGGATTGGCCTTCGATGGTTGCGGAGTCCCTCTCGCCTCTCGCGGTAAGGTTGGACAGTTGGCGATTTGGTGCTCCGCACTTCCACAGCGTAAGCACTTCCTTCCTTTCCTCCAACAATTATCCTCCGTGTGATTCGATTTTCCGCAGTACCCGCAGGAACCACGGAATGCAGGAACTGGACCTCCCTGGAAGTTTCCCCTTTGTTGGCCTCGACCAACTTGGCCACCTCTCGACGGGGCTCCCCTCGACATCCCCGGCAGTCTACCTTCGCCAGTTCCCCTTCCAAACTTGGGAGGGGGACCCTTATCACCATATCCAGAGCTACTTCCAGTAATTCCCCGTTTCTTAGCTTGGAAAGTGCGCACTTGTAGTCTAGCATCCTCAACTCGTTGAGCCTTTTCCACAGCTTCACTAAAAGCATCAATTCGGGCTACCGCTAAGTCCTTCTGGATCTCAACGTTCAAGCCCTGTATAAAACGCCTAATTCGCCTCTGTTCGGTCATGATTTAGTTCAGGGGCAAAACTTAGACAATCGCGTGAATTGGCTCTCATACTCGACCACAGTCTGGGTTCCCTGGCGCAGTCTTATGAACTCTTCTTCTTTCTTTTCTTGCACTAGAGGAGGGAAAAACTTAGCGTTCAACTCCCTCATGAAGTTCACCCAAGTTCTTGGGGTCAGCTCTCGTTCCCACTTTTGTCTGATAACGTTCCACCAAGAACGAGCTGCCCCTTCCAGTTGAAAAAATAGCAAAAGTTACTTGCCGTTCTCAGTATAGTGCAACGCGGCAAAATGTCCTACCATTTTCTCTAACCACCTCTCGGCCATATCAAGATCTGGCCCTCTTACAAACTTTGTGGGGCAAACTTTTGGAAATCGTTCGAGAGCTCTATCCTCGCTTTCCACAGGGTTTCCAGGGTTTTCAAGATTGAGAACTAGGGTTTTGGCCTGATGTTCCACTACGTGAGCCAGTAAATCAGTCATTCGGTTTATAGCAGTAGCCACTTGGGCGTTGGAGTCATTCCTAGGCTTAGGGTTAGGTTCAGGCATAGGCACTCGAGTACCTTCCTCAGTAGGGTTTTGCCCAGTCCCACGACCACGGCCTCGTCCACTACGAGTACCCTCCATTGATTCACCCACTATCGGGTTGAAAATATACAATATCAAAGCAAAACAATGCAAATACATAAATAAGTGAATGAACACTTAGCAAAAGAGAGACATCAAATGCAAATAACTGTACATACCACTCACATATACAGCAGCAGTCATACAGTGCAGTTAGTCACATATATACAAAACAAGCCAGTAAAGCAGTGAGGTCACTCAAAAGTACAATGCACACCCTAGGTCCAAAAGTACAAAAGAGCTCACTAAGAGCTTTTCCTAGGTAGTCCTCACATAAGGTCAAAACGTGGCTCAAAGAACTCTAGCCTAGTTCTCTACTGAGCCAATCGACTCCTCCTCGGAGCCAGAGCTAGAGCTAGGGGCACCTCCTTCACCTGGAGCTCCCCCTGGCGCGTTAGCGCCAATCACCTCCTGAATCAGGGCACCACACTCATTAATAATGCCCCGGATCGATCCCTAACCTCTCGCACCACTCGAGTAAGGCGGTCGTTAACCACCTGTAGCTGGTCACGAAGAGCGTTCGTCCGCTCCTGCTCCATGGCTATATCCCCCTGGAGCTCCCCAATCCGGTCGGCCTGCATCCTAACAACACCTCTCAATCGCTGTAGCTCAGTGTGATCTCGGGCGGCGGCACGCCTAAGTCGCCTCCGCTCACCTAGGACGGCTACCACCACGTGGTCTGCGTAAGAGTAGTGCTGGCACCAAGCACAACGCCTAGTACGACTGGCCGTGCTCCAGCGCATAACCGGTCCTCCAGGTGTCTCCTGGAAGTCAATAACACAAAAGGGCCTTCGAGGCCTCTGGGGGGGACCACCTCCACTCCCACTAGCTCCGTCCATATCCTATGAGAATATACATGAATTATCACTTAGAGGTAACAATCATACTTCAACATATCATAATATAATCCCAAAAGTTCTAAGAATCAGGTTTGCCCAGGTTATTTCTAACCTAAGCTCTGATACCAACTGTGACAATCCCACCTCTCCCTAGGGCGAACCCTAGAGTATCAGCGGACTGCCCGCCCAGCTCTCGCCAGGACTGCGGATCACTCACAAATACTAGACTAAGTGCAAAAGACCCCTCACTAGGGCAAAACATTTATTTCCAACGTACGATATCATTTATACATGAACCACTCTGTACATATGCATGTTACCACAATATACAGTCCAAAAGGCAACATTCAAGTGAAATACATTCAGGTTCTTCCAGTGTTCGAGGAGCTAAACAAAGAAACAAACTATTTCACTAGCTCAACTCGCTTCTCAACTCAAAACTTTTCCATAAGTATGCCTGCAAGGTAAACAAAGGTAACGGGGGTGAGCTTTTGCCCAATGAGGTACTTAACAGTCACACAGCCCCCAGATTGACAAGTAATGACACTCAGTTATACACACTTATCTATCATATAGTCACAGTATCACAACAGTTCAATTGAAAGGATACGGGTGGCTCTCAGGAGCCAGTTTCCCTGTTGCAGTTCTTGATCACACCTCGTTGACCCTCCGTCAACGTTAAAGAATGAAACATGACCGTAGACCCCACTTCACTTCCAGTACCTTCCACCAAACATACCCCGACCGGGCCCGAACTCCTCAACAGTAACAGTGGTTGGTAATACTCGAGTATACCGGAAGGTCGAGGAGTTACACTCCACTCGACAAACAGTGACCCGAGGGTCGTTACCTCGTCTACCAGCCCTTGCTGGCTCGACTCGAGTAACTTCCACTAGGGCTTTGAGCTCAGTGATTACAGTACAGTGGTGGGGCTCATGCCCAATATTCAAGTCAATCACAGTGCAGTTTCACAGTTTCCAGTCAAACACAGTGCAGTACAATGGTAAACAGTTACACAGTAAGAGGACGAGAGCGGTAAAGTACACTCTAGCCTCGTTCACACAGTTTCCAGTTGAGCACTTTACAGTTTCAAAGACATACAGTCACTTAAGCACTTAAATCATGCAATAGTACACTCACCACTTCAGATGAGCAAATTCAAGGATTTCTGTCTAGTGGATGCTTTGGATCACCCAAGCGTCCTATAACAATCAAGAAAGTGCAATTGAAGTTCAATTACGAATCGAGCACCTCTTAAACGAATCATTAAAGCAAAATTCAAGTAGAGCCTCAATTAGGGCTTCAAATGCAAAATATATCGGATTTAGGGTTACAATTTCAAGAAACCCTAAAGCTTTTCACACTCGCTCATTCTTAACTTAAATTCACAAGATTCAAATCTCTCGGCACTCGGACAGCATTTCCCCTAAAATTTCAGCATTTCCATCCTACAAACAAGTAATCAAATTCAGCAATTCCAATCACAATTGCTCATATCCATCATAGACTAGCAATTACACATCATTAGGGTCACAATACCCTTCAATCATGGTCAATTGCAAGTTCAATAGACAACCATAAGAAAGCCCCAATTTCATAAACCCTAAAGCTGAAATTTCCATAGAAAGCTGAAATTTTCCGCAAAAAGCTGAAATTTTCTGCAATTCACTACAATTAACATATACCAACCTCAAATCATACCATATTAAACCACCAATTCAAGTCATATATAATAATCATATGAAATCAGAAAAATTCCCAAGAAAATGAGAAATTCACCAAACTTCACTTTCATTCACAAAATCATCCATAAACTAAGCTCCATATCCGATATAAGTTACTAATTTGCAATTTTTATGGACAAGATTGAAGATTCAAGCCATATACCTCAATCACCAAGAAGGGTAGCAACTTAGGCCTTCCCTTTGCAGATTCACTCCACAAACACCGTTGATCTTTCTTAGTAAGCAATTTCTATGGAGTAAATCGGATTTCTATCGGTTGATTTGCAAGATTTGGGCAAGAATTTGGAAGAAAATTGAAGCTTTCTCTTCTCTTTTTCCCTCAAGATGGTTCGGCCATGAAGATGCTTTAATGAAGATGTTTTTGGTCAATTTTCAACTTTAGTAAAGGTGTAAGAAAGTTAGGCACAAAGTGGCCCAATGGAATCGCGCCACGTGTCGCCTTTTTTGATCTTTTCCTTATCCTTTAGCTTCCAAATGACTAAATATCTAACCAACCTCCAGTTATCTCTTAACACTCAGTAATTTAATGCCTTACTGTACAACTGAGCCGAATTGGCCGAATTTCTCTCACTTAATGCGCTAGCGGGTCCCACATCCGCGATTCACTCCAATTTTTCCGTAAGCTCACTTATACTTGAAAATGCCTCAAAAAAACTATATTTACCTATAAAATGTATGTAAAACACTTATAATAAAGAAAATATAGTACATGTAAGCACGCAAATCGATAAAACCTTAAAGCTGGCTTTTCTTTCTTTCTTTTTCTTTTCTCGAGTTCTCACAGAAATAATGAGTACACATTTTTCGAGGCTATGTTCGGTCCGAGAGTGCAATAATCTTGGAGAATTAAGAATGATCAATAGTAGACTAAGAAAAGTTAATTGAGGGATTAGATGTGAATGTGTTCAAATTAAGCTTTTATCGCGCGCGCGTCAATAGTCTCCCGAAAGTCGCGCCGGTACGACTAATTGGAGATTTGAGGAATTAATATTAGACTAGTAAAAGTGAGTAATTACAGAGTTAAAGGAAGTACCTTAGAGGATTAGTGCACGAGTGTATCAAACCCGAGAGAAAACGGTGGTACGAAACCCTCGCTCGACAACTATTCCTAGTTGACTTTTGGATTGCTTAACCCTTACTTTTCTCTCCAAGCTTCCAAGACAAGCCAAAACCATCACACACACTCTCTCTTACCTCTCCATTTTCGGCCATAGCTCCAAGGAAGACAAGGAGGAAGAAAGCTTCACTTTTCTTGCTCCCAATCTTGCTCCAATTCTTCACCCAACTTCCACAGCTTTTGGAAATCACCTCTAGTTTGAAGAAAGACAACATCTTGTGGAGTTTCTTGGGGAGTTTTTAGTGGAAAATCTGGTCTTCATCTAGGGTTTCTTCTTGGGTTTTGAAGGTATAAACATCTCCCACCAAAACTCTTGCTTTCTTGTTTCATTTCTTGGTTTTGAAGCTTGTAGCTTCCTTATTGTTGTTGTTGCTTGGATTTGGTTGGTTGAAGTGGGCTCTATGAACTCCCACCTTGGTTAAATGAGGGCTGCCATGATGTTTATGTGTGTGTTAGTGTGTTGTGATGAGTTTTACTGGAAGAAACTAGAAGAGGAGAAAGAAAGAGAAAAACCGTGAGAGGAAGAGAGCTAGCCGAAATTTCTGGTCTTATTGTTCTGTTTCATTTCGAATTTTTTATGCTTGGTGGACTGTGAAATCGATGGATATATGTTGTATATTGTATGTACAAAGTGTCTTTCAAAAATCGTATCATTTGGTTGTGCAAAACTTGAGTTTTGGGAAGAGTTTCAAATCTGGAAATTGATAACAGTGCACTCGGACAGTGCTTCTTTGTCTAAATGTAACTCTGTGTAAAAAAGTCAAAATTGAGTGCCGTTAGTGGCATTCGAAACTAGACATTCATAGCTTTCCAATGGTATAAAAATCTCCTGCTGGTTCGTTTTGAGTGAACCGCAGTGAGTCGGCAAAGTTAGCTGTTCTGTTTTGACTGTTCATACAAATGAAACTGGAAGCTGCGTTTTGTGGCTTCATTTTGTCCCACTTGTGAAACGATTTTCAAAATGATGCCTTCTGATGAACTGTGGAATTTTGAACCTAGTTTCTAACGCCACCAACCATTCACAATTTGAGTTTGTATAGAGTTAGATATGGTTTGATTTCGAAAGCGCGACAAAGCTTGAAACTGGAAACTTTTCCCTTTCTTGCTGACTGAATGGTCAAACCTGTTTTGGGATGTTATATTTCGAAAATTTTAGTGTCAATTTCTTGTCAATTGCTCATTAAATATTTCTGGAACTTTATTTTCAATATTTGAGCAAATTGGGCCTGATTTCATTGGATAAAACTTTTGAAAAAGAAAGAGAAGTAGGAAGGCAGATTAGCCTTGAAATATTTCACGAACTTTGGTCATTTCGTTAACTGCCTTCCCGTGCAATTGTTTACCTAAATTTTGGTAGAGAGGTAACCCATATATGGAAGTTTAAATGTACCAAATTTGGAGTAATTTTAATGCCATTTCGATGCTCAAATAATGCCCCAAAGATTACTCTTTAAATCTGGAAATTCACTGATTAGATTACAAAAATCAACCGACTTCAAACTGTTATATCTTGTTACTCAAAACTCCGAAGTTAGTTCTGTTTGTTGTGTTTGAAACCTTGTTTAGAACTCTTATTGTGTTACAAATTTTAAGGGCTGATTCATTTTCTAGGAATTTTGCCGAATTTCCAAAGATCGCTGAAAAACCAAGATTGGTTTTGTCTTACCTTCTTCAATCAGCAACTTTGAGCTGAAAAATGAATGCTTTCTGTTTGGAACCTGTCGCGCCCCATTTTTGAAATGAAAAATAAATGAAGTGTTTATAAAAATGAAAATTGGTTTTTTTGTTTTATTTTGGGTGATAAATGAGTTTTTAATTTTTAGAAAATGGGCCTAAATGGGAGTTAAAGTGCGACGATTTTGACCCAAAATAATAGTTTAAAAAGGGTTTTTAAATGAAAAATTGGAGTCGCCACTTGGTATTGAGTTAAGGTGTACCAAGTCACCTAAAATGAATTTTTAAAGGAAAAAAGTAGAAAAGTCCTTTTTAAACGACTCCAAGTCTTTGAAAATCAGAGAAAAGTGTTCGGGAGTCACATTTGAAGAAAGGGAAGGCAAGGATAAAATCCAAGGCACCCTTTCAACCTAGCCAAGGCTAGTTGCGTGATTTAGTCAAAGATTTTCTTATTTTAACCTAAAAATTTATCACATTTGGACGTACTATAGGAATGCAAACCCTAGACCTAATGTATCGAGGTCAACATGTCTTTTCGAATTTTAATTGGTGCAAATCGCATTAATTACGATGCCCAAAAGTAATCATTTGAAGAGGTCACGAATGTGCAAAAATATGAGACTCTAAGAAAAGAAAAGAAAGTAATAATATACAAATACACATGATCTAAAGGAATGTATCATAACAGGTGCGGGGAGCTAAGACTCGTGACTTCAATTTTCCCTTTTATAGAGGGAATACGAGCGTGCTAAGGCTAGAAAGCCAAACTCGTCCATATCCCATATTCGAGGAGTATTTCTCCTATCTAATCATGCAAATGTACTAGCCTAATCTCTAATTCTTAAATGAAATGCAAGTCTAATGTCGTGTTTTCATACAAAGGGGTAAGGAATATACATATAAGGGGAAATATGGGATAAGGGATGTACATATATAAGGAAAGTGTCATGCAAAATGGTAAAAACCCTAAAAAGTGAAAAAATATGCATGAGATGGAGTGATTTTATCACACAATCATGATCTAACGCGTGGAACGTCCCTAAGGGTCTAGCATTGGACTAACTCATGCCTATATATTCTCACTAGCATTGGACTAGCGAGAAATCGGAACAAAGGGCCACAACTAGCATTGGACTAGTGTGGAATCGGAAAAAAGGTGCCACAACTAGCGTTGGACTAGTGTGGTGACGTCATGCATTTATTACAATCAAATAAAACAATATAAAACATAATAAAGCGAATAAACACATAAATCACATATAGCACATAGCACATAAGCATGATATCTAGATGCAAGACCCTAAAAAAACGAGTAACACATAAACACACAAGCATGCAAAACACAAAAAGCAAATAAAGCTCTAACTATTACATTTGGGGGGCCCTAACTACAATCTAAAGGGGGAAAGAATTAAATAAAATGAAATAATAACCTAACTATTACAATTTTGGCATTTAATTGCCTTCCCAAATAATTACACATTAAAATAAATATACAAAATTGAAACCAATAAAGTGACTAAATGAAATAAAAATAAAACACTCAAAAATCATGCAATTACACATAAGAGCACATATGGTCAAATAAAATCAAAATAAAGGAGTAAAGTGTACCTCTCTTGAATTGGTGCCATAATGAAATGAAATTACTTATTTACCCTCCAAAAACAAAGAAAAGGTCAAGGCATCACTTTAATTAATAAATAACCACATGAAATGAAAATAGACACTAAATTAAAAATTAAACACGAAATGGAATCACTTAAGGTATTTACATAAAATAAACCATCCATGTTCAAGAAATTAAAGCAAACAAGGACCTAATTAAAATAATTAAAAAGTTTTAAGAGTCTAAAAATGAAATACTAATATTAATGGCTTAAGATAGGACCTATTGAAATCACATGCTAAAACTTCACACAAGATGAATGGAAACCTATTTATTAAAATTAAACATAAAAAGTTACCCAAAATTTTATTAAAAATACAAATCAAAACTAAAAATCTATCAAAACTCATTAAACCTCAAAATTCATCCTAAAATCATAAATAATCTATCCAAATGATCATATTAAAGCATACCAATCAAACAATAACATTTTAAGGGGACAAAATTGATTAAGTTATCCAATTAGTTGGGCCATAGTAGCATTAGACAAAAAATAAGGGGCTGAAGTGTAGTTTTGGAAAATTTTCATGCAAGGCTCACGAGGAAACCTTCTGCAACTGGAAATTTCGACACCACTTGAAGCTTTAGAACTTCAGCAACCTTATGCGGCCAGTTTTAATACCACACTCAAACTAGAAGCAACAAACTCATCAACCCAGATCCCTTAGAAAACTTCCAACACACTTTGATGAACACCATGGCCATTGAAAAATCCAAGCAAAGCAAAAATCATGCGAGAAGCGCAGGAAAAGGAAAACGCAGCTAGCTTCTGAGGAAAACAACAGTGGTATCATCAGGAGGAAAAAGTTTCCAACCACATCACCCAAATCGTCAAACAACAAACCATTTCCAATCATTGTGGGCAAGCTTAAACCATCAAAACTGGGTTTTCACAGCATCAGGAAACAAGTTAGATATCCATGAAATAACATGTTTCGTCGGTTTCTTTCTTTTTCTGCAACCGATGTGGATTTATGATGCAAGTTCTCTTTGTTAAACACAACTAGAGTCAATCAAACATCAAACTTTGATTTTAAACAACGAAAACACAGAGATTCAATCATCCAAGCATGCAAATCCTTGACTAGAAATTTCTGCAATTTTCTGAGTTTTCGTTTTCAATCATACGAGACCAGCCATGACTCAAGCAAAACCCCACGGATTCATCAGATAAAAAACTATAGAGAACCCCAAACCCGTTTCCTTACAAAATCATCCCAAGGACCCCCACCAAAAATCAGAAATCATCCACCAAACAAAGGATAAAAGCAGTGGTGCCAACAGAAGATTATCCATAGCAAAGATTCACGTCGGGTAAACCTCGAAAGGTTCAGAAATGGTTTAAATGATATACTTACAGTGACAAAACCCTGGGAAATCAATGGAAGTTGCCTAGATCTATGGAGGGAAGTCAGAAAACCCTCTCTTCTTTGTTTCAGCGATTTCCAGGAGTGATGCGTTTGTCACTTTGGTCTCCGATTCCACCTGCCTGGAGCTGCTTTCTCCCGGCCGAACCCCCCTTAGAAGCTCTCTCATTTGGTTCAGTTTTCTTGCTTTTTCCCTCAACCTCAGCCGCAACCTCTCTTCCCTTGTTCAGTTCCCTTTCCCTTCTCGGTTTCCTTTTTTCTTAGTTTCTCCGTAGCTTCCTCCTTCAATCTCTCACTCTCCCCGATCTCTTTTCCCTCTTGCCCCGTTTCTTCAGCCTTTCTCCAGTACCCTCTAAAGTTTTCTTCCTCTCGGCTTTTTCTTTTTCTCTCCTTTCCCTTACCCTTTCTCTACTCAGCCGCCACCCCAATTCCCTCTACTCTCTAGTAACCAGTCCTCTCAAAACCTAGCCGCCACCCTCTCTTTTTCTCTACCGTATCTTCTGTTTTTTGAGCCTTTTATATGGAGCAGAATCTCCCAAACCCTCATACCTAAGGTTAGGATGATAGTTAGGTTTTTACTAAAGATTTTGGAGCCCTTAGATCATTCTTTCTTCTGGAATCATCTTTGTTATATATTGGGGTGAGGTGGCCTGTACTGGATTTGGAGGGATCAAAGAAAAATGCAAAAGGATCCGGTAAAAATGGGACAAAATGCAGCTGGAAAATTGATACCTGGCCTCGTCAATGCCATGTACGAAGAAGATGATGAATAGTGCGCATGTTTGCACGCGCACTGGATCCGTTCCTCTTTTTTTTTTCAATGAATTGATTAACAATAATAAAATGATTTTCTTAACAAAATGGGAAATAAAACAAAATCAACTAAAATGAAATAAAAATGCTAAAATTTTTGCGTTTGATTGATGATTTTTTTTTTCTTTCCAATGAATTAAATAATAAAATGATTTTCTTAACAAAAATGAAAATAAGATAAAAATAAACAAAAATCAACTAAATAAAAATAATAAAAACTAAAATTTTGGTGTCTACAGAACCTTGAAAAAATGTCTTCTAGGAACTTTTAGTACTATGGATCTAGTTTCCAACGGTATAAGGTTTTCTATTTTTGGACGTACCGAACTCAAGATCTGATTTTACCAAGTTTGTCGCGCAAAGCTGACAATTCTTGATTTCTTAGGAAATGAGTTTTTAAGAACTTTTCATTTCCTTTTGATATTGATAGTTCGTTTTGAATCCGATTTCATGGAGGATACGAGTTATCCCTTGTGACTTTGAACTTTCACTTTTGAATCTTGAATTTCAATAGAGTGAAGCTCTTTTGAGACATTGTTCTAAGTTTAAGCAAATACATTTCCTTCTTGGTAGGTTAAATGATTGTGAGTATATGTGAGTGATAATTGCTCACTATTTCTTCAGACGCTCAAGAGGATTGAAGGAAACCTCGGAGCGAAACACTAAAGGACCTATTTACTCACTTATTTTGAATTGGTGAGTGTTTCTTGTATGTGTTTGTGACTTGAATAGTTTTGCTACATGTTTACCGCATATTTCTTGCGTGTTTAAGTGTTAAGTGTTCCCTATAATTGCTCCTATGTAATTTTCCACCGTTTTAAGGCGAGTGTGTACTTTATCTCACTCGACCTACTAAAATAACAAATTTCTACCGTTTAACCGTGAATTTCTACCGTTTACCAGTATATTTGATTACTTGCGCATGTTGTAAGCTCTTAGCTGAACTGGGCCCTGCCCTTGGTTGCTCACCTGCTCGAGCCAGGATTGGGCTCGGTCGGGTAGGATGGAACCCTGGGCCACTGTATCGGTATACTCGAGTATTACCACTGGAGGAATAAGGCGATGGCCAGACAAACCGGGGGAATTATTGGGGTTATAAGGTGCAGCTGACCAAAATTGTTCCACGGGAACACCGTATCCTTTTAATGTGTGTTTATTTCTGTAAATGATAAATGTTTCATTTTAATGTGCCAACGTGAAACCTTTAACCATACATGTGTTATGCTTAATTTACTTGATTTATTAGAACTGCTTATGTGTTATGGAACCTCACTGGGCTGTTTAGCTCATTCCACGCTTTTGTTTTCCTTAACAGGGTTCAGGACCGAGAGTGCTCGTAAATAGTACTAAATTGTTTTCTTTTGGAGACTTTAAGTTGTATTATAGCAGATGACTGTAGTACATATTTTTTTGGGTTGTATTTAAGTTTGAAGGTTGACTAATTGTGTTCTGGAGTACTTTAAATGTCTATTGAAATTATTCGAAATATTTCTAGTTTTGAATTATGGATTGTAGTGAGCCCCGGCGAGAACTGGGCAGGCGTTCCGCGAATACCCTTGGGTTCATCCTTGGAAGAAGTGGGGGCGTCACTTAGTGGAGTGAACAACCTTCAACCCTAGTGTGATTCAAGCTTGGAGCTTTGATTTTGGTGGTTTGTTTTGGTGGTTCAAGCTTCACATAAGAGAGGTATATGACTCTTAAATCCTAGCCTTCTTGTGTTATATCATGTGTTTGAAGTTTTGATGGTAAACTAGGAGTTGAGAGGATGACACTTGTGGTGAAACTTCTTGAACTAAACAAATGGTAGTAGGGTTGGTTGGTTAGCATACCATGTGTTTGATGAAATGTTTGAGCTTTGTTTATGGTTTTTCTTGATGTGTTAACATGTTTTGGATCCTTTTGAAGTTAGGGATAACACTTGACATGTTGTTTAAGTGAAAAACAATGATAGGATGAAGGTTGGTGTTGCATGAGAACTAGTGGACTGTTTTGTTTCTCTTGGCTGACAGGCTTTGAAGTGGGAGGTTTCTCCTTGATTTTGTGGTTCATTTGCACCTTAATTAAGCCTAAGAAACTTGGCTAAACATTGGTTTAAGGTTTGGTGTGAGTTGAAATGGAAATGAAACAAGCAAAGTGGTTGTTTGGACCACTAGTGGACTGTTTTGGTTCTTTTGTTGGCTAGACTGTTTTGGTTCTTTTAATCATGTTGTGTATTGCATTTTAAGCTTCAATGGTGTTAGATAACTTGATCTACTGTATATGAACTTTAGAAGATTGAATTGGATAAATTTGAGCCAAAACAAGTGAAGTTATGAAGAAGAAATAGGGCAACTTTATCATGGTATTGAGCTGATCAGAACTGAAAAATCTGCCGACTTTCCCGAATCATTGGTATTGATAGGAGAGGAACTAGAGTGTGCATTTGGTACTGATGGAAATTCCTTCGAGTCTAGTTTACAACGCCACTAACGGTACCTGATGCTGACTTTCCTACAGTGAGTTATGGCTGTTTTCCCGAAACTGCGCGGGCGCGACTGTTTTACCCGCGAAGACCACTTTGAACTTGAATGAAAAATTTCTTTTGCTCAACTTTCTTGCACTTGTCAAACTTGTTTTCTCATGACCTTTTATTGCATTTTGGGCCTAACTTGCATGGTGAATTGAGTAGATTTAACCACTCACTTGAGCACCTAATGAGCTCACATTTGGGTTGGAAATGAACCAAGAATGTTAACGACTTTCACTCGTTGCCCTAGGATTTGGGAAACGGATGTGATGGTTATATGCTATATATATGCTTGATTTAGTGAGTTATTGGCCTGGTATGTATATGCTTCAGTTGAGGCTGTTTTGTGGTAAGAATGAAGCCTTGAATTGGCTGGAAAAAAATTGGTAAACACAAAGGAAGTGCTGCTGAGAATTTGTCCGCAGGGAATCTTGGACAGTCTTAGGAAATCTGTTATATCTCGGTGTAGAAAAGTCAGAATTGAATTTCATTTATTGTGTTTGAAACTAGATTCAGAGTACTTTCTACCGTGCAAATTTCATAACTTTTCTCAATTTCTATGAATATATGTGATTTTTCAAAGTTGACTGATTTTCCATACCTGTTCTGTCTTTTGACTGGATGAAGCAGCAACTTGAGGCTGGAATTTGACTAACTTGTGAACTGAATTTTATAAATGTGTCTTCTAGGAAATTTTAACCCTTTGAGTCTATTTTCCGATGGTATAAAGTTTATAATTTTGGACTTAAGAAGCTTGAGATATGATTTTTCAAATAATATTGCGCAAAAACTGGAAAATTCTGTTCTCTTGGAACCGTTTTTACTTTCAATTCCCACTTTAAGGTTGGAGTTGGTAAATCATTTTGGGTATGGTTTATGAGTGGAATTGAGGTTTAAGTGAAAAGAAATGAAGTCTTAGAAACCTTAATTTCTTCATGTATTTTGTCTTTGTATTGCTAGCCTTTTTATATAATATGTGACCACAGGACTCGAGAGAGTTCAAGAGGACGAACCAGGGTTAAAGTGAAGGGTGGCAATTGATTGGTGAGTGTTCCAAGTACATGAAAATATTTACGTGGAATGTCTCATTGCTTGAATAACATGCTTACTTGGTTAAAGTAATTGCTCTTGAATTGATAACCTTTGGGACGAAGATGTACTTTATCATACTTGATCCTTTGTAGTTCACTTCGTGATATTGATATGAAATGAAATGCTTTGCTTGCACTTGAATTGTTGGTCACTCGGGTGGTTATCCCACCGACTTACGTGTTACATGCTCATTGTTGTTAGACAATGCTAGGTACTTGATTTCTTGTCTCATAGGCAAGTGTGTACTTTATTGCACTTGATCTAAATCGACTAAATTTGTGAGATTTTGTTAAAACATGTGTCAGCCGTTTTGTTACAACTGAAAAGTGGCCAGAATCTGGCCACTTTCTGGCCGAATTTCCGGCCGGATTGTCGGACGGATTTGTGACCGGACTTGATGAGAAAATTTTTGATTTCTGCAGCTTTCTTCCAGTTTTCTTGTTTGATCAGGGTTCTTAACCACCTGATTTTCAACTGTTTGGACTTGAAATACTTGAAATGCTTGAAACATGATATGTTGAACTTATTTGTGACTTGAACCAATTTAGGCGAGTTTGCTCTTATGTACACTCAATTGACCCGACTTGACTAAACACTTGATATCTCCTTCACGCATGAACAAGTAACTTGAATTGTATATGACCTGTATATTGACTTGAAATGCTTGGAATACTTGAGAATGTGAATTGCTGGACATTACTTGTGACTTGATTCTGGTTAGGCGAGTGTGTCATTATCATGCTCGGCCTCCCCTTCTTGAATGATCTTGTACTCGATTGCACTTGATTGACCTGTACTTATGTTGGTGCTTGTGCTTGACTTGTAAGTGCTGAGCGGTAGCATATACCACACTCCATCTGAGTGGGAGGCGCCTCTCATCCCGTCTCAATACTTTTATCCTGATTAAGTCGATTGGAGAGTTATCTTGTCGACACTAGTGTTGAGTGGTAGCAAGTACCACACTCCATCCGAGTGGGAGGTGCCTCTTATCCCGTCTCAGTACCTCTATCCTGTTTTGTCGAGTGGAGCGTTATCTCCTCGACTAATTGGTATGTTCGAATATTACCACCACTGTTTATTTTTGAATACGGAGCGTTAAGTGACAACTAACGTCTCCAACCTTTACTGTGTGAGCGTTGGATAACAGCCAACGACTCCAATCTTGATTATCTGAATACTTGGGGCTATAAGCCATATCCTGAATTACTGAATATCTAGGACTATAAGTCCAACCTAGAGTTGGTTGGTTGAATCGAGCCAGCAAGGGCTTGGTCGAGGAGATCGACGAACCTTGAGTACTTCTTTGAAGTTCGGGCCCTGTAAGGGGTATGTTTGGTGGACGAAAATTGGTGTAAAGTGGTGATCTACAGACGTTATGCTTGAGTGGTTGACGGAGAGTCAACGGACCCTGTTCAAGCTGCAGCGGAACTTGCTTCTGAGAGCGATCTATATCCTTTGCCATGAATGTGTTCTTTACTGTACATTTTTGCATGATCTATTTGGCTACGTGCTTAACTATGTACTGGGTCATGATCTATTTGAGTTTTGACTTGTTTCTTGATATTCGACATATGGTCTTGCCTGTTTTCTTGGAATCTCACTGGACTTTTAGCTCATTCCACGCCATTTGTTTTCCTTACAGGGATGAGAACATAAGAGGTTAATTTGAGGAAAGTCTTGATTTCTTCTAAGATTGTTAGTTGCTCAAGCGTGTACCTCAAAGATATCTAGCCAGCTTGTTTGGTTCGATTTTTGTAAGTCTGATTGTTTAATTGTATTTATAGGTCGTGTGGATGTTGGAGGACCATGAGTGTATATGTTAAAGGTCGTAATAACTATCATTTTTTTTATTGGAGGTTTTTATTTGTAAGTTTTCATGAATAGTGACTGAGTTCTGGCGAGAGTTGGGCAGGCGGTCTGCCAAACCCTTGGGTACGCCCTAAGGGGAGGTGGGTGTGACGACCCACCTCTCCCTAGGGCGAACCCTGGGGTATCAACAGACCGCCTGCCCAACTCTCGCCAGGACTCACTACAATCTTCAAGTAAATTACAAATTAAACTCCAATATCACATGAAATACTCCACTAAAACAATCATGTACTCTAAAATATAAAAGAACTATTCATGCTTATATATTACATCCAAAATTTCCAATGTACTTTTACAATACTGAAAACCCAAAATAATCATAAGTTTTACACAATGGACTCCCAAAATTAAAGATAACGACTAGTTCTACCCAAAGGGGGTCACTAATTAAGCCTCAGAACTTCCACTTCCAGACCTGTTAAGGAAAACAAATTGGGGTGAGCTAACGCTCAGTGAGGCCAAGGGAAAAACATGCAAGCATGCGAGCAAATACACAATATAAAGCAATAACTTGAGTAACAAGTAACTTCGAAACATTAAGCAAGTAGAGAATTTAATCACAATAAAAGGATATGGGAGCTCTCAAGAGCTAATCCACGCGCGATCCAAGCTCAGGTAGTTGACCCTCCGTCAACTTTCACAGTTATCCATGTAGAACTCCACTTACTACCTCCAGCCACCATGACACCCTCTTGGATCCGTAACCAAACAAGCATGGAGGTGGTATCACTTAACAAGTATACCTAGCAAGACCCCTCATTTGGATCAAGCTATAACACTTCCTAAGGTTCACCAAGTTTCTCGACCAAGCCCTTGCCGGTTCGAGTTACAAGGCTAGCCAATGGGTTGGGGCGTCCCCCCATTCACTTTTGGGTCGATGAGACGAAGTTGCAATCGACAAGATTTGGTCATAGCATTGAGACGGGATGAGCGGTACCTCCCACTCTAAAAGGGCGTGATACATTCTGTCGCTCAATGCTCACGGAAAACACTTTCATTTACGTTCACATGTGACACTTATCACTTATCAAGCAAGCAATTTCATGAAAGAGAGGACAAGGGCGATAAAGTACACCCTAACCTCATTAACTAGCAAGTACGAGAAACATTTCATTTAAACACTTAACATGCACTTGACACTCACCAAAAGTCATGAGAGAGAAAAGTGAAGCGGCTAAACGAGTTCTTCGGAGTTCTCGTATTCACCTGAGACATGTATAATCACGATCATTCACGTGCATATTCAAGGCCAAGCAAAAATATCAAGTCGTTTTCATGTTTGTAGTAAAAATCAGGGAACTGGAGGTTTATGGCAGAAATATTTAGAAAATCGTAACTTAATATTTACAACTCCAAAATTTGCATGGTTGATACCGTTGGAAACCTAATTGAAAGGGATAAAACTTTGTAGAAGACACCTTGATGAGATTCCATATGGATTTTGCCCAGTTTTTCCTTCAATAGACTGCTACAGTAAAATGCAGGGCAGGGAAAATTCTGTTTTTCCAACGGACTTTGAAAAATCACCAAAAATCACAGAAAATGAGTTAGCCCCTGAAATTTACATGGTTTGTAACCTTATGTGTCTAGTTTCAAAAAAAACAAACGGGACTCGATTTGGAGTGGTATACATGAAAATATAACTTTTGTTTCCGAAACTGGTCTGATGTTCCAGAAAGCAGATTTCCAGTTTTCACTTTAGCAAGTTCACTCCTTTCTTTTCCTTTGAAGAGCTAATCGGTTTAATCAACCCAAATACACTTAAAATCCATTATTTTTGGCAAAACTTTAACTCAAATAAAAGCTCCAAAAATCTGAAATTTTGTCCCAAAAATTTCGGTCAACATGAAAGATTCAAAACATAAATTTTTCCTCTTGCTATACTTAAACACACACAAGTTCATCCATCCAAATTAAGGAATATCTTGCAATAATTAACAAGCCAAACATGTAATAAAACAAGATTTATCACATATATACATCTAAAGCTCATAATACCTCAAGACCTCTACCTACCATCAAGCCAAAAACAAGAAAGCAATTAAAATCCTCAAGCTAGTCACCCCGAACCAATGCTCAAGGGGTTCAGCCACAATAATCGCCCCGAACCAATGCTCAAGGGATTCAGTCACAATAATCACAATAATCACCCCGAACCAATGCTCAAGGGGTTCAATCACAATTCACAAATCACATCACATATCACACACAAGTCACATCCAATACACAACAACCAACCAATGGCCTTAGGTCGAGTGTGATAAAGTACACCCTCGACCAAGCGTCCAATAACCACATTGACCACATAAACACATTGAGCACATTAATATATTGAACACATTAAGCACATCGAGCACATTGTCACATTGGTAAACAGGTCACTCAAATAGTGGAAAGTCACATGTCCTTTGGTGAGTGCGATAACGTACACACTCACCTAATAAGAAAGTACAGTTCGTAAATCCATTTAACAAATCCTTTTTGTAACGGCAAGTACATTTAAATAAAACAAAGGGCACATTTAACCAAAACACTTGAGTAAGTCACTTAGAAAAATAAGGAACACCCACCAATCACCGCTCATGATCCCCATTCACCACAATTGATTATTGTCCAAATCCAATTCCTAAAACACAAAGTTCAATATGACATATCACTGTCACCTTTTAGCAATTTAAGTACAACTCGAGCTACACTTATCGGATTGAAACAAACAATATACCGTTTCGAAGCTAAGACATAGCTCTACAATTCTCATGAAGACATCTCAACTCAGTTCTCACCATAACCTTTCAAAATGTACCCAAACAGCCCCCAGATTTTCCAGTTCGAAGCTCACTGTGAAATTCAACTAGCAGTCCTGATTCATTCAATCATATCTCAGCACACACAACTCCGATTCAAGTAATTCCAAAACCATTTGAAATCTAAGATACAAGGCTACAATTCTTAAGAAGGTATCAAAAACTAATTCATTCATCTTCCTAGCCAAACGAAGAAATTACAGAGGCAGATTATCATGTCTGACAAAACAGGGCAGCAGGGGCAATTTTGTCATTTCACATGCCACCCTGCTCCGATTGAGCTGAAAATTTACAGGCATAATCTAGATTCAATTCTATACAACTTTCATGTTATGTGCTAAGGCTAATTCAGCCCCAAAAATTTTCGAATAATCACAGAAATTTCGGACAGTACTCTCCCTTGAAATTTCCAGATTTGAAACCTTCTTTTGGAACCATTTTTGCAACACCATTTGAAGGGGTTTTTGTAAGAGAAAATGACAGCTTAAAGCTTAAATTTTTAGTTCCCAAATCAGTCTTTAAATTTGTGAAAACACAGCCAAGAAAAATAGAGAAAACAGAAACCATTTCGGTCCCCCCCCCCTTTCTCCCGATTTCTGTTAAGGTTCTTCCCTTTCAAAGTTCAAGCCACAACTCCAAATATTCACACATATACCAATCAAAAATCATGCTAGCAACCAAAATCATACATTTGTGGGAATCCCAAGGGCCCATACATTAACCAAATCCAACAAGAATTCAACCCAATGAAGTTTCAAGATTCACTCTTCAAGAGATAACATGAAAGCTCTAGCTTTTGGGTTAGAGAACTACCTCAGGTTCTAGCTGGTTTTCCCAAGGCTAGGATGTCCGATCTTCACCACGAAGAGATCTCTTTCCTTCTCCAAGAATCTGGCCAGCCACCACAAGGAGCTCCTCTCGGTTTCTCCCTCTCTTTCTCTCGGCTAGAACAACAAACAAAAAAAAAAAATAGGAGATGGAGTGAAGCTAGAAGTTAGTTGGTCATGGAGTTTGAGTTGAGGAAGAAGAAGATAGAGCTTTGGCTAGAAAGAGGGAGAGAGTGTGTGAGGGTGGTCGGCTGATAAGGGAAGAAGAAAAGGAATGAAAGGTTTGAAAAATTGGGTGCATTAAATTGGGAAGAGAAGGACAGGACTTAAAGCCCTATTTTAAGGATCATGTCCCCTCTTGCATATTAATGTCTTAAGAGTAAATTTAGTGGGGATGAAAGTGATTATCATGGCTAATGAGGGAGGGGGATTCTCGACTATAATAAGGAAGAAAGGAAAAGAAATTAAAGTGAATTGAGGAAATTAAATGGAAGGAACAATGGCAAGATTAAAACTTAGTTTTAGGGGAAATTGTCCAACTTTGACCAATGCTTATGTTCCACTTAAATTTGTCCACTACACTCTTTTTATCTATCTTGCATCTATCTCATTTATAATTCTTTAAAAGCTACTCATAGTCTAATGTTTCACCAAAGTTAAATTTCTCGACACGGCTCAAAAACTAAACTTAGCACTAGTCGGTCAAACATTGGAATTTTGTTCGAATGAAAATCATTTAACTACGAAAATGTGAACTATGCACATAAAGATCATGTAATTTTATATAAATACATAATATAGTTATTTTCACATTTATTATTTAACTTTTCAAAAAAAAATATAAAATAAATAAAACAAAAAAATAAATAAAAGGAATAGTAATAATAATATTATTATTAAAATAATAAATTTTGAGGCCCTCACAGTGGGGCTGTCACACCCATTACTTAGCAATTTCCTAACCCAAATTCCCGAAATAAGGGCGGATGAGGCTAGAATACCCTTTACGTCTAGTTTTAGAGTTGTCTCATTGGGTATGCAAAACTCGATCACCTTTGTTCGACAATCTACCCGAACATGATAACGAGTTAGCCAATCCATTCCTATAATAACGTCATACCCCTTAATGGCTAAACTTATAAGGTCAACTACTAATTTCCGCTCATCAACCCAAATATCGCAGTTTCTATACACCTCGTTGGCAAGTAAAGATTGGTTACTCGTAGGTGTTTTTACTTCTAAGTCGTATGGTAGCCTCTCGGCTTTCACATCAATTTTAGACATAAATATGGGGCTAACAAAAGAATGGGTTGCACCAGGGTCTATCAAAATTTTGGCCAAACGATGGAAAACAGGAATCGTACCTTCCACTACCTCCGATGGTTCAGGTACTGATTGCTGGTCCAAAGCGTACACTCTGGCTGGCACCCTTGGCCTGGTCCTTCCTATGTTGGTTGGTTTAGGGTTTGATTTGACAGCTGACTGGGCATCACTAATCAGTGGGCAATTGGTGATCTGATACTCAGTACTTCCACACCTTAAGCACTTTCGAGCCTTTCTCCAACAATTATCTTCGGTGTGGTTAAATTTTCCACAGTACCCACAAGACACTCGAGGGGTGGATGTCTAGCCTCCCTGCGAGACACCTCTCGCCTGTCCCCTTCCACCTGGGGCTCCTCTCGGAGTAACTCCCCTAGATGTACCTGTAAACCTTCCACCGCCAGCTCCTCGACCAACTTTAGGAGGTGGCATACCCCGATCACTATGTACATGCCCCTGACTTCCACTAGGCGCACCTCTCCTTTTTGCATGAAAAACCCTTACTTTTGCCATGGTAATTTCTATTCTCTGAGCTTTCTCCAGAACCTCCGTAAAAGTATTAACTTGTGCTGCCGCCAAGGCCTCCTGTATTTCCACGTTGAGTCCCTGTACAAACCTCCTTACCCTCATTTGCTCCATAGTTATCAATTCGTGAGCAAACTTGGATAGCTTAGTGAACTGAGTCTCATACTCAGATACACTTAGAGTTCCCTGATGGAGCTTAATAAAATCGTCCTCCCTCTTCTCCTAGACTATCGGTGGGAGATATTTCTCATTAAACTCACGCACGAAGTTTAACCAGATCCATGCGGTCCCCTCTCTCTCCCACTTAGCTCTAACTATATTCCACCAGACTCTGGCTGGTCCTTCAAACTGAAATACAACAAAATGCACCTGCCTATCCTCCGTATAGTTTAAGGCAGCAAATATATTGATCATCATCTCCAACCATCTCTCAACTATCTCAGGGTCCAGTCCCCCAAGAAACTTAGGAGGAAAAAACTTCTGGAATCGCTCTAGGGCCCTGTCTTGCCCCATTTCAGGGTCCCTAGGTTGATTAACAGGGGCTTGACCCTACTGCTCTACCATTCGAGTAAGAATATTGGTCATTTGTTGAATGGCCGTTGCCACCTGATCCCCCCCTTCAGCTCGGGGTCCAGGTTGTGGCTCGATCGTTTCACCTAGGGGTGTGCATCGAAATCGAAAGCGGTAATTCGGAAGTTTGAAATCGGAAATTTTCGAAATTTTGGCTTCAATTTTCCTGACCGAATTTGATTTCGAAATGGCTAATTCCGATTTCGAATTCGGTACCGAATTGAATTCGGAATTCGGTGAATTCCGAATTCACCGAATTCCTTTTTTTTTTTGGGCTTTTTGCCCTCTCTTCTCTTGTTCAAAAACAGAAAACTTGTTCCAAGTAAATGCAGTCCCTTTGGATTCCACATTCCACAAGTCGGCTGTCTCAAATTCAAGAGGAAAGGATGAAGCTGAATAACAATTCCACATTCAACTCCACATTCCAGAGTGCCTTTCCAATACCATAAATCACAAGAACTCTACCACTTCATAGTTCATACGAGAATACTTATACAACCATTCCAGTCCAAATTTCAAATACAAAACAATTCCAGTAAATAATACAAATCAACTATTATCAAACAATTCCAGTCTTTCATCCGAGAATACTTATACTGTTATACAAATGTAACCAGAGTGCCTTTCACACAAATAAGACAACATTTCAGTTTGCAACATTTCAGTTTGACAACATTTCAAACTTGAATTTCTATGAGCACCAAATCAGAATCACCATTAGAGAATTCAAACATCAACAATTGTGGCTTCTGCACCTCATTTGGTCAAACCTATTATTCAAGAAAGAAAAAAAGAATGAAGTAGCTTGATTGCATTTATGAATAGAAAAAATATTTCAAGTTTGTCAATAAGAAAGAAGATAATTTACCAGATTCAAATTCCTCAAGATCCTCCAATTTTTCTTCTACATTCAACTCATTTTCGGATGCCCGAAACCAGTCTTGAGCACAAATCAAGGCTTGCACAATTCTTGGAGTTAAAGAACTTCTGAATGGGTCAAGAACACGTCCTCCGGTACTAAAGGCAGATTCGGAAGCAACCGTAGAGACCGGGACATCCAACACATCACGAGCCATTTGCGAAAGTATTGGCAACCGAAGACTATTACCTTTCCACCAATTCAAGATATCGAACTCGGGATCCTCATCCTCACAATCCTCACTCAAATATTTGTCAAGTTCAGATTTAGCATTCTTTCCTCCAAGTTCGACTTTTCTTTTCTTGAACTCAATTCTGTATCTATCATTTATTTTTTTGGAGACTTCTCCATCAAAGGAAGAGATGCTATTTTCAGATCCACTAGAAAGTGAAGAAGTAGAGGATTGAGAAGATCCAGCAGGAGTATTGAGTCTCTTGTAATCATTAAACAATTCATACATTGCATCCTTGGCTACATGAGCCACAACGGCACCCTCGGTATCACCGTACATTTTACAAGCAATGAATTCAAAATACTCAAACTTTGTCCTAGGATCAAGCATGTAAGCAATGAAAATCAACATGTTCATTTTCTCCAATCTTCCCCAATACTTATCATATTTATCTTTCATTGTTTTTGCCATTCCACTCAAGTCGGGATTAGCACTTTCTGCCATTTCCTTTAGGATGCCATTAATGTGACTAAGCTCATTGATAAGATTATTAGATGTCACATATTTAGAACCAGAAACCTTTACTGTGAGATCATAAAAGTTCTCCAAAAATATAGTTAAGAATCTTGCCTTTTCCCAATCACCTTTTGTTGGAAAGTGCGCTATGTGACAGCCCCACCTTCCCCTAAGGCGAACCAAAGGGTTTGGCGGACCGCCTGCCCAACTCTCGCCAGGACTACGAAGTCGAATCATACAACCCTAGATTCCGCGCAATAGAACCCGAAGAAAACAAACAATCGGAACTTACCAAATCAAGAACACATAGGCATACATTCCTCAACAATTATACGGAGAAAACAAGAATAATTACTTATATACATACGTTGGAACTTTACAAGTCAAGGGAAATACTTGTTCGAAGTAAAATTAGGGTTTTGATTACAAAAGAGTGTAACAAAAGAACATTTACACTAGCTCAACCCTTTCTTCCAAATCACGGTTCAAAAGTGTTATTCCCTGTAACGAAAACAAAGATAACGGGAAGGGGTGAGCTTAAGCTCAATGAGGTACCAGAAGTACAAGTAGTCATGAATCATGGCATTTCACGTATCAATCATGCAGTTATACACACCAGATAGGGAAATAAATAAATACTTCAAATGGAAAGGATACAGGTAGCTCTCAGGAGCCAAAGTTCCCATTGCTTCACCGGAGCTTGATCAAATAGTAGTCGACACCCTGTCAACTTTCAAATAAAGTAACCCGTCCAGTAGAGCACCACTTTCACACCGATTCCGTCCACCAAACATACCCCTTACCGGGCCCGAACACCTCAACCGAACAGAGGGTGGTAATACTCGAGTATACCAAAATCCAGAGTCTCAATTACCCAAGGATTTCTCAGAAACAGACTACTGTGGTTCGTATATAGTCGACCAGGCCTTTACCGGCTCGACTCGAATAACTAGCCACAGGATTTGAGCTCAGAGGTAACAGAAAGGTCGTTGGACTTAATTTTCCAAACGACATCAACAAATACAGAAAACAGGTACAGATAATAGATACAGAGAACAAATACAGATTTATACAGTATACAGGAACCAGAATAACCAGGTGAGAGAAACGAGTGTGATAAAATACACCCTCGTTTCATACGAACCATACAAAAGTCACAGATAATCAAGTTGCAAGTTGCAAGTACAGATGAATCAGATAAGCACCAATTTAAGGGGATGGTACACTCACCAATTTAAGTGCAGCTACTTCAAAAATTTTCCCCAAATGACTTTAATCGCCCAGGAACCCTAAAATAACCGAGGTAAATAATTGAGGTTTTCACATCCCAAATTCTAGTAAACAAAATGCACAAGTGAGGCTCGACTACAAGTCGTATGCCTATCCAAATGAACTATGAATGCAAGGTTGCAAAAGCGTGATTTCGGAATGAAAAGGTAATAGGGGGACCTAGGGGCTTGAATGACCTAAAAGCCGTTCATCTACTAAGAATCAACTCAAACTTGAAGGAACCAAACGGTCTAGAAAATTGGGCAGCATGCCCTTTGTGTTTACCAAATTTCCAGCCATTTATGGCTTCATTATTTTCCTCAATCAGCCCCAGAAACACACACAAATAAGGTTACCACAATAGCCCTTCCATAGGCTCCAAAATCATCCAAGTACAACACAAGTGCAATAGTACAAGCAAATATCAATTTTGAAGACAAAAGCTAAATGGCAGATTTGGCATCTCGCAGTATTTTAGTCATAACCGGAGCTATGGTTATCGGATCGGGGTGAAACTTATACCATTTCGAAGCTAAGACAGAGGGGAACAATGTTTATGAAGGCCACTTAACCTAATTTATAGCTTATCTAAGTCGAATTTGCCAATCACAGATCCAAAAGTTTATGATCAGTCTGGTTGTCATCACTGACTTTAACTGGCAATAACTCAGGGTACACAACTCCGTTTGGGGTGTTTTCAGAGGATTTAGAAAGCTAAAACATAGGGCTACAAGTCTTGTGTTTTGGTCAAAAGCTAATTGGATACCAATCAGGGTGAAAAATTCAGTCAAAACTGGTGAATTCACAAAACTGTTTACGAATTGCAGCTTGTAACTGTCTGGGTATTTCGGTCATTTCGCAAGTTTCGGTGCTCCGATTGAGCTGAAATTTTACCAGTAGCTAGCTAACTCAAATACCTACAACTTTCATGTTTCGAGAAAGGGCTAATTCGGTCTCCCTCAAGGTCGAACATACGGTGCAAAAACAGGGCAGATTACTACCATAGAAACCCTAAGCTGGAATTTTTCCACATAAAGCTGAAATTTCCGCAATTAACCATAAGTAACGCATAATAGCTTCAATTCCATACCATATTAAGCCATCAATCCAAGCCAACAATAATTATCATATGAAAACAGAAAAATTCTCAAGAAAATAAGAAATTCACCTAACTTTACTTTAAACCACAAATTCATCCATAAACTAAGCTCCTTAACCGATATAAGCCACTACTTTGCAATTATTATGGACAAAATTGACGTTCTAAGCAATATACCTCAATCACCAAGAAAGGTAGCAACTTAGGGCTTCTCTTTGCAAAATCACTCCACAAGCACCTTTGATCTTCCTTAATAAGCAATTTCTACGGAGTAAATCGGATTTCTATCGGTTGATTTGCAAGATTTGGGCAAGAATTTGGAAGAAAATTGAAGCTTTCTCTTCTCTTTTTCCCTCAAGATGGTTCGGCCATGAAGATGCTTTAATGAAGATGTTTTTGGTCAATTTTCAACTTTAGTAAAGGTGTAAGAAAGTTAGGCACAAAGTGGCCCAATGGAATCGCGTCACGTGTCGCCTTTTTTGATCTTTTCCTTATCCTTTAGCTTCCAAATGACTAAATATCTAACCAACCTCCAGTTATCTCTTAACACTCAGTAATTTAATGCCTTACTGTACAACTGAGCCGAATTGGCCGAATTTCTCTCACTTAATGCCCTAGCGGGTCCCACATCCGCCATTCGCTCCAATTTTCCCCCGTAAACTCACTTATACTAGAAAAATGGCTTAAAAACTATATTTACTTATAAAATATATGTAAAATGAATATAATAAAGAAAATAAAAAAAATGTGTGCACGAAAATCGATAAAACCCTAAAACCCTAAAACCGGATTTTTTTGTTTTTTCTTTTTTCGAGTTCTCACACTCTCTCCCCCTTAAAGAAATTTCGTCCTCGAAATTTTCTTACCTTCCACGTCTTCAGACGAGTCAGGGATGTGATGTGACTCTAGGGAATACGCCTGAGCCGATACTTTCATTCCAGTCCCTTCCCCCTCTGACTGTCCAGGGTTAGTCTTGTTTGGTTGTTGGATCCCTTTCCCTTTGCGCAGTCGTGCTGGGCAAGTAGCAATCCGATGATCGATGCTTCCACAACGCAAGCATTTTCCTTCTTTCTTCCAACAATTCGCCTCCGTATGATTTGGCCCTCCGCAATATCCACAGGGACCACGAGTAGCAGAAACCGATCCTTCCTGTGAGACACCTCTGGACACCTCCGGTAGTCGTACTCCCCCGTTTCCCCTTCCAATCTTAGGAGGTGTACTCTTATCCTCTTGTTCCGAGCCACTCCCCGGAAATCCCCTTTTCTTAGCTTGGAAGTTTCTAACCTGTGACCTCGCATTTTCAACTCGCTGAGCCTTCTCCACCGTATCACTAAAGGAACTAAGTTGGGCTACAGCCAGGTCCTTCTGAATCTCAACATTTAATCCCTGGATAAAACGCCTTATCCGTCTTTGTTCAGTTACGATCAATTCGGGCGCAAACTTAGATAACCGAGTAAACTGACTCTCATACTCGGCTACGGTCTGAGTTCCTTGGCGAAACCGAATGAATTCATCTTCCTTCTTTTCTTGGATTAAGGGAGGGAAAAACTTAGTATTGAATTCCCTCATGAAGTTCGCCCATGTCCTCGGGGTCTGTTCTCTTTCCCATTTCAGTCTTATGATATTCCACCAGGATCGGGCTGCTCCCTCCAGTTGGAAGACAGCGAAGGTCACTTGTCTCTCCTCAGTATAATGTAGCGCGGCAAAAATATCGATCATCTTCTCCAGCCACCTCTCCGCCACATCAGGGTCTGGCCCTCCAAGGAATTTTGGTGGGGAAAAATTTCTGAAATCTTTCAAGGGCTCTATCCTCGCCCTCTATATGGTTTCCAGGGTTTCCAGGTTGAGGATTAGGGTTTTGGCCCTGGTGTTCCACTACATGGGCTAGCAGATCGGTCATACGCTGGATAGCGGCGGCTACTTGAGCATTTGGGTCGACCCTAGGTTCAGGATTTGGTTCAGGCCTTGGTTCCCAGTTACCCATTTCATTCGAGGGTTGCTTACGTCCACGCCCACGACCTCTTCCACTACGAGTACCCTCCATCGGTCTAACCAATCTAGGGTCGAAACGCGAGTATAACATTAAAGGTAGTTATATACATAAGCAAGTAACAAGAAGTACACACAGATCAAAAGTATATGTACATAACACAACTATACCAAACAAGTCACACAGTAGTAGTCAGTTAGATACAAGCAAAAGAGGTCCATGAAGGTAGCAGGGTCATCCACAAGTACTATAGACAAACGAGGCCAAAAGTACCAAAACAATGAACGAAACTTTTCCCTTATAGGGCTCGGTCCACAATCTACAAGAATAACACAATTTTTACCTTAAAAGGAATTAATCATCCTCAGTGATATCCTAATACATCGCAGGAAGTTCCGTGGAATCCAATTTCTAGTTCGCCCATGTCATTTCTAACCTAGGCTCGCTTCCGTTTAGTAGCCGGGAACAAGAATTCCAAATAAGATAAATCACAACTCGAGCCGGCCGGTCCCAAGAGTAAATCATCCTTATTAAAGATTCCTACCCGACATACCTACCTATCTTCCTCAAGTCCCATGATAAAGATCTTTACAATTATAACACACACGGTTCATAACTTATGCCCAAGAAGAGCACTAAATCCTTTAAATACATTCACAAAATCAGGACCATAACACCACTTGGCCCAAGATCACTTCGCGCAGAGACCACGCGACGTGGCTCTGATACCAACTGTGACAGCCCAACCTTCCCCTAATGCGAACCAAAGGGTTTGGCGGACCGCCTGCCCAGCTCTCGCCAGGACTACGAAGTCGAATCATACAACCCTAGATTCCGCGCAATAGAACCCGAAGAAAACAAACAATCGGAACTTACCAAATCAAGAACACATAGGCATACATTCCTCAACAATTATACGGAGAAAACAAGAATAATTACTTATATACATACGTTGGAACTTTACAAGTCAAGGGAAATACTTGTTCGAAGTAAAATTAGGGTTTTGATTACAAAAGAGTGTAACAAAAGAACATTTACACTAGCTCAACCCTTTCTTCCAAATCACGGTTCAAAAGTGTTGTTCCCTGTAAGGAAAACAAAGATAACGGGAAGGGGTGAGCTTACGCTCAATGAGGTACCAGAAGTACAAGTAGTCATGAATCATGGCATTTCACGTATCAATCATGCAGTTATACACACCAGATAGGGAAATAAATAAATACTTCAAATGGAAAGGATACAGGTGGCTCTCAGGAGCCAAAGTTCCCATTGCTTCACCGGAGCTTGATCAAATAGTAGTCGACACCCCGTCAACTTTCAAATAAAGTAACCCGTCCAGTAGAGCACCACTTTCACACCGATTCCGTCCACCAAACATACCCCTTACCGGGCCCGAACACCTCAACCGAACAGAGGGTGGTAATACTCGAGTATACCAAAATCCAGAGTCTCAATTACCCAAGGATTTCTCAGAAACAGACTACTGTGGTTCGTATCTAGTCGACCAGGCCTTTACCGGCTCGACTCGAATAACTAGCCACAGGATTTGAGCTCAGAGGTAACAGAAAGGTCGTTGGACTTAATTTTCCAAACGACATCAACAAATACAGAAAACAGGTACAGATAACAGATACAGAGAACAAATACAGATTTATACAGTATACAGGAACCAGAATAACCAGGTGAGAGAAACGAGTGTGATAAAGTACACCCTCGTTTCATACGAAGCATACAAAAGTCACAGATAATCAAGTTGCAAGTTGCAAGTACAGATGAATCAGATAAGCAGCAATTTAAGGGATGGTACACTCACCAATTTAAGTGCAGCTACTTCAAAAGTTTTCCCCAAATGACTTTAATCGCCCAGGAACCCTAAAATAACCGAGGTAAATAATTGAGGTTTTCACATCCCAAATTCTAGTAAACAAAATGCACAAGTGAGGCTCGACTACAAGTCGTATGCCTATCCAAATGAACTATGAATGCAAGGTTGCAAAAGCGTGATTTCGGAATGAAAAGGTAATAGGGGGACCTAGGGGCTTGAATGACCTAAAAGCCGTTCATCTACTAAGAATCAACTCAAACTTGAAGGAACCAAACGGTCTAGAAAATTGGGCAGCATGCCCTTTGTGTTTACCAAATTTCCAGCCATTTATGGCTTCATTATTTTCCTCAATCAGCCCCAGAAACACACACAAATAAGGTTACCACAATAGCCCTTCCATAGGCTCCAAAATCATCCAAGTACAACACAAGTGCAATAGTACAAGCAAATATCAATTTTGAAGACAAAAGCTAAATGGCAGATTTGGCATCTCGCAGTATTTTAGTCATAACCGGAGCTATGGTTATCGGATCGGGGTGAAACCTTATACCATTTCGAAGCTAAGACAGAGGGGAACAACGTTTATGAAGGCCACTTAACCTAATTTATAGCTTATCTAAGTCGAATTTGCCAATCACAGATCCAAAAGTTTAAGATCAGTCTAGTTGTCAGCACTGACTTTAACCGGCAATAACTCAGGGTACACAACTCCGTTTGGGGTGTTTTCAGAGGATTTAGAAAGCTAAAACATAGGGCTACAAGTCTTGTGTTTTGGCCAAAAGCTAATTGGATACGAATCAGGGTGAAAAATGCAGTCCAAACTGGTGAATTCACAAAACTGTTTACGAATTGCAGCTTGTAACTGTCAGGGTATTTCGGTCATTTCGCAAGTTTCGGTGCTCCGATTGAGCTGAAATTTTACCAGTAGCTAGCTAACTCAAATACCTACAACTTTCATGTTTTGAGTAAGGGCTAATTCGGTCTCCCTCAAGGTCGAACATACGGTGCAAAAACAGGGCAGATTACTACCATAGAAACCCTAAGCTGGAATTTTTCCACATAAAGCTGAAATTTCCGCAATTAACCATAAGTAACGCATAATAGCTTCAATTCCATACCATATTAAGCCATCAATCCAAGCCAACAATAATTATCATATGAAAACAGAAAAATTCCCAAGAAAATAAGAAATTCACCTAACTTTACTTTAAACCACAAATTCATCCATAAACTAAGCTCCTTAACCGATATAAGCCACTACTTTGCAATTATTATTGACAAAATTGAAGTTCTAAGCAATATACCTCAATCACCAAGAAAGGTAGCAACTTAGGGCTTCTCTTTGCAAAATCACTCCACAAGCACCTTTGATCTTCCTTAATAAGCAATTTCTACGGAGTAAATCGGATTTCTATCGGTTGATTTGCAAGATTTGGACAAGAATTTGGAAGAAAATTGAAGCTTTCTCTTCTCTTTTTCCCTCAAGATGGTTCGGCCATGAAGATGCTTTAATGAAGATGTTTTTGGTCAATTTTCAACTTTAGTAAAGGTGTAAGAAAGTTAGGCACAAAGTGGCCCAATGGAATCGCGTCACGTGTCGCCTTTTTTGATCTTTTCCTTATCCTTTAGCTTCCAAATGACTAAATATCTAACCAACCTCCAGTTATCTCTTAACACTCAGTAATTTAATGCCTTACTGTACAACTGAGCCGAATTGGCCGAATTTCTCTCACTTAATGCCCTAGCGGGTCCCACATCCGCGATTCGCTCCAATTTTCCCCCGTAAGCTCACTTATACTAGAAAAATGGCTTAAAAACTATATTTACTTATAAAATATATGTAAAATGAATATAATAAAGAAAATAAAAAAAATGTGAGCACGAAAATCGATAAAACCCTAAAACCCTAAAACCGGATTTTTTTGTTTTTTCTTTTTTCGAGTTCTCACACGCTAGCTCATGCAGCATATATGGATCTTGCTCCTCAAACCTCTCAAATGCCCTCTCAAACCTATGAGCACTGTCTAACATTAAGTAGGTTGAGTTCCACCTAGTTGCCACATCTAAATTTAGTAACCTTTTACTGTCAATTTTTTCAATTTCAGCACATTCCTTGAATTTTTTTAAACGAGAAGGTGATTGTCTAATATATCTCACAGCTGTTCGGATAGAATCAACGGACCCCCCAAATTTTTTTAGGCCATCACTCACAATCAAATTGATTATGTGAGCGACACATCTTATATGAATCTACTTTCCCCCTAATATAGCTTTACCCCAATTTTGCAATTTTCCAACCAAATATTGCACAGCCGTGTCATTTGAAGAAGCATTGTCAACTGTTACTGTGAAAACATCATCAATCCCCCACTCTAATAAGCATTTCTCAATACTCTTCCCAATTTCAGTCCCTTAATGACTACTAATTGGACAAAAATTTAAAATTCTTTTATTCAACTGCCAATCACAATCAATAAAGTGAGCTGTCAAACACATATAATTTATTTGCTGGATAGATGTCCAACAATCAGTGGTAAGACAAACTCTAACAGCTCTATGCCTTAACATATTCTTCAACTTAATTTTTTCATCTAAATAAAGTTGATAGCAATCTCTAGTAATTGTCCACCTTGAAGGAATTTGAAAAGAAGGACGGCAGTTCTCATGACATGCTGAAATCCTTTACCTTCTACATGTTTGAATGGCAATTCATCAACAATCAACATATAAGCAATGCTTTTTCTAATTGCATCAGGGTCATATTTCCAACTAATAAGTGTACTCTTAACATCCCCCCCAAGAGCACCAACTTCACCCAAGCATAATGTACCTTGCCCCTTACACTTATTTGCAGGATTCGTTTCACATGATTTAACATGGGATAAGAGAGGAGTAGTACCATTAGACTTCGGATCAGCAGCTATCATTTTCGTACAGTAGTTCCATATGCCATGACGAACACCTTGGACATAGTGAGGCTGAAAATGATCCCAAGCTGGTGACCTTTTCTTGTACTCGCCTCTCTTCTTCTTAACACCAAGGCCAGATTCTTCATAGGTGTTGGAAATGGGAGCTGGACATGAAGATGGCGTTGAATCACTTGAACCTTCTATCTCCTCAAAAGTGGACATGTTTACTGGTATGCAAAAGAAAATGAAAGTAGATAATTAGACTTCATGAATCAGAAGTTAATACTTCTATAGTATTCAGACACACATATGCTAATTATACCTAAGAACATAAAACAGGTTTGAACTCCCAGATTAGAGCTCAATGGCAAAATCCAGGTTTGAAATCCCAAGCTATAGCCTAATAGTCATTGCAGATATCACGGCAGATAAGCCACACAAGTATATACACATTGGTAAAAAGCCCAGGTTAATGGACCAAATTAAATCATCAGAATAACAAAAAATGCACGCAATAAAAAACATAAAGGCAGATTTAAAAAACCCCAATGACAAGCTCCTAAACTTGAAATCTGACCAGTATTCATTCAAACACTGAAACACACATCCACAACCACCATATGTATAATATTTAAAATAACTGGCAAAGAATATATATATGTGTAATGGATCCTCGGCCTACCCAAAAGGGCAGACAAAGAAAGGACAAAGGAATTAAGTTTTCCCTGGATTTCAAGTCCAATGTATAGACTTTCTTGTTCTTTTATACATTGTGGATATCTTGGCAGCCCAAAAAAGGGGGCAAAAAAAAAAGTTACCAGGCCAGGGACCGAGCCAAATGATTAGTAGTCAATATCTTACCACATACTAAGAATAATGCAGTCATAGTACGTACTCCATAATTCTCTTTTTTCTCTTAAAATAGAATCCTACAGGCTACAAATACAACAAATGCAAAACCCCAATTTCCAGTAGCAAAGGCAAAAAGCTTTAACATCCAGAGACACATCCAGAGACAATTTTAGCCTTGTCTGACTTCAAATAACAAATAAAAGGAACTTAAATCATCCAACGTTTAATACAAACAACTTCACCTAGCTAAAACCAATGACCAGAAGAGGAACAAAACTGCAGGCATACGCACAAAACAAAACAACTATGCCAAACTTACTAAAACGCATTACGACCCATCAATGCAAACCCCACATTTTATCTTAACCCCATCACTAATCAGAAATGCAGGAACACAGGAACAACAAACATAATAGCCACAGCCTAATTCATCCAGAACCTATACTGTGTGCTTGGAAGCTGCTTGATGAAATGCCTAAGAAAAATAAACTAGAAACATAGATGAAAAAGGTGAGTAAAATCACTGGCGTACCTCAAATTGTCCTCTTCAAGTGAAGGCTGATGATGGCTTGAAGATGAAGAGTAAAGATGGCGTGAAGATATCCGACGGTCTTGAATATAAAGGCTGATGGTGTCTGTCTCTGTCGGGCTTGAAGAACTGGTGAGAAAGATGAAGGTGTGATGTGAAGGATAGTGGAAATCTCTGAGGTGAAAGAGGCGATGGAGGCGGTGAGTGAAAGAGGCGGTGAGAGAGTAAACTGAGTCGGTGAAAGAGAGTGAGAGAGAGTAAGCTGAGTCGGTGAGTCAAGCGGTGGAGGCGGAGGAAGGAAGATAGTGTGGAGCTGAGGAAGACAGGTGGAGGCGGTGAGTCGTGAGACTCTGAGTCTGAGGAAGACAGGTGGAGGGCCTGGAGGCGGTGAGTCGTGAGACTCTGAGTCTGAGGAAGTCTGAGGAAGACAGGTGGAGCCGTGGACGTGAGACTCTGAGGAAGACAGGTGGAGCCGTGGAGGCGGTGACTGAGGAAGACAGTGACGATTGACGAAGAGGCGATGAAGGAAGAGGCGGCGGAAGCCGGAAGCTCAAGGTGAGTTAAGATATTAGGGTTTTTGCAATGGCAATTGGCAAATCTGATAGGGAAGCTCAATTTGTCGGAAGCTCAATTTCAAATTTTCAATTATTAACTTATTATGTTAAAAACTATTATATTATAATTATATTTAAATATTATTATTAGAAATCGAATTCGAATTTTCAAATTCGAATTTCCCAATTCGAAATCGGTAACTCCGATTTCAAAAAATTCATTTTCGAATTCGACCCAATTTCGACCAATTCGAAAACGGAATTACCGATTTCAGTTCCAAATTACCGAAATTCCGAATTCGAAACTCCGAATTCAATTCGAAATCGGTTTCGAAATCGAAATTTTTCGAGTTTGCACACCCCTAGTTTCACCTCTCTCCTCTCTCGGTTCTCGTACTGGTTCTTGTGTCTGTCTAGCCCCACGACCACGGTTAGAACCACGTTCTCGGCCAGTTTCACGCCCTTGACTTCTTCTACCTTCCATGTCTCTTTTGAGCAATAGACTATACAGATATAAGCGAAATAAAATAGCTGTAAAGCTCAATAAAAGCATTTTCAAGTCATAAAGCAAAAGCAATACAACACATTTAAAATAAACATTTCCTTTATATACATAACAAAATAAGTCACATAACAAGTTAGAAAGAACTGTACATGCCAACCTAATAAAGTCAAAAGTTTATAACAGTCAAGGAACATAGAATAAAAGCAAGCACTATATACATCAATCTTAACACGTCAATATCAAAAACAAAAGATGACTTGTTATCCCAACTATCTCACGCAATCCCTCAAAACCCTAGACTCCTAGTCTAACTAGTCACCGACCCGACCGACTTTGCCTCCTCCTCGGGTGCAGCCGGCTCCTCCTCAGGATCGCTAGGGACTGCGTTCCCTTGACCGTCCTCGGCCAAGTTCTGCACTACATCCTCTACCAAGGCCCTACACTCAGTTAAAATATTATCGGTCCGATCTCTCACGTCCCTGACTACCTGAACAAGCCGACCATTAACCTCCTGAGCTTGTTCTTAGAAGGCATTAGTTCGCTCCTGCTCCTTGAGAACCGAAGCCTCAATCTCTCGAATCCTAGCCCCCTGTACTCGTAGAACCACCTGCAGACGCTCTATCTCTGTTTGGCATCTACGATTGGCACTACCTAATCGTCTCCGTTCGTCGGCAATAGCGTGAACTATCCTATCGGGGTAGGAGTAGGTCCTCCAACAGTCACAATGTCGAATCTTACGCGCTGGAGACCACCGACATACGGGCTCTCCGGGATACTCCTGGTAGGTAAGTACTCGACATATAGGCCCTTCGAGATTCTCCTGGTGGGTAGGTACTGGCCGAGATGGCTCGGCACTCCCACTCACACCATTACCCTCCATAGCCTACATTACAAGTAACATCGTAAGAATAAACAATTTAGACAAATAAAACTAGGTTAAGCACCTATTCTCACATTTAGGCAATCAGAAACAAGCTATATCATATATGCATCGCTCAATCTACCCAGACCAATTCAAACCTAGGCTCTGATACCACCTGTGACGACCCCACCTCCCACTAGAGCGTACCCCAGGGTTTAGCGTACCGCCTGCCCAGCTCTCGCCAGAACTCGCTCACTTATCTCAAATAAAATAAGTTACAATCCCAAGAGTAAATGAAATAACAGTTCCCAAGTTTGGAACGTACATTTACATTCATACAATCCCAAAATAACAAAAGATATGAGTTCCAGATACATTCAACCCTAATCGAGCACTAGCGCGAGTATAATCGTAAAATTTCAAAAACTAGACTATGCTAGCCTGTACCAGCCTCACGCCCTCGCTCGTACCCCCTGTAAGGAAAACAAATCTGATAGAGTGAGCTAAAGCTCAGTGAGGTTCCACCTAGGCTCTGAACCAATTCAAACCTAGACTCTGATACCACCTATGACGACCCCACCTCCCACTAGGGCGTACCCCAGGGTTTAGCAGACTACCTGCCCAACTCTCGCCAGGACTCGCTCACTTATAAAATAAGTTACAATCCCAAGAGTAAATGAAATAACGGTTCCCAAGTTTGGAACGTACATTTACATTCATTTCTATCCCAAACATTCATACAATCCCAAAAATAACAAAAGAAATGAGTTCCAGATGCATTCAACCCTAATCGAGCACTAGTGCGAGTACAATCGTAAAATTTCAAAACTAGACTATGCTAGCCTGTACCAGCCTCACGCCCTCACTCGTACGCCCTGTAAGGAAAACAAATCTAATAGAGTGAGCTAAAGCTCAGTGAGGTTCCAAATAGCAAGTTGATCATTATTTAAAAGTGAAAGTATCAAAGTAGCAAAGTAGCGAGTATAACAAGTCAAGAAAATGAGCAATAACACTTTGAATGGCCAATCATTAAGTATTCAACATTTCAAGTAAAAGGATACAGTTGCTTTTGCAAACTAGCTCCAACATAGCTTGATCAAGTAGTAGTTGACACTCCGTCAACTTTCAAGTAAGGTAACTAGTCCAGTAGTACACCACTTAACTCCAATCTCCATCCACCAATCAAACCCCTAACCGGGCCCGAACTCCCAGATAAACACTGGTGGTAATACTCAAATATACCGATTAGTCGAGAAGATAACACTCCACTCGACAAAACTAGAGACCCCGGGTTCGTTACCTAATCGACCAGGCCCTTGCCGGCTCGACTCGAGTAACTAGCCACAGGGTTTTCTAGAATTCCAGACAGTATTCAAGTTATATGCATGTATATCAAGTCAATTGCAACCAATGAATAAGAATATATCACTTTAGGGTAAGTGCGATAAAGTACACCCTTGCCCGTCCAAACCAATCAAATAACATCCGACCACGTTGGTAAAGCATTTAAATCAAGTATCAAGTTCAATTATGTATTTGGAAGCACTCACCAAAGACTTAGTGCTTCTTAGGATCACGCTCAGGTGCAACTCCTTGTTTGGAGTCCAAATCTGCGATAAAATATCATTTAAGAGTTTGAAATCAATTAGGGTTCGAAACTTAGGAGTTTCGCTTAGAGAAAATCAAGTAAATGAAACTCGTTTAGTAGTTTTCATGTTACTTATCAAATTCTAGAAAATTCATGCTCGCTCGTTTAGTTTTGGTAAGGAAGCGAGTAAAACTTTGAAGTTCGCAAAGTGGTCTAAAAGATGAGGAAAACATATTTCGAGTGGTCGCTATTTTCGCCTTTAAAGGGTATGAGTTTTGGCCAAAATTCAGCTCATATACCTCTACTAACGGTAACTTCACTACCATAGACAATCCAAGTTCACTTCAACCTCAAATCATCGCTCAAGTTTCAAGTTTACTAGCTTATCTTTCGAGCAAAAAGTTGGGCAGCATGCCCTTTGTATTTATCTATTTTCCCATCCAAGTACAACTTGGATTCACAAGCCAACAAACCTCCAATCCAACCACAAGTGATAACCAACAACATATATCTATTCAAGGCCTCAAAACCAACTAAACAAACCAAATAATAACTTATCACCATGGATATCAAAACTGGAAACCAGTTTAGAGAATAAATTATAAGTGGCTCATCCTTCGGTGTTTTGGTCATAACTGTAGCTAGGTCTATCAGATCGAGGTAAATTTTATGGTGTTTCGCAGCTAAGACATAGACCTACCATTCCTGTGAAGACATCGACACCCAGTTGTTGCATTTTCAGGGTAAAAAATGGACTGTCAGAAGAACATGAAAAACAGGTTAGGAAAATTAGAGTTTTTGCGCAGTCAGGAGTGCTCTGGCCAAATCATAAGCTAAAATGATCCAATTGATCTGAAATTTTGCAGGTAGAAATTTAACTCAAATCCCTATAACTTTCATGTTTTGTTCAAAAGCATATTCAGTCTAAAACATAGAGAAATTCGCAGCCCAAATTGATTCCAAAAACAGGGCAGAACTAACATTCACCACCAAATGCTGGAAATGCAACTTTCAACTATAAAAAGTAGTAAACATGCCACTAATCACTTCACAAGTTCCATTTCCAAGCTCAATAACAACATTTGCTAGCTAAACATCAATAATCAAAGCTGAAAAATACAAACCCTAGCTGAAAATTTCACTACACCACCAAAAACTAGAAAATCATCTGTCAAGTGCCAGGATTGAAAGCTTCTGTAGCATTTTTAGCTAGATTAAGGTAAAGACAAGAGGTGGATGAACTTATACCTTCCCAAAACCTTCTTGTAAGTGAGAAATCAATCACTTTCTCCCAAGATTTTCACCACTCCTAGCTTCCTAAGCACCAAGAGGTAAGTTTAATCGGTTTGGTTTGTGTGATTTCAATTCAACAAGGAAGAATCAAGGTTGGAGTTGAAGTTGTTTTCCTCTCTTTTTCCCTGTCTTGCTCTCGGCCACCAAGGAGATAGAATGAAGAAGATGAACCAAAAATTAATGATAAGAAGGATGGAAATTAGTTGGTCAAACACCTCTTGGATTGCCGCCACTTGTCGCAACAAGATTAACTCTTATTTTTTTTTCTTTTCTCCCATTTATTTAGTCCAAAATTTCAGCTGATTTGGAGGATATTTTAGGGGTGATTAGCTGAAATAAAAGCAAGGAGATTAAGGTAATAAAGTAGTGTTCAAGTGGTGTATTCAATCGGTAGCAAACGGTGCACGTCGGTTCAAGCTGAGTTTCCTTAACTCTTGCGTACTTGTGTTTTTACTTATAGTTCACTAACTTATTAATATCACTTCTAATTACACACTTCCTCTTATTTAAAACTCACTCTTAACTACCAAATTTGGTACACACACCTCACCGATTAATCACACTAGCAAAATACGCAAAAACCCTATTTTACCCTAACTATAAAACTAAGGGCAAAAACTCTTAATTCTATTATTTATTACAACTATTGATGGAGTAAATGAGTAGTAAATATATTGTAAAGTAATTTAATCAAATTAAAAGGGAATTTTAAGAAAATATGAAGAATTTTGCTAGTTCTCACACGGATCGCCTGCTCAGCTCTCGCCAGAACTCACTCACGAATCTCAGAGAACAATAACAATTCAAAAACTCCAATAGTATTAACCTCAAAGTAAGTATCAAAACTTCATGGTTAAACATTACATACCATCCAATATAACGAGTTATCCCTAATTATATATACGATCAAATAGATAAAATCTAAGTCATCTAAATCAAATCACCAAGTACAACTAGGATGGCAAGTTACTTAAAACTAGACGCCAACTCTCGAACTGTCTATTTCCCCACTTCCACGTTGCCAACACCTGCTAAGGAAAACAAACTAAAAGGAATGACCTAACGCTCAGTGAGGCCAAGAAAACAAGCAAGCAAGCAAACGAGTACACTAGCATTAATAATATGTAAATCTAGAAGGCCAGCCATAATACTTTACGTAAATTCACAAGAGAAAACAAAAGCACAATCAATAAAGGATACAGGAGCTCTTAGGAGCTAAATCCACAATTCATGCTACACCGATACTTTTGAACCACGATTTTCAAATATTGACACTCCGTCAACCAAGCAAGTAACAAGTCTGTAGAACCCCACTTTTCACCAATTTCCGTCCACCATTACACCCCCTGTCGGGCCCGCAAGTCAAACAAGATATGATATTACTCGAGTATATCCAATCAAGTCAAGTACACGAGCCCAAGGTTCACCAAACTCCTCAACCAAGCCCTTGCTGACTCGAGTTGAATGGCTAGCCATTGGGTTTTGGGGCTCCCAAGATCAAGTATAAGTCGATGAGATAACTCTCCAATCGACTTAATCAAGATAAAGGTACTGAGGCTGGATAAGAGGCACCTCCCACTCGAATTGAGTGTGGTACATACTACCGCTCAGCACTTACAAGTCAAGCACAAGCACAAGTCAGTCAAGTTCAAGCAAGTACATGATCATTCAAGAAGGAGAGGACGAGTGTGATAAAGTATACCCTCACCTCATCAAGTTCAATATTCAAACACATAACACGTGGCAACATATATCATTCAAATCAAGATATCAAGAAACATGCACTTGACACTCACCATGTAAAGCAAAGCTCAAACATCCGCCTCGGGTGCAAATCTCGTGTTCACTTCCAAGTCCTAGAACCAAGTAATTAGAGCACAATGAGATTTACTATTCCAAACTACCATTTAATCAAAACTACTCCCAAATCCCAACTTAAAAGTCCCAAGATGTTCCTCAAAATTTTCATATTTTAACGTCCCTAAAAGTCTTCTAAAACACATGTTTTCAAGCAATTCAAAGGGAAAATCAATGTACATGTTAGGTCAATGGTTCAGGTATAATATGGAGTGAAAAATGTTAAATTGAACCAAGAAAAGTGAAGGAAAGAGTGCAAAGGAGAATAATCAAAGTGACAGCTTTGGCACCTCTCGGCATTTTGATCATAACTGGAGGTACACTTATCCAATTGAGATGAATTTTATGGCGTTTCGAAATAAGACATAGATCTACATTTCTTATGAAGACATCGAAATTCATTTCATGCATTTTCATGGTCAAAAATAGCAATACAGAGGCACAAGAAAGCTGTCGCGTCATATCAGGGCATTTGAGCAGTCTCGGGAAAACGGCTATAACTCAATGTAGAAAAATCGAAATCGAATGCCGTTGGTTGCGTTTGAAACTAGACTCAAAGGGCTTTCCAACGGTATAAAATTTAAACTCTAATTCATTTTTAATTAATGCCAAAAAATCTGACAAGTTGACTGAAAATGCTCTCTGAGTTTCAGTCCATTTTGCAAACTTTCCAACAAGAAAACAAGGAAGAATTTCATAGTTTTGGTTCAAATTCAACATACAAGTAAAGAGTGATGTGTTAACAAGTTTTTTGAACAAGAACTTGCCCAAAATTATTAAGAAAAAGTGGAAATCAAGGCTGGAATAGCTTCCCCTGTTTTGGACAGCAAAGGCAGAATTTTCCCACAAGAATTTTCCAAGCATTTCTCCATCAAATCTTCCCAATTTTCCCATAAAAAATCCATGAACATATCAAACAATATATAGCCAAGATTGTTAGCAAGAATAACCATGAAAATTTGCACATAAACAACCCTTAACAAAAGATCAAACACTTGGTGGACATAGAGATTTCTTCCATTTTCACCAACAAATCACTAGAAATATAACTCAAATCCTCAAGGGTTTCATCAATCATTAACCCTTGGATATCAAGAAACAACAATCCACAAATTCTTGGCCAAAATTTTCAAGATTCAAACATACAAGAGACTATCAAGCTTTTAGTACCAAAACTTCCATAAAAATTTCAAATCCACCATAGGTTTTCCATATATAGCATAAATCTACCAAGATCTAGTCCAAAGTTGCTTGAAAAATAGAAGAATGAAATAGATTAGCCACTTATGTGACGCCCCCACTTCTCCCTAAGGCGAACCAAAGGGTATCGGCGGGACGCCTGCCCAGCTCTCGCCAGGACTCGGTACTAGACGAATTTAACTTATGGATAATCAATTGATACTAAAAGTCGGTAATATAAAGAAAGAGTCGCTTCCTTAAAATATACAAGTCTTACATCACAAGTTACCAAATTATATCAACTTTCCCAAAATATACAACCTCCAAAAGTTGTTTAAACGATTACATTCAAAACCCTAATCAAAAGTCCATCAAGTTGGCTTCTCCAATTCTTTCCATTTCAGCTCCTGTTAAGGAAAACAAAACTAATGGGGTGAGCGAATGCTCGTGAGGCCAAGAAACACACATGCAAACACGTAGTCCAAGTAGCAAGAACAATTACATAGTAAGTAAAGCTATAAAGTTCGAGTAATTCACATTTCAAGTAGGAAAAATAAGCAGAAACAATTCAAGGATACTGTAGCTCTCAGGAGTTAAATTCCACGTAGTCGAGTCAATGTCTTGATCAAATTCCATGTTAACACTCCGTCAACCACATAAGTATCAAATCCATAGAAACACCACTTTCTTCAAATCCCGTCACCGTTACACCCACTTACCGGGCCCGCTCGTCAAGGGTTTGACATTACTCGAGTATATCATGGCAATACTACGAGAGTATGCCAAGCAAGATCTCTCCAATAGATCAATCTTCGTGTTTGCTCATGGTTTACTAAGCTTCTCGACCCAAACCCATGCTGGCTCGATTCGCAAAATTAGGGCGTCCCCCCAGTAGGAATATAAGTCGAGGAGGTTCACTCCGCTCGACAACACAACATATACAATGATTTCGAGTATAGTTTCAAGTATGAGCAAGTCAAGTAGCTAGTCGAGTAAAATGAGTAACGAGTCGAGGTAAATCAAGTAACACGTCAAGTAAAGAGAGCGAGTGCGATAAAGTACACACTCGTCACGGCAAGTTACATGCACGTATTCAACTAGATGCATTTCAAGTATTAGACAACAAATCATACACTTGACACTCACCAAATCAAAAGTGGGTAAGTGAACAATTAAGTCTTCAGGCGTCTGCTTCGAAATTCTCTTGAAGATCCCCTTGAGCGCCTGAGCAAATAATAATTGACTATCACTCACTATTGCTTACAAACCCCTTGTTTACAAGGAAGAATGTACACTTGTGCAAAACTAAGAAAGTGTCATGAAAGAAAACCCTAATCACTCGAAAATCGAGGTTCAAAAGTGGGGATTTAAAGTCCCAAGATAAACTAGCCTCTACCATGAAATCGAGTTTAAAACAGTGTATCGATCTCAAGAAAGAGTAATGAGTTACAAAAACTCATTTCTTAAGAAATAGGAAAATTTCAGCTTTAAGTGACAAACTTGGAAAAATCAAATCTTGAGTTTGACATGTCCAAAAATGGAAAACTCAACACCATTGGAAACTAGGTTCGGATTAATAGAAGTTCCTAGAAGACACTTTTTCAAGATTCTAAACAGAAAGCACTCATTTTTCAACTCAAAGTTTCAGTTCCAATAGGACAGGTTTGAACTAGTCTTGTTTTTCCAGTCATCTTTGGAAATTCGGCATAATTCACAGAAAGTGAATCAGCCATTGAAGTTCATAGCACAATAAGAGTTCCAAACAAGGTTTTAAACACGACAAACGAAACTAAATTCTGAGTTTTGAGAATCGAGATATAGCAGCTTAAAGTTAGCTGAAATTTGAACACTGATCAGAAATTTTTCAGATTTGAAGAGCAAACTTTGGGGTGTTATTTGGATATCGAAATGGTATTGAAATTATACCAAATTTGGTACACTTAAACTTCAATATGTGGAATACCTCTCTATCAAATTTCAAGTAAAAAATCACGTGGGAAGGCAGTGAGAAAAATTACCAAAGTTCGAAAAATATTTCAAGGCCAATCTGCCCTCATGCTTTTCTTTTCTTTCCAAACGTTTTGCACAATGAATTCAGCCCCAATTCGATCCATTTTTGAAACCAAGGTTCTATAAATATTTAATAAATAAAATTGACATCAAAATTTTAGAGACAAACATCCCAAAACAACTCTGACCATTCGGCCAGCAAGAAAGGAAAGACTTTCCAGTTTTCCAGCTTTGTTCGTACTTTCAAAATCAGACCACATCTCACTCAATACAAGTTCAAATTGGTAATGGTTGGTGGCGTTGGAAACTAGATTCAAAATGATACATTTCATCAGAAATAAACATTTCCAAAATCAGTTCACAAGTGAGAGAAAATAGAGCCACAAGATGCAGCTTCTCCATTCCTCTCGGACAGATAATCAGAACAGAACAACAAACTTTGCCGAGTCACTACGGATGACTCAAAATGAACTAGCAGATGAATTTTATATCGTTAGAAAAATAAGGATGTCTAGGTTTGAATGCCACAAACGGCACTCAGTTTTGAATTTTATACAGAGCGATACGTTCAAACAAAGAGGTACTGTTCGACTGCCCAGATTACCATTTCCAGATTTCTTTCTTTTCAAAAACTCTAGTTTTGAGCAACCAATTGAAACGATTTTTGGTAGACACTTTGCACACACAATATACAACATATATAACTCAATTTCACAGTCAAATAACCATCAAAAATTCAAAATCAAAACAGAACATCACAACCAGAAATTCGGCCAGTTTGCACTTCCAATTTTCCTTCGATTTTTCCTTCACTTTCTAACCGTATTCACCTCAAATAACACATAAACAACCACAATCAACTAATTACACCTCAAGCCAGCTACCTATAATCCACCTCAAGACCGCTAGCCTAAAGATTAAAGCAATAAATGAAACACCTCAAGTCCGCTAGCCTATTTCTTGCTTAGGGTTTCAAACCCATGCCATCTAAGCTTGATTCTTGAAGAAAATGGAAAGATTTGAGGAAGGTGAAGGGTTACCTCTTAACCCTTGATGAAACCAGAAATTTATCACCACAAGACCTCCAAGAAACTCCACTAGATGATGTCTTCTCCAAACTAAAGTTGATCTCCAAGAGATTTTGAAGTTGGTTGCAAATTTGGAAGTGAAATGGAGCAAGATGAAGTGAAGCTTTCTTCTCTTCTTTTCCCTTTGTTGTTCGGGCCGACCAAGAGAGGAAGAGAGAGAGTGTTTGTTGAGTGTGAAGCTTCTTGTGGAAGATTGGAGGGAAAAAGGTGCAAAAAGGTTTCCAAAGTCAACTCGCAATAGTGCGCGAATAGTGTTTCGAGCCACCAATTTTCTCTCTTGTTTGTTTCACGTGTGCACTAATTCTCAAATGTAATTCCTTTAATACTATAATTATTCACTCTTAGTAGTCTAGTATAAATTTCTCAAATCTCCGCTTAGTCGTTTCGACGCGAAATACGCGAACTTTCGATTCGCGCGCGATAAGGCGAAATTTAAAGAAATTCATGTAACGATAATATAATTAACTAATACAAGGGTAAATAATTATAAAAATAATTATTTTAAGAATAAAAACATGAGTCCTCACAACTTACCTTTTCAAAGCTTCAAATCCTAGCAAGATTAAACCAAGAAGATAGCAAGATCTACTCCTAGGAGTCTAGGAGTCTTCTTCTCTCAAGATCTTCTAAGGTTTTCAAGTAGATTGATGAAAAGGTAGCTTGGATCTTCAAGAATCTCAAGAAAATTTGAAGTCTCTCACTCTCTCTTCCTCTCTCTTTTTTCGGCCAGCCAAGGAGAAGAAATGAAGGCTTTGGGTTGCTTTTGGAACTAATATACAAGCCACAAGAAGGTTTCTCTAAGTCAACTTTGAATAGTGCCCCAAATAGTGTCCTCCACTTAAACTTTCTTACTAACAACCCTTAGTTTTTCTAACTTTCTTTTAACTCCCAAAATCTTTCTTAACTTTACTAATATCTCAACTTATATTTTCTAGGGTTTTTGGCCAAATTCACTAATAAATCACGAAATTAACAATTTTCAAGAAATTAATCACTCGAAGATTAAAATAAGCAAGTAAAAGAAACTTATTTAGCAATTAACAAGTAAATCACTTAATGAATGCAAATTTTACAAAAATATAATTTAAATAGAAATGTAAATAGTTGGGAGGTGAGAAAATAATTTTCTAGGTCATCACAGAAGAAATGTATATTAAAGTGTAAGATTCAACCTTTCTATTTATTAACACTTTTCTAAGATGGAATTGTTTTAACCGTGGAAATGTGATCAAGGATGAAAATCACTTTCGCTTCATCATAATAAGATGAAGGACACGATTAAGGAATAAAGGATCGATGCAAAAGAATTAGAGACAAGTTGGGAAAATTTTGGGTAGAATCAAAGAGAATGAACCTTGAAAGTACCTTGATATTAGGACTCTCTTCTTTCAGACTCAAACTAGCCTGCAACGCTTGGTGACCACATGAATTTTCTTGCGGCCGGAGGCCAACCCAGTGATTTGGTTGTCACCTGATTAGGAGCCGAAATGGGATCAGAGATTAAAAGGTAAAAAGGAGTTGACTGTGAAGTAGCCACAAAATTGTCTGTCCAAATCTTCCACAACTCGTTATTCAACAACTACTCAACAATTCCGGAGCTTGATCAGAGAGATTGCTGGCTCTGAAAGAGTTGATTGGTTAAGAAATAGTCAGGTAAAGAGTAGGGATGATGACAATAACGATGGATTGCAGGATATGGTTAGAAACCGGAATTAAGTGAAGGCAAAATACGATAATGGTGGTGGTGATTATGCACAAGAAGGTGGTGATTACACAGAGAACTGAGAAGTCGCCAAAGATTAGAGATCGGTGATCCAGAGCTTGGACGGTTATGAGGCCAACCGTCCAAGAGCTGTTGATGGCCCAGATTTGTTTCCATGAATCAATGATAAAAAATGTATTCACGTCTTTAAATGAGGACGATATCCCAGGCGATGTCATTTAGTTTAGTAGTTTCATTAAAAAAAATTTAAGAAATTGCTAAATGGTGTTATCAAACGGCATATGCAAATGAATCTTATCCTATCCAAACTAGTGAATTTTGTCCCACATAAACTCTAAAATCCACCAATCAAATCAAACCAAGATTCTCATAAAACTTTCCCTTCGTCTCCAACTCCCCTTTATTGGATCCCACTCCAAACACATCATCAGCTTTAGACAGTAGAGATAACAACTTTGCCAGAATAGATAGAAATGAACACTAAATTCATCATAAACACTAGCAGCTTTAGATAGTAAAGATATTGACTTTGCCGAAGTAGATAGAAACAAACACTAAAATCATCATAAAAATAATACCGTAGCAGGAGGCTGAGAAACCATAGGTTTTGCTATCAAAATAGATAGGACAAGCAACTCTTTCATGTTAATGGGGGCTTAATTTATAAGAACCTGTGTAGGGGGCTTAATTTTTAATCCGATCTATCTATGGTAGGAAGCAGAAGCAATTGTAAGGAAGAGAAATCGTGGTCGACTGCAAATCATTGAACACTTAATATTTAAGTGAAGGAAGGATAGCCTACATTACTGGGGATAACAAATGAAAAAGTAAGAAACATGCATATGTGATTGAAGACAATAGTTGTTCTTAAAAAATGTAATTTGACAAATTGTTGGACCATTTATGTACCAAAATGAAGGGTAAAAAGTGTTTTTCTGGTTTGAGATTGTTCACTGTCTTGAACCATTAGTTTTTATTGTATAACTTTGTTCATAGGGTAAGAAAACAATAAACTATTGTTGGTGGCTAAACACGACATGCCATGGGCAATAATTATGTGTATTGACATGAGAGAAGTAATTTAGAAGAGGGAAGAATAGGAGATTATTGAATAATTGGATTTGTTATTGCAAAACTGCAAGTACTTATAGTTGTATATGTCTTACATTTTTTTTTTGATGTTGTACATCGGGAAAGTTATTTCTAGGTGGCTAAATTGTTTGCTTGTATTTGATGAATAATCATATTTAGTGTGCAAAAGGAGCTTATACAGTGGTCACTAATGTGCTACTATGTACAAAATAAATAACAATGTGTATATACAAAACGACAATGCATAAAATGTAAATAACCAATGGTAAACTAAATTGTACGGTGTGTGCATACTAAATAATAATATGTAAAAACTAAATAACCAAGGGTAAATCATAATGCAGAATGTATAGTGTAAAAACTGAACAACCATGTGTGAGTTTGCAAAAAGAGCTTGTACAGTATATACAAAGTAAATAACAATGTATACAAATAAAATAATAATGTGTAAAAACTAAATAAGTAAGGGCAAACCATAATAACGAATATGTATAAAATAAATAACAATATGTACAAACAAAATAACAATTAATAAAAACTAAATAGCCAAGGATAAATAATAATATACAAAATAAGAGGTGTCATTAGCACTAGGAATTTTGACGATTAATATAAAAGGGAATAAAATATAAGATAAATATTTAAACACCCTTGGTAAGGATTAGATTTCATGCCAGTCCGGTAATGAAGTGTAAAGCTAGTTTGGTTGCATCACAATTATAGACAAAACAGAAAATAATGAGATAGTATGTATTTAGATTGTCAACATGTACGCATTAAAAATGTTGGAAAGGGGAGTAACCTATAAAAAATGATTAATTGGAAGAAAATTTTACATATACTTATTCTATGTATTATTATTATTGAAAAAATACTTTCAATATTGATTGGTTTACAAATTATTTTTAGTTGCTATAATTTCGTATCCACTGATTAGGCAAGGCTCTATGTATAAACATGTACAGGATGGCACGTAGGAAAGAAACAAAGAGAAGAAATTGAAGGAGGCAAAGTTGCAAAATTAGCCCGCGAAAAAACTGAAAGCATGAGGAACTTTTAGTTATTCAATAGATATATTTCATTGACCATCTTCTGTCTTAAATTTCATAATAATATTCTTACTAACTTATTGCATTAGTACCACACATTGTACTACATATTCATACCTAACTTTCTATCTAAATTATCCCTAGTCACAATGGTTGATAACCTTTTCATAGAACATCAAACTCAAGAGGGTGTGATGACCCCACTTCACCCTAAAGCGCACTCTAGGGTTTAGCGGATTACTTGCCTGACTCTCGCCAGAACTCACTACAATGAACTCCCAAACTAACATTTACTCAATCAATTAATCATGACATTCACACTTATATACAACCCAACAAAATTAGAGTATGAATTTATTTACTAATTCTCAAAATACAAGATTGTCTACAAAAGATACAAAATAGAAATTTCAAGATTAGGCTATCGCTAATCTCTATTCCTTCCACCCTTATATCTTGTAAGGAAAACAAACTAAAGAGTTGAGCTTACGCCTAGTGAGGTCCCAAAAAAAATAAAATGAACAATCAATAAGCAACATAAATCCGCAGCTCAGCAACATAATATACTTAAATAAACATTTCAATTCAGGTCAAAACACTGTACAATTCACAATATAATGACTCAATCAATATAAAAGGATACACGCTCCCTTTGGGAGTCACTTCGATATCACAGCACACTCTGCCAATCAACCCTTTATATCCTCCAAAACAATAAACAATCCCCTTCAATTAATAGTCATTTCAATAGTCACCGTCCTACAAGGTAATACTTGAGTATACCACACATTTACCCAAGGTTGCCAACCTACCCCACCAAGCCCGCTGCTGGCTCGAATATGTCAACTAATGAAGGGCTTTGGAGCGCAATTTAGCTCATGCGATAATGTACAGATATGGCTTACAATCATGCACATTTAGTCCAACAATTAAGGCCATAGAAATCTCAAATTCAATTAGGTCAAGTGCGATAAAGTACGCGCTTGCTTATCAACAATAACGCAATAAGTAACTCAAGTTTAAGTACCAATATGGCAATAAGGCACATCTAACAACTTTCATCATTACGTTGCAACAATCACCCAGCAAACAAGTAGGCAACAAATACTAAACTAGCAGAGATGTGAGAACCCTCACTTGAAACCCTAATTTCCCCTAAACATATGCTTTATTCTAAGATTTAGACCACTTATTATATACCATTGCATGACATTTTCCATGTATTACAACATTGTGCATGCATTGCATTTTATTCCTTTTACTTGAAGAAAAATAGTTACTTGAGTTGAATTTTAATGATCCACCAATAATTTGTTTCCAAGTGGCTTTGATTTGGATTGAGGACTTTAAATGATAAGTGAGGGGTGTTAATTAAGTATTGGTACACTTGGTTGGGTGGAATTAGCATTGGTCAAAAGTTTAGGAGAGATTATGGACAAGAAAGAGGCCATGTGGCACAACCCTAGCCTTGGATGTTGTTTGACCAAGAGATTGGAAATAATTTAAACCTTCTTGAAGCCTTTTTTTCTCTCACTTTGGCCGAAATTCTAGACAAGAAAAGAAGAGAAAGAGCTCCAAAAATTTCAGCTTTCAAACACTAGCAACTAAGAGCAAATCAAATCAAAGAGAAAGATTTTGAGCTAGTGAGAGTTTTCCCTCTAATCTTGGTGCTAGATTCAAGCTTCAAGGTTTCATTTGGTTGGTTGATTTGGTGGTTCAAACTTCCTACAAGAGAGGTAAGTGTTCTTTAAATGATGTGGTTGATGGATTATGATGGTTGTAAACTTGAAGAAATTGAAGATTTATCATCACTTTGCCATAGATAAGTAAGCTGAAAATTTCCCCAGCTTGATTCCAGATTTTGTACCTATTTCAACTGGAAGTTCGACCATGATAATGGCCAAACTAGCTTTTACACAAAACATGAAAGTTGTAGAGAATTGAGTGTCGAATATGCCTGAAAATTTGCAGATCAATCGGAGCAGGATAGCTTGTGAAATGACCAAAATACCCCTGATGCCCTGTTTCTGTCCGAACTGATATTTTGCCTCTGTAATTGGTCATTTTGACCAGGAAGATGACTTATTTAGCTTTTGATGTCTTCTCAAGAATTATAGCCCTGTAACTTAGCTTTCAAATGGATTTGGAATCACCGGAATCGGAGTTGTGTGCACTGAGATATGATGGAATAAATCAGGACTGCTAGTTAAATTTTCCAGTGAGCTTCGAACTGGAACAATCTGGGACTGTTTGCGTAAAGTTGACCAGGTTAGGTTGAGAACTGGGTTGCGATATCTTCATAATAATTGTAGAGCTCTGTCTTAGCTTCGAAACGGTATAAGGTTTGCCCTAATTCAATACACAGAACTCTAGTTATGACTAAAATACTATGGGATGTCAAATCTGCCGTTGGTATGCCTACCAAGTGTTTGATGAAATGTATGCCTACCAAGTATTTGATGAAATGTTTGCCCATTGTTCATGATTGTTTATGAAGTATTTACATGTTTTAAACCTTCTTTAAGCTAGATTTATACTTGATATGTGGTTTAAGTGCAAATCAATAGGAGATGAAGGTTGGTGACATGATTGAGGAAATGGTGGACTGTTTTGTGCCATGGCTGACCAGCTTTTGTAGGAAGGGTTTTTCATGGATTTGTGTGGTCTAATTACACCCTAAGCATGCTTAAACAACTTGGCTAGAGATTGGTTAAGTTCGTATGTGAATTGAATTGAATTTGGAACAAGTAAGGTGGCTAGAGGAACCATTAGTGGACTGGTTTAGCCTTTGCAAAATAACTAGCTTATTATGGAACCCTTGTTCATGTTTATGTGTTGTATTTTAAACTCAAATGGTACCAAGTGATTTAAGCTTCTGTATATGAACATTAGAGGACTGATTTGGGTGAATTTGAACCAAAACAAATGAAGTTAGCATGAGGAATTAGTGTGCACATGTAAGGGTTTGAGACTGATCCAGGTTTGGAAAATCAGCCACATTTCCCGAGCTACTGTTTCTTCTAGGGGACGAACTAGAAAGTGTGCGAGGTACCGTTGAAAAGCCCTTCGAGTCTAGTTTCCAACGCCACTGACGGAACCTAGTTCCGACCTTCCTATAGTGAGATACGGCCATTTTACCGAGACTGCGCGAGCGCGACTGTGCACCCGCGAGAACTTTTAAAAGCTTGAATGAATCTTTCCTTTTACCCAACTTTCATGCACTTGTTAAACTTGTTTATTCATGAACTTTTACTGCATTTTGGGCCTAAATCTTAGGGTGAATTGGGTATAGTTAATCGCTCACTTAGGCACCTAATGAGCTCACTTTGCTTGGAATTAGACCTAATCGTTGACATTTTCACTCGTTGCCCTAGGAGGGGAAAACGGTGGTGCACGTAATCGCGCGACTTGACGTGACTACTACTTTGCTTGCCAGGTGAGTGTTCCACTACCTGCTACCTGCTTATATGAAATATCTGAATACTTGAATTACGACTGTTTGAGCCAAACTATGTTTTGATAAAAATGGAGGCGAGCGTGTACTTTATCGCACTCGACCTCCCTCATTTTCCATTGTGGCTCTGTATACTGCAATCATGAATTATGAATTCTCTATATGTGTGACTGCACTTGAGTTGCTTGGGTGATACCCATCAACTACTGCTACTGTTTGGTACTTGAGTTGCTTGGGTGATACCCCATCAACTACTGCTACTGTTTGGGTACCCAACCTCATAGGTGAGTCGGTTGGATCGAGTCAGCAAGGGCTTGGTCGAGACGGCCGATAAACCTTGGGGGTTGTTCACTGATTACTGGAAACTGGTATACTCGAGTATTACCCAATTACTGATATGGAGTGCGGGCCCGGTAGGGGGTTGATTGGTGGACGGAGATGATAGAAAGTGGTGTTCTACGGACTGTATATTCTATTAATGCAAACGTTGGCGGAGAGCCAACGGACCCTGGTATGATCAAGCTCAAGAGGATTTGGCTTTTGAAAGCCACCCGTATCCTTGAATTGCACTGTGATTAAATTGTTATTGTATTATTCGGTATTTATTTGATTATATTATACCCTTATTTGGCAATGTGCTTACTTGTTTTACTTGGAACCTCACTGGGCGATAGCTCACCCCACTCCCTTGTTTTCCTTAACAGATCGGGGGACGGACTTAGAATCAAGGGCCTTACTAGCTTCCTTTTGATTAAACTTGTAATCCTTTTGTTGTAATGACTTTATTTTCGACTTGTGTAAGTTTAAATACTTAAGTTTGACCTGTATTAAGTAATTATAGTACAAAGTGGTAAGTGTGACTTTTAGTTTGACTTCTTAAGTTTGGACAGTTGGTTGGACGATTACTTGCTATTAGGGTTTGTACTCTTTGATTTAAAGTTTTTCCATTGAGTATATTGAGTTACTAGTTCTTTGATCGACTGAGTCCTGGCGAGAGCTGGGCAGGCAGTCCGCTGATACCCTAGGGTTCGCCCTAGGGAGAGGTGGGGCTGTCACAAGAGACATTTAATCATGAATGCCCATAAGGAACACTCATTCTAAGTGAACAATTTACACCTGGCTTCGGGGTTTCCTTCTTGCACCCTATTGCCTCCTGAGACAAGTTATAATTACAGTAATTATCTAACTAATTATTTGGTATAAATCTTAGGAAAAATTCCTACATGCATGCTGATTTCCAGCCACCAATTATAACTTCAAGAAAGTTTAAACTATACTCAAGTTTTGTGTGAAACAAACTAGCTCACCTCTCCTACAAATCTCATGCATTTATCTCAGTTTTAATCCAAGAAATTCAACATGCAACCCAAGGTATATCTAGTAAAACATGTGTAAAGCAATAATATATCAAAATCTACTAAGATTCAAAGCTACAAGCTGCAAAATAATCAGCTTCAAACTTCGGTTATAGTTGTGAAAAATTCCAGAAATTTCACTCCTTACTTTTCTTCCAAAATCACCAAATTTTCTTGTTTAGATCAAGTAAAATACCACATGCATGCTAAGAATAAAGTGTTAGAAGTTATATGGAGCCAAGATATGTCAATTCATAGCCAAAGTTCTGGAGATAAAGCTGGAAAAATTCCAGCTTCCCTCCCTCGGGTTCCAACAGCAAATTTCCAACAAGTTTCTTCAAGTTTTTCATCCAAAGTCACCAACTTTTTCACTAGATTCAAATGTAACATATACAATACATCATGCAAAGCAAGATATAAGACATATAGTAGAAATTCCTAGTAAATTTTTTTGCAAAATTCGAATGAAAAAGCTGTGAAACTAAGCTCGTTTCCTCTCGGCCAAGCTGGAAATTTTCAGCAAGAAATCAGTTTTCAAGTAAGGTTTTCTCTAGCAAAACTCCCCCTTTCTTAACTCAAATTCAACATGCAACAAGTATCTAAGTATATTGAGAGAATAAAGGGTGTGGCTAACAAATTTTTACCTCTTTTCTCTTGCAAATAAAAGCTGGAAATGCACAAACAGCTTCACCCCCTTCTCTCTCGGTTTTCAAGGATGAAAATGCACCTAGTTTTCTCTATTTTCTTCACACAATGCAGCTGGTTTCTCTCCATCACTCTCAACTCTCTCGTGTCTTGTGAAGAAAAGAAGGAAATGGAAGCTATCTCTCCCTCTCTCTTTCTCGGGTACAAAGGCAAAAGGAAGACAAGAAATGTGGGTTTGAATAACTTTTTGTCTTGGTCAAATTTGCATGTCATTTTGGACAAGTGTCAAAGAAGGAGACAAGTGTTGCTTTGCATGCACAAGAAAATGTTTTATTCTATATGGGCCATGCATTTCTACACTATTATACTATTACCTCACTAATTTCTTAGTCTAACTAATATTAACTTCCATAAAGGTTGATCCTACAATAATTTAAAGTACTCTTATGCACTTAATTATAAGGAAATCAATTAAACATATGAATCAATCAATAATAAACACATAAACCAATTGATAATAAAGTAAATGTAACACATTCAATTTTCTAGATAAAAGTATGAAATATATATAGATTAATTTTTGAGTCCTCATAGAGGGCTGTACAATGATTGAACTATATGTAATAGAAATCACGCAAAATATAATCAAATTAATTTTGGTCAACTACAAATAATTCATGAACTAGTACGGAGAACAAAAAGAAGACAAATATTCTAGTCTTAATAGATTCCAATCCATTTAAAATGAAATTGATTGAATTACATGAACAAATTAATATTGGTCAATTAAGGATAATTCACGGACTACTATGGAGAATAAAAAGAAGACAAAGTATTTTAGTCTTGATAGGTCACCTATTCAAATTAAATTGGTTACATTCTCCGAATACAGATGTACCATTAACATTAATGACGAGGTTCTATAATGCACCAAATTTTTAATAAAACTTAAACCCCCATTTTCTGCAAGTATACAGGTCGTTTATCAAATATAGGGGTATTAGGTGTCCATCCCACAGGGAAAATGTTCAATTACCGATGGTTTCGAATTTCTTCATTATTTAGACTACCACAAACGCAAGAGATTAAATCTACACTACAAACATGAAATATAAATAATAATAGAAAGCTCCTAAGGCTATTGAATTCATCACTACTCTTGCAAGTAAAATTACCGGTTAATTGAATGTTATTATCTTGGCTATTTATGGCGTAATTTCCTAATGTATGTGAAATCTGCTCTTGTAGTGAATAAACTATACTTGTAGTTAAGCCACACCTACTCTCGTGGTTTTGAAATTAACTGTGAGCTCATTTCTTCTATGAAATTACATGAAATAAGCCATTAAAGCCACAAAGGTGCACCTTTATTCTAGTGAGTGTACTCCTTAGGTTTAACACTTCCTTGAACCAGTGTCAAATTTCAATTGTCATTGTAAACTTAACACCTTAAGATGATTACAATTTATGACCAGTTAATCATGATTAGATAAGCAAAAGTGATAAATAACTTGTTCAAAATAATATCATCAAATAACCGAGTAAATATCACGAACAAGTTATAGAAAGTTCATCCATAACTCTAGGTATAAACTTTAACAAAATATGAAGAGAATGAAAGAAAAAACCATACTTGTATTACAGTTAAACATGAACTCAAATACAAAAGAAAAAGGGATAGGAGAGAAGTCACCCTTGTCACATGAGTTCCAAGCTCTCTGTCTTGCTCCTTAATTCTTCATCCAAATCTAACTATAAGTACAGGATGTCTAAACTACACTAACTGTACTATACTAATGAACTAAGAAAAACTTGTGAAGACTACATTTTGGTAGTGTCTCTAGCCTTCTAAAGTTATAAACCAAGCTCAACAAAAGCCCTTTTTATAGAGAATTAAAGCTCCAAGCAATCATGTTAAAGTTGGTGCTAGTTGGCTCTTGGAATCATCAAAAGTTACTTCTTCAATTTTCCAATGTTACTTCTATAGAAACCAGCCAAAATTGATATGTAAATGAGTTGGAAAAGCTGTGGGAATGCAGAATAAGTTGCTGTGCAAGGTGCACACATGTTTACAGAATGTGCACCCTTAATACGCTGACGAGTGCGGGGTATGTGTGACAGCCCCACCTCCCCCTAGGGCGTACCCTAAGGGTTAGCGAACTGCCTGCCCAGCTCTCGCCAGGACTACTAACGATCGCATACACGCAATTAAAAAACGTTTCGGGAGGTATACCAACAAGTAAGGGTAACAATAAGCGCGCAAAACGAAAACGGAAAACGGAGCGGACATGAACAGTACCTGCCATGTCACAATCCGGCCGGAATCTGGCCGGATTATCTGCCGGATTCTTGGCCGGATTGGAGGCAGTGACCAATCCAAATTTTTTTCAAATGCTGCCCTGAATCCGGCCGCATATCCGGCCAAGATCTGGCCGGATACCTGGCCGGATTCCGATGAACAGTGTCCGGCCAATTTTTTTTCTTTTTCTGCGTTTGACGTCCGAACGTGTCCCAAGCCCGACTAAACTTTAAATCGACATAAACAAGCACATATCCAAGAAAGTACATCATATATACATGAGAAAATATGTACACATAACCCATTCTAGGGTTTTCCAATCCAAACAAATGTCCAAGTCCCACATTAGGATTTCTAAAGTCGAGGAGCTATACAAAAGTACAAAGCATGTCTAACTAGCTCTACTCGCTTCACAAAATTTGATTTCCCAAAATATGCCCTGTAAGGAAAACAAAGGAACGAGTGTGAGCTTTCGCCCAATGAGGTACTAAAATCCATGCATTCAAGTACACGAATGTAGCCATACTCAATGACACTTACTATCACACATGAAAAGAACATCCAAACCAAGTTCAAGGGTAAAAGGATACGGGTGGCTCTCGGGAGCCAATTTCCCCTTGCAACTCTTGATCACATGCCGTTGACCCTCCATCAACGCTCAACGGACAAGTACAACCGTAGATCACCACTTTACACCCAGTACCTTCCACCGTACATTCCCCTACCGGGCCCGAACACCTCACAGAAATCAGGGGGTAATACTCGAGTATACCACAAAGTCGAGGAGCGAACGCTCCACTCGACACACAGTAACCTCATGGCTCGTTGCCAAATCGACCGGCCCTTACCGGCTCGACTCGACGAACGGCCATTGAGGCTTGAGCTCAGTTATCACAGTAAAGTCGTAGGGCTCGTGCCCCATACAACATGAAGCCAAATACAAGGCAAATTCACATGTATCCAGTAATCAGTTATACACATAAGAGAACGAGAGCGATGAAGTACACTCTCGCCTCGAGCACAGAATTCACAGTTATCCAATTCAAGGAATCAAGTACACAACCAATTAAACACAATTCATGCATAGTACACTCACCACTTAAGTGAGTAAATCACAAGTTTTCGCCCAACGGGTGTCCGGAATCACCGGCTCGACTTACAAGAAACAAGAAACTACAGTTGAGACTCGAACACGAGTCGAAGGCCTCTTACGTGAATTACTAAAGCAAAATGCAAATATAGCTCAAAATTGGAAAATACTAAGGCCAAAGGTGTAAACAACCCCAAAACCTCATATTTTTAGTTAATCACAACTTAACACACGAAACCCTAATTTGCTCGACACTCGGACAGCATTTCCCCTAAAATTCCAACTTTTCCATCCTACAAACAACATCAATTTATATCCCAACCAATCACAATTGCCTCAAACCAATCATAAGTTACTCAATAACCTTCATTAGGGCTACAATACCCTTCATTCACAATCAATTACACTCTAATTAAACAATTATAGAAAAGCCCCAATTTCAAAACCCTAAAACTGAAATTTTCATTTAAAACTGAAATTTTCCGCAAATAACCGCAATTCACATACAAGAGCTCCAATTGGCTCAAACTAAACCTTCAATCCAAGGCTAACTAACATTTATCATATAAAACAGAAAAATTCCCAATAAAATCAGAAATTCACTAAACTTCCAATTAAACCATCAAAGCATCCATAAATCTAGCTATTAAGCCACCATAGGCTACTAATATAGCATTATTAGAACCAAAGTGAAGTTTCCAAGCAAAATACCTTAATTCCCAACAAAGGTTGTAGCTTAAGAGCTTAAGCACCACAATAGCTCCACCAATCACCTCTAACCTCCTTAGCAAGTGGATGTTATGGAGTAATTGAGAATCAAATGGTTTGGATTACAAGATTGGAGCAAGAAATGGAACCAAAATGGAAGCTTTTCTCTCTTCTTTTCTCTCCCAAATTTTCGGCCAAGATGATGAAGAATGAAGATGATTTTTGGTCAATTTTAACCTTTTGGTAAAGGTGGTCAAAGTTAGGCAAGCTCCATCCAATGAAATCGCGACACGTGGCACCTTTTTAGTTTCATTCCTATCCTCTTGCTCACTAGGGTTAATTCATCTAGGTAACCTCTAATCACCTACTAACACCTAGTAATTAAATCCCTCTACGCAAAACTTAACCTATTTGGCCGAATTTCTCTCACTTAACGCACTAGCGGGTACCACGTCCACTATTTACTCCAAAAATCTCGTAACTTGACTTATACTAGAAAAATATTTTTAAAACCTTATTTACTCATAAAAATGTCTAGAAAAGTTATAAAATAAAAAAAATGTGGAAAACGGATGCAAATAAATAAATTAAGGCCTAGAAATAAAGAAACTTTACGGGTTCTCACACTCTCTCCCCCTTAAAGAATTTCGTTCTCGAAATTTCTCACCTGGGTTACCAAATAGCTCAGGATATTTCTTTTGTATTTGTTCCTCCACTTCCCAGGTTGCCTCTTCGATGCCGTGGTTCCTCCATAAGACTTTCACCAAAAGGAATATTTTTATTTCTCAGCTCCTTCACCTTTCGATCGAGTATTTGCACAGGTTTCTCCTCATAGGTTTAGTGTTTCATCCACCTCAATCTCTTCTGGTAGTAAGATGTGAGTTGGATCAGGATGGTACTTCTTGAGGCATTGAGACATGGAAAACGTCGTGTATCCTGGCTAAGTTTGGAGGTAACTCGAGACGGTACGCCACTTTTCCAATTCGTTGGAGGACTTTAAAGGGTCCTACAAATCTAGGTTGCAGTTTCTTCCTCTACCCGCCGTGATACTTCAAAATGACGTGATCTTAAGAAACACACGATCTCCAATTTCAAACTCCAAGTCTTTCCTTCGGTTGTCTGCGTAACTCTTTTGTCGGCTTTGAGCAGTTTGGAGTCTTTGGCGTATCAGTTAAACCTGTTCTCGTGCATCCTCCATCCATGGAATGATTGTTGGATCTAAGATTTTCTTTTCTCCTACTTCATCCCAATAAACTGGTGAACGGCACTTACGGCCATAAAGAGCTTCGTATGGTGCCATTTGGATTGAAGAGTGGTAACTATTGTTGTAGGCAAACTCTACTAACGTCATATGTTGGCCCCAATTACCCCCGAAATAAAAAATACAGGTTCGTAACATGTCCTCAAGGGTCTGAATGGTTCGCTCAGATTGTCCATCGGTTTGGGGATGGTAAGTGGTACTTAAGTTGAGTTTGGTTCCCATGGTTTCCTGAAATTTCTGCCAAAACCTAGACACGAAACGTGGATCCCTATCCGAGACTATACTCACAGGAATCCCGTGCAGTCTCACAATTTCACTCATATACAGTTGAGCCAATTTCTCCAGAGTATATTTCATGTTTATGGGCAAGAAATGGGCCGATTTAGTGAGTCTATCCACGATCACCCATACGGCATCATGTCCTTTTTGGGTTCTTGGCAAACCAGAAACGAAATCCATCGTGATGTTTTCCCACTTCCATTCAGGTATTTCTAAGGGTTGCAACAAACCAGAGGGCTTTTTGGGTGCTCCGCTTTTACTTGCTGGCAGACGAGGCAGGTTTGCACGTAATGGGCTATTTCCCTCTTCATTTTATTTCACCAATACAATTTCCGCAACTCCTGATACATCTTATTACTACCCGGATGAATCGTATATTTCGATCGATGGGCTTCCTCTAAAAATCTCCCTTTTCAAGGTTTCATCCTCCGACACCACTATTCGATTTCGATATTTAATACTCCCTCAGAGCTCGAGTTAAAGTCAGGTAATTCCCCCTTCTCCACCTTGTCTCTCCACTTTTGGACCGTCGGATCCTCCTTTTGGGCCTCCTTGACTCGCTCCAGAATAGCAGAGGTTATTCGGATATTCCTAAAATTACCCTTTGATGCTCCACTCTAGGGTTCCACTCACTCAGTGCTTCTAACATCTCCCACTCTCTGACCATCAACCCACCCAATTGAGCCTTTCGACTTAAGGCGTCAGCTACTACATTCGCCTTTCCCGGATGGTAATTAATTGTACAGTCGTAATCTTCTAAGAATTCCATCCATCGTCTCTGCCTCATGTTCAACTCTTTTTGGGAAAATAGGTACTTAAGACTTTTGTGGTCAGAATAAACCTCAAAAGGTCACCCCGTACAGGTAGTGTCTCCAGTTTTTCAGGGCAAAGACAACTGCGGCCAATTCTAGGTCATGGGTCGGGTAATTTTGCTCATGAGGTTTCAGTTTTCTAGAGGCAAAGGAAATCACATTCTTATTCTGCATCAATACACACCCTAAGCCTTCCCCGGAAGCATCAGTATATATAGAAAAACTATATTTTCCATTAGGTAGGGCTAAAATAGGGGCTACGGTTAACTTTCGTTTCAACTCCTGGAAACTACCCTCACACTTGGTATCCCATAGAAAACGCCCATTCTTCTTGGTCAAATTGGTTAAAGGACTAGCAAGTTTCGAAAAATCTTTAATGAACCTCCGATAATATCCAGCTAAACCCTAAAAAACTACGAACTTCAGTAGGAGTTTCGGGTCGTTTCCACTCAGTTACCGCCTCTACTTTCGCCGGGTCTACGGTAATGCCCTCCTTCGAAATCACATGCCCTAAAAATGAAATTTTCTCCAGCCAAAATTCACACTTACTAAATTTGGCATACAACTGGTGATCTCTTAGGGTTTGTAGGACTAACTTCAAATGTTGCTCATGCTCCTCTCGGGATTTAGAGTAGACCAAAATGTCATCAATAAAAACGACGACAAATCGGTCCAAGAAGGGTTTGAAAACTCTATGCATCAGGTCCATAAAAGCAGCAGGGGCATTGGTCAAACCGAAGGGCATAACGGCAAATTCGAAATGCCCATACCGAGAATTGAAGGCAGTTTTGAGTACATCCTCCCTCCTAATCAACAATTGGTAGTATCCCTGACGGAGATCTAACTTTGAAAAGACTACCGCTCCCTGTAGCTGGTCAAACAACTCGTCAATATGGGGCAGTGGGTATTTGTTCTTAATGGTTATATTGTTCAATCCCCGATAATCTATATACAACCTCAATGTCCCATCCTTTTTCTTCACAAACAGCACAGGGGCTCCCCATGGGGACCCACTCTCTCGGATAAACCCTCGCTCTAACAAATCCTGCAATTGTAACTTCAATTCCTTAAGCTCGGCAGGTGCCATTCGATAGGGGTTTTAGAGATAGTGACGTTCCTGGTATCAAGTCGATCTTAAACTCTATCTCTCTTTCCGGAGGTAGGGTTACTAGTTCGTCTGGGAACACATCTGGGTATTCACTCACAATAGGTACATCCACTACCCTCAACTTATCAACGGGAGTGTTTATAAGAAAAGCTAGAAACCCTTGCGCTCCTCTACTAAGCAATTTCCTAGCTCTAATGCCTGAAATCAATGCAGATGAGGCAAGACTACCCCTCACATCTAGCCTCAAAGTAGCTTTCCCAGGTATGCGAAATTCCACTATTTTCCTCTTACAATCAAGTTGGGCATCGTACTTAGCTAACCAGTCCATACCTAGTATGACATCGTACCCCTTAATAGCTAAGCTTACCAAGTTTCCCAGTAATTTTCTCTCTCCTACCCAAATCTCGCAATTTACGTATATCGTGCTAGTAATCAACCGTTGGTTCCCCGTAGGAGTACTAACTTCTAAGTCATAGGGTAAACTAACAGGTTTTATATCAATGCCGCACATAAAATTCGGGGTTAACAAATGAATGGGTAGCACCGGGGTCAATCAAAATCCTAGCTAAACGATGGAAAACAGGGATGGTACCTTCTACGACTCCAGACGGGTCAGGAAGTTGGTGTTGCTCAAGAGAGTACACTCGAGCGGGCACTTTCGGTTTCGACCCTTCTACCTTAGATTGGCCGGAGCTGGCCCTTGGAAGACTGTAGGGTCGCTCTCGACTCACGAGGTAGCACTGGACAAGTAGCTATCTGATGCTCCGCACTTCCACAGCGCAGGCATTTCCTCTCCTTCCTCCAGCAATTGTCCTCCGTATGGTTTGGTTTCCCGCAGAATCCACAAGGTCCTCGGGAAATGGAAGCTGAACTCCCTTGCGAGGCACTCCTCTGCTGGTCTCGTCCAAACGAACCACCCCTCGATTGCATCCCTCTCGACATTCCCGTGAACCTCCCTCCATCGGACCCTCGTCCAGATTTAGGAGGGTTACCCCTCTTACTTTGACTAGAAACTACTCCTAGGAAATCCCCTTTTCCTCATCTGGAAGTTCCTAACTTGAAGCCTAGCGTTCTCTACCCTTAGTGCCTTCTCTACTGCTTCGCTAAAGGTGGTGATCTGGGCAACCGCCAGATCATTCTGGATTTCTACGTTCAACCCCTGAGTAAAACGCCGAATTCTCCTCTACTCCGTCACTATAAGTTCAGGGGCGAACTTCGATAGTCGAGTAAACTGGCTCTCGTACTCGGCCACCGATTGCGTGCCTTGGCGCAATCTGAGGAACTCATCCTCCTTCTTCTCCTGGACCAAAGGCGGGAAGTATTTCGTGTTGAATTCCCTGATGAAGTTTGCCCATGTCCGTGGTGTTTGTTCTCTCTCCCATTTAGTGCGTATAATGTTCCACCAGGAACGGGCAGCTCCTTCCAATTGAAAGACAGCAAAAGTGACCTTGTCTTTCCTCCGAGTAGTGAAAGGCTGCAAAATATCTACCATTTTCTCCAGCCACCGTTCGGCCACGTCCGGGTCAGGTCCTCCCAAGAATTTCGGAGGGGAGAACTTTTGGAACCTTTCGAGAGCTCGATCCTCGCTCTCAACATGCTCGCCAGGGTTCCCAGGGTTATGGACAGGGTGCTGGCCTTGATGTTCTACTACGTGGGCCAATAAGTCGATCATTCTTGAATCGCGGCGGCTACTTGAACGTTCGGGTCAACCCTAGATTCAGGATTAAGCTCAGGTGTGGGTTCCCGATTTCCCCTATCAGTTGAAGGTTGCCTACTACCGCGACCACGGCCTCGACCACTACGAGTACCTTCCATGTCTTAAGTTCACAATCTAGGCCGAAACATAAATACGGTATCAAAATAAGAAATAAAAGTAAATAATAAACAAGAATTAAACACCAAACAAAGACATTCACGCAAAACAGCACATAGACATATTAAACAAGTTGTACAGTGGCAGTCAGTCAAATATATACAAACAATCCCATGAAAGTATCGGAGTCAATCAAAAACACATATACAAAGCTAGGTCAAAAAACAAAAGTAGCTAACGAGTAGCTTTCCCCTAGCTAGTCCCCACATGGGATCAAAACACGGCTCAAAGGAGCCCTAGCCTAGTTCCCTACGGAGCACACAGACTCTCCCCCGTGACTAGAGCCTAGGCGTGCTCCCTTCATCAGGTGTACTATTGCTAGACGCCTCCGCTTGCACATTCGCGCCGATCACACCTTGGATGAGCGCCTCACACTCATTTATAATGCCTCCTGACCGGTCCCGAACTACCCTAGTCACTCTCGTAAGGCGTTCGGTAGCTACATGTAACTGTCCTCTAAGAGCGTCGGTTCGCTCTTGCTCCTCAACCACGTCTCCTTCAAGCTCACGGATCCGATCCGCTTGCATGCGCATTATACCCCTCAGCCTAACCATCTCAGTTTGATCCCTAGCGGTGGCTCGCCTAAGCCTCCTACGCTCGTCAAGAACGGCTATGACTACTCGATCTATATACGAGTAGTTCTGGCATCGGGTACAGCGGCGAGTCCGACTAGCGGCACTCCAACGACGAATGGGTCCTCCTGGTCTCTCCTGGTAATCCACAACACGAAAGCGTCTCTGCGGCGGCACACCTCCGCCCTCGGGGCTCGATCCAGCCATAATCTACAAGAACGAGTTAAGATTCAAACCTTAGACGAGAAAATCATAGTTAAGGGTGCCCTAACACGATCCTTAAAGGTACTAAAACAAATTTCTAACTTGCCCAAGTTATTTCTAACCTAGGCTCTGATACCACCTGTGACAACCCCACCTTCCCCTAGGGCGTACCCTTAGGGTACGCCCTAGGGGAAGGTGGGGCTGTCACAAAAGCCATCCTTTGGGAGGAAACTTTTGAAGTTATTTTTGCTTGAACTGGTGAGTGTATCACTCCCCTGATTTGTTGCTTAATTGGTTTATTTGTACTTGAAATCTGTGACTTGAATGACTATGAACTCTGTTTATTCTGAATGAGACGAGGGTGTACTTTATCACACTCGTTCTCTTGCCTGTGTAATCATTTACTGTGTGAATTTGAATCTGTTATCTGTGTCTGTTTTGACATCGTTTGGAGGCTTGTATCCAACGACCCTTCTGTGACCTCTGAGCTCAAATCCTGTGGCTAGTTACTCGAGTCGAGTCGGCAAGAGCCTGGTCGATTAGATAACAAACCATGGTAGTCTATTTCTGGGAAATCTTTGGGTATTGGAGACTCTGGATTTCCGGTATACTCGAGTATTACCACCTCTGTTCTATGTGTGGTGTTTGGGCCCGACAAAGGGTATGTTCGGTGGACGGAATTTGATGTCAAGTGGGGTCTACAGTCATGTTTGTTTCTTCGAATGTTGACGGAGCGTCAATGAGTTGGGATCAAGTACTGCAATGGGAATTTTGGCTCCTGAAAGCCACCTGTATCCTTTCTATTTAAGGTGTTTGTTCATTTCCTTATATGTTGTGTATATATGCCTTGAAAGTGAAATGCCATGGTTCTTGACTACTTGTACTTGTTGTAACTCATTGAGCGTAAGCTCATCCCGTTCCCGTTATCTTTGTTTTCCTTACAGGGTTCAATATTTTGAGAGCTATGATTTTTGAAGAAAGAGTCAAGCTAGTGTAGACATTCTTTTGATCATGCTCCTCTGTAACCGAAACCCTAATTGTATTTTGTATACGTATGGTTATCATGGCTTGTATTTCAAGTTAACTTGTTGGAGACTCTGATGTATATATGTAAATAAGTGTTTAATCAAGTGTTTCAAACGTATCCATTTGAGATTGTACGTTTCTATGGTTATGTGAACTTTCTTGTATCCATTGGGGAAATTGAGCGAGTGCGAAGCTTGAACGAGGAAGAAAAAAAATTGGTCAGATTTTGACGTGGTCGCGGTCCTTTGCGCTTTCCGATGATTCATTTTCCCAAAGTTCTTTGAATCGTTTGGTAAGGTTTATGAATGATTTGATTCGTAGTCCTGGCGAGAGTCGGGCAGGCGGTCCGACGACCCTTTGGTTCGCCTTAGGGGAAGGTGGGGCCGTCACAGATGGTATCAGAGCTGCTTCGCGTGGTCTCTGCGCGGAGTGAGTTTGGGCCGAATGGTGTTATGGTCCTGATATCGTAAATGAATGTAAAGGACTAAGTGCTCTTTTGAGCATAAGTTATGGATCGTGAAATGTTGTAGGTTTCAAACCTTTATCATGGTACTTGGAGATAATAGATATGTATGTCAGGTAGGAATCTCAGATGTAGATGATTTACTCTTGGGACTGGCTAGCTCAAGTTGTGGATTATCTTATTTTGGATTCTTGTACCCGAATACTAAAGATGAGAGCCTAGGTTAGAAATGACTTGGGCGAGCTAGAACTTTGATTCTACGGAACTTCGTGTGATGTGTTAAGATATCATTAAGTATGATTAACCCGGTCTAAGATATAAACTGCGTTATTCTTGTAGGTTACGGACGGAGCTCCTAGAGAGGAGACGCCCCTAGCTCTAGCCATGGGGGGGAAGTCTGTTAGTTCCGTTGGGACCTAGGTTAGAGCTCTTTTGAACCATGTTTTGATCCAGTGTGAGGGAAAGTTAGGGAAAGCTCCTAGTGAGCTGTTTTGTACTTTTGGTCTAACTTGTATATTGTACTTTTGAATGACCCCCTACTTTCATGGGATTACTTTTGTTTGTATCTGACCGTCCTTGGACCACTCAAGGACGGATTCAACGGTAGAGGATGCCACAATCAAGTGTGTGTGCTTGATTGATAAGTCAAGGAAACCACCTAGGATCAACTCTAGGAAGTTCAAACTAGCTTTCAAGCTAAAGGAATTTGCTTCAATGGAAGACGAAATTCTGGAATTTTTGTATTAATCTCCAAAAAACTAAATGTAACACCAGCTTTAGGGCTATTTATAGCCTTGACTAAACCTAATAAAGCTTGGAAAACATTAAGGGAAAATCGGCCAGCCCATTGGGTCTTTCTTGGCCAAAAGCTAACCTGCTAATTAACTAATTTAATGACTAACTAAAGTACTATTGGACCTAAGACCCACATGGCCGAAGCTAAGCTCAACAAGAGCTACTTAATCGAGGCCCAATCCTCCCTTTGAGGCTTGATCACTTGCACCTTCAATTGTAAGCAATATCTTGGTAGTCTTGCAAGGATCTTCCATGTTGATTCCTTCAATGGGCGGTTTCTCTTGGGCTTGGACGGCATAAACTAAGACTTGAAGCAACTCCTTGAATCTCTTAACTCGTGCTCGTGTCACTGGGTCTTGGGGCACCTTCACAGGGTCTACTTGAACACCAATGGCCTCTTGTTCAACCGCATCAACTAACCTCATACCCAAGGAAAACAAACTCATTAGTGCAGAAAGTACATTTGTTAAGGTTAGCGAATAACCTCTCCCTGCGCAATACATCAAGAACAGCTCTTACATGTGCTATATGTTTCTCAGGACTCTTGCTGTATATAAGAATGTCATCAAAATAAACAACAAAAATTTGCCTAAGAAAGGCCGAAACACATGATTCATAAGACGCATAAATGTACTTGGGGCGTTAGTCGAACCTAAAGGCATAACTAACCACTCGTACAGACCATACTTGGTTTTGAACGCCGTCTTCCATTCATCACCTTCCTTCATTCGGATTTGGTGGTAGCCACTATTTAGATCAATCTTGGTGAAAATGACTGCGCCATACAATTCGTCAAGCATGTCATCTAGATGAGGTATAGGGCGACGATACTTAACTGTGATGGCGTTGACAGCGCGGCAGTCTACACACATCCTCCAAGTGCCCTTTTTCTTGGGAACGAGGATGACTGGAACTGCACAGGGGCTCATGCTCTCTCGAGCCCAACCTTTCTCCAAGAGCTCATCTACTTGCCGTTGGATTTCCTTAGTCTCCTCAGGACCCATCTTGTAGGCCGGTCTATTTAGCAAGGATGCCCTAGGAACGAAATCTATCTGGTGCTCGATCCCTCGGAGTGGCGGTAGTCCACTTGGGATCTCATCTGGGAAAACGTTCTCGAATTCCTGCAACAAAGAAGAGATTTCAGTAGGTAAGTCACTGAGTGCCTCATGAGAGAGTAAAATCACTTCTTTGCAATATAAGACATAAACAACTTGCTTGGACAAAAGTAATTTGCGAACTTCCCTGGTATTTGCAAGTAAGCTAGGTCGCTTTTTCGTCTGGTCAGATGCTCCATTGGCAGATGGCCTCTCGGGCAGTGATTTAGGGATGGCCTTAGATTCGATTGGCTTTTTAGCCAACTCCCGTTCATGCTCTTGCTGCAATCGCAACTGGTCTTCATGCACCTGCTGAGATGTGAGAGGAACAAGCGTCATCTTCTTGTTGTGGTACAAGAAGGAATATTTGTTGGTAAAGCCATCATGGGTAGTTTTCTTGTCATACTGCCATGGCCGTCCCAACAAAATGTGAGAAGCTTGCATGGGGACGACGTCGCAAAGGACTTCGTCCTCATATTTCCCGATCCGGAAAGGTACCACCACTTGCTTGGTGACTTTGATATCGCCCACTCTCATTGAGCCATTGCAAGCGGTACGGACTGGGATGTCTCAAAGTTGGCAATTATAGATGGTCAACCATGAGAGTACTCGCCACGTTGGTACAACTTCCCGCATCAATGATGAGGCAACATACTCTTCTCTTGACGTGACATCGTATATAGAAAATGTTGTCACGTTGGCCCTCATCCACCCTCTTGATTTGAGTTGCAAAAGCTCGGCAGGCTACTAGGGCAACGCCTACTTGCTCGCTAGTGGCCTCAACCTCGACCTCAGAATCCTCACCTTCATCAATTAATGGCGGCATCTCGGCGAACTTGTCTTCATCATCAGAGACGACATCTCCACTCGGTAGGACAATCATGGTACGCCTATTGGGGAACTGGGAATCAATGTGCCCAAATCCTTGGCATTTGAAGCACTTGTCATGGCTTCGCGGCTTGGTGGAGTTGAATGGAGGCTTTGGAGTTGCCTTCTGTGCTTGCTTGGGCGGTTCAGACTTAGGAGTGAATTTAGACACCCATGCACTGGGCCATTCTCGCTCAAAGGTCGAATTGCCCCTCCAAAGAGGCGTGGCAGAGAAACTAGGGTTGCGGGGGTTACCCCTCCTCTTAAACCTCCTCTCAATCTTGGATGCCTTGCAATTCCACCAATTCGGCGATTTCAGGCCTCAAACCGTTAAGAAATCTCACCATGGTAGCCTCTCTATCTTCCACAATGTCTGCTCGGAGCATGGTGATCTCCATCTCCTTATAGTAGTCCTTCACACTGCGGCTTCCTTAAACTAATGTCTGGAGCCTCTGGTACAGATCACGGTAGTAATGGCTGGGTACGAACCGTTTTCTCATGGTGGTTCGTAACTCCTCCCATGTACTAATAGGTCGTTCTCTGTTGCGGCATCTGCTAGTGCGCTCCTACTCCCACCAAACTATGGCGTAGTCGGTGAATTCGAGGGTTGCCAGTTTGACTTTCTGTTCGTCGGTGTAGTTCTGGCACTCGAATACCATCTCGATATGCTGCTCCCATTCTAGGTAAGCCTCGGGGCTAGACTTGCCCTGGAATGAGGGAATTTTGATCTTCACGCCCTTTAATCCGTCATCTGTCCTCCTAGTTTCTTGTTTCGGCCGACGGATGAAGTCCTCTTCTTCGCTGTTAGAAGCAAGTTCCTTGCGACGTAGGGCATCTCCTCGCGCCATGCTGGATCAAGCTTGAGAAAGCTCCAATCGATCCATCCTTTGGTGTAAGGATTCCATGGATTCCCTGAGCATGCGCCGAAACTCCCCCATTAATGCCTGGTTATTCAATTTGGGGTCAAACTTAGATGTATCGCCTCCTTTCGACATGCTTAGGTAAACCTGCAAAAAGTTAGTAGACAAAACAAATAGATATTTTCTTACTCACTCCCTCGCGTGTTTACACTCAACTCTCGTGTTTGTCGCTCAAGAGGCACTCTAATAATCTCACCCAATTCTCTCAAAGCCCTTTTGATAGCTTACCTTGAAGAAATGAGAACTCCTTCAGGCAAACGATCAACTTACCAATTTGGTCACGTGAATGTAATAATTCCTCCACAATACCTCCGAGGTGATTAGAATGGAGAATGCTTAATGGATGGACTTACCGACTCGAGAACACAATGAAATAAAGACGACTCGAGTGAAGGAAAGAATGGCACAAAACACGAGAAGATATACGACAAAGACACGACTCAATTGAAAAAAAAATTACTCTTTTTTTTTATATACGCAAGCTGCCTTTGCTTGTTTTGTTTGTCTGAATGGCCTTTCTAAAGGAAAGGGTGGGTGGCGGCTGACTCCCTAGAATTTAGGAAGAGGTGGGCCAAATGTGATGATAAAGGGATGCTAAGGAACTCCTAAAAAGTAGGAGAGATGGTGGCTAAAATGTAGGAATGGGAAATCCCAAAAAAGTAGGAGAAATGATGGCTAAAATGTATAGATGGGTCTTTGATTGGAAGTCAAGCAATATTTGGCAACCAATCACGATTAGGAAACCAATCAAAGATGGGAATCTAATCAAGGTTTTGGACACCGATCACAATTAGGAAACCCCAATCAAGATTTCGGACTCTAGACAATGTTTTGGAAATCGAACACAATTAGGAAAATTGAATCAAGAGTCATGGCTGGACTTATTAAAGACCAAAGCACGTGAACGTAATTCGCAAGACAAGAGTCAAGTTCGAATTTTCTGGTCACAACAACTTGGTAGTTTCGGATTTGCTCAACACAACATCAACTAGATGGACAATCAAGGTGACGCACTCAACCCTCCTCAGGCTCCCCCCAACGGGTTACCCAAGATATTCCCAAGAAAGAATCAAAGACTCCAAGAAAACCTTTCACCAATGCTCGGGAGTATAAGAAATTTTTCACTAGACGCAAGAATCAAATTCCCAAGAAGCAAGAGTGTCAAGAACTTCAAGAAGTAGTGGACCAAAACTTTTGATTTTTGTTTTTTATTTTTTGTAGCCTCACTCGAATAATTTGCAATAAAATTTCGAAAGTTCTTGTTTTGGTCGAACCAATTTGCTCGCTGTTTTCTTTCTTTTTTTCTTTTGACAACGAAGTAAGAAAGTCGGCTGCTAGGGTTTTGGACTTGGATGGCCGCAACTTTCCTTTCTCTTTTTTTTTTCTCTTTTGGTATGGCCGAAGATAGTCCAAGTCAGATTATCTCAACTTTGCCAAACTTATTCAAGATACACTTGTGGTTGTTTCAAGAATTCAAGATTCTCAAGATCCGACTCTAGTGTTTCAAGAAATTCACGATTGGTGCTAGAATCAATCAAGAACTTCAAGATTCACCAAGACTTGATGTAAAAACCTTTTCAATTTGCGACTTACAACCCAAACAGCCCACAAAAAATGCACAAGTTAGCACTTAACAATGCGGACAGCCCCCTCAATTACTTCCAACTCAAGAAACAACAAACCCTAATTCGGACAACAAGGATAGAGGTACGGCAGCAGCCTTCTCTTTTTTTTTTGACTCAAGAACCCTAGACACAAAACCCTAACGACTCACGGCTACACACCAAGGTCGCGATAACCCAACACACGGCACAAACAACACGACACAAGATGAAGAGACACGAACAACACCACAAACAAAAGAAAACAAAAGCGGATAGATTATGATTCACGCGACACAAGTTCGATGAACGACGCAACAATGAACCACAAATCAGAATTTTTGACTCAAGACAAACCAAAACAGACTCGGAATTACTTGGACAGATTGTAGACACTTGGACAGAATTTTTTGACACAACGCACGAAAAAGGAACGACACCAAAAGGAACACAACACACGACACAAAAGGAACAAAAGGCAAGGGATATACGTGATACCTTCAACTAGCTCTGATGCCAGCTGATACGAACGTCGCCAACCTTGTGTCGCAACCCGTACAGAAAGGCTAGGATCTAGAAGGCGATACTCACGTTGAAGACTTGAAGAACGCAGCGGAATCACCTAAACCCGTTGATCACGTGGTCAACGGACCTCGGTATTGGTAGAAGACGCCACAATCTAGCGTGGTCCTAGATTGATAAGTCGATTGAATACCAAAGAAATGATTCTAAGATATTCAAGGTTGCTTGAATGAAGCTTTTGAGAGAACTCTCAAAGTGTTTTTATTAATCATTCAAATCTGTTCAATACAACCGAAATCTTCCTCTTAAATACTAAAACCAATAACTATGACTAATGGGCCAAGCGACTCACTAAGGTGGCCCACATGGCCTAACCAATTGACCCAATGACTAGATGTTAACCAAGGTCCAAAACCTTTTTAGTACACACTACTAAACTAACAATGGACCATGGGCCCCTAGCCGATTCATAGTGAGCTAATCCTCACGAAGGGCCGCAATTAAGATAACATGTCTTGACTCGTTGAGGCCCTCGATGACCTTTGGCTCTCCACTAGACTCTCGGGCCGCACGAACTAAGGTTTGTAACGCCTCATTCAACCTCTTCGCGCGAGCTCGTGTCATAGGCCTCAATGGCACCTTCTGATACGCTCCTCGATCAACACGTTTCGAGACACGTAGCACGTTTGCCCAAGGATTTAGCGAGGTTGTCCAACGCTTGGATTGCGAGACCTAAAACCAAAACGGACGACACGAATTGGTTGAAGATGGTAGAACGATGACCCCAATCGAGGTGAATCCTTAAGTGGATAGGTCAGATGAACAATCAAGGACAAGCACGAGATTGCTCAAGAACCCTTGCCAAAAGCAAGTAAAGGATCAAGTTTCTCACACTAGAAAGAATCGAAAATAATGAATTTTATTGATAAAATGTCTACCCTTTAAACTAGTACATGAGATGCCTTTTTATAGGCTAGAGACCTAGGGACCTAATCCATTTTGGTCAAGGATTGGCGGCCCATCTACTTAATCTAGAAAGGAAATTCAGTCCACACTTTTAAGCAAGAGTTGTGCTGACTTATTTAAATCCATACTTAATGAAACTACTAATTTAAAGGACGGCTAACAAGCCACTAATCACTAACGACTCAATAACAATCAAATCAACTAACAACTCATACGACTAACAATGCTAACATTCCTAGTGCTCGGCCCAAGTAGTCAAGGCCGCACTTGATGCTTCCTTGACTATGATCAATGTGTAGATGCCCTGATTAGCAACTCCCAAGCCTTGAATGTTCCTATGGAAACCTTGAGTCAAGGCCGCCATCCGTGCACACATCAGTCCCCTCCACTTGGGAAGGATTTGTCCTCAAATCTAGATCCTCCTCATCACGGAACGGGCTCAAGACCGCGACATTGAAAGTCGTGCTAACATTGCACTCCCCAGGTAACTCCAATTTGTAAGCATTGTTGTTGACACGGTGGAGCACTCGGAACGGAAAACAGATTGCAGCCACTCTTCATTTGACTCAATAGTTTGGAGGATGATCTTCATGTTTGCATCATTCCCCTCCTCTTGAAAGCGATTTGGCCATAAATCGACGGTACGCTTAGAGGACAACCACGTTGGAAAGAAAAGAAGGGTCACGAGCCAAGTTAAATGCCATTTGGTCAGGTTCATGAGGCTCTCAAACAAGGTCATTCGCCAAGGTAGGAAAGAGCGTGTATAAGGCTTGCGAAAATTCCAGGTTGCAACCCAAAACTCTCTAATTAGCCGTCGAGCATGGACTGTCATGATGTCACCTACACAATAAATTCCATAGTTAGTAGTCATAGGTGGAAAACTATGCAATAGCTTACCATTCACGTGCACTTCATTATGATGTTCATGGAAGCTAGAAAAATCCCGAATCTGGTTGTGCAAGGTGGTATAATTCTTCCCTGGTTGTCGCTGATTTGGCACAACTTGCCTATCTGGAGGTGGAACATTGAACCAATCGGGTTGCACTTCCCTAGAAGCATGAACCAGCGAGGTAAGACCAACATTCGGATCTTGATTGACACATTTGTGGGCATCACCCGACATAAGTGGCAGCAATGAAGTGAAACGCACTACATACGAATCGCATGAATTTGCGCAAGTTGGAGTTGGTAAAGTAAGCTCGTGGTGACCAGTTTTGGACATGTGAAGAAGCACGAACGCGCACCACTTTTAGCAGGAATAAGCACGAAATCGAGTTGTAAGTCTTTAATCATAGTTGGGAAATTTTGGACAGGGTTACAACCTACAAAAACAAAATAACCTTCAACTAGAAACAATTCAGAAATCGGATAAAGAACTAATGGGACATTATTAGCTAGATGGTAAGAAGATGTAGAACAAGATTTAAATGAGAAAACTCCCTTTGACACTTCAATATTCCTTCCACCAATAGATTCAACTTGAGATTCCAGTGCTAGTCCTTTACACTTCTCATCAACACCTACATAAGAGCAACAGGAGTTAGTGCTAGTAACATGCTCAAAATAAGGCAAAGGTGATGAATGAACCATAGGTAGAGAACAATGAGTAGAATCTGGAATTTCCCTTTTAAGATGAGCTCGAATGAATCCTCCATTGGCGCGGACAGGTTTGAATGGACATTGTTCCATGAATTGATACCAAAGAGATTTAGTTCCTAGAAGACAAACTCCATGGAAACTCACAAGGTGTCCAAGTGACTTCGGGATGGAACATGCCATGACCAACTCTACTTGGCTTTGTTTAATCTGCACAAACGAAGAGATACTAAACAAAACACATGTTAGCTGGTTAGCAAACAAAATGTTCACACTTTCGGCCTTTGTAAACACGGCCAACTCCTCCTCTTTACTCGTCAATAAGGCCAAATTATTCTTGCCTTGTCCCACTCCATTCTTCTCGGACCATTGTTCATTCATTGCACTTGAGTTTGGATTTTCATTGTCTAGCTCATGTTCATGACTCGACTGCAACTCATTCATATATGGCTCTTCAATCAACGAGGGACTAGGATGAATTTTCCCTTGATTACCACCGATTGACACATGATTAAGTTGCTCCAAGTGGGAAATCCAGCACTTGGCTAAGTCTTTCCATCATAGAATCAACCAATGCTTTAGTCCGACTTCGGAATTCATCCTTTGACTCACGAAGCTTTGACTCAATTCGAGAATTCTCGAACTCCTTGTCTTGATTGTCAAGGTACTTCTTAGATGAATCTCGTTTGCTTGAGGTTGACCTCGATTTAGATGCTCTGCGCAGACTTCTTTGCTCCTTCTCATACTCATCACAATCTCATTTATACCTTTCATATCCACACGAAGCACGGTAACGTTCCATCTCCTCCCAGAGTGAACGAAACTCATGTTGTGAACTAGATTCCATGGAACTAGTAGAGTGCTTGGGAGTAGGCCGCTTGGAACCCCTCCTCTTGAGAGGCTCATTCTCCAAGAATTCTTGGTTGTATGAGTAAGAGGCAACTCCCCTAGGCATGATTACGTGACCTGCCAAAATGGTTAGCAAAGAAAAAGAGATTCCTCACGACACACACGCTTACGTGTACGTGCTCATCACTCGTGTATCACTCAAAGCAGCCTCTTAATCATGGATCACTCAAATCATGGATCACTCGTGTATCCAAGTTATCCATGTTAACTCTCTCATGGTCAGGTAAAGGAGATAAGTCCAATGGGGTGAGAGGGTTAAACCATAGACAATTTCAACAGGGGAGTATTGTGTAGCAGTGTGCACAGTGCGATTGTAAAGCAAATTCAACATGCGGTAAGCAATCTTCCAAATCTTAATATTCTTTTTTATTATGGCACGCAACAAAGTAGACAAAGTCCTATTAACTACTTCAGTTTGTCCATCAGTTTGTGGGTGACTAGAAGTAGAGAAAAGCAATTTAGTGCCTAGCCTACACCACAAAATTTTCCAAAAGTAGTTAAGGAACTTTACATCTCTATCTGACACGATGGTACGAGGCATGCCATGCAAAACGTACTATGTTTCTAAAAAACAAGTCAGCTATGTGGCTAGCATCATCAGTCTTGTGACAAGGTATAAAATGTGCCATTTTAGAGAAGCGGTCAACCACAACATAGATAGAGTCATGTCCTTGTCTAGTTCTAGGTAATCCAAGTACAAAATCCATAGACAAGTCAATCCAAGGTGCATGTGGGATACGTAAAGGGGCGTAGAGTCCATGAGGATTTACCTTTGATTTGGCATGGTGATAAGTTACACACCTTTGTATATGTCTTTCAACATCCCTTTTCATGCGCGGCCAAAAGAAGTGCTCTTGGAGGATGGACAATGTCTTAGTAATTCCAAAGTGGCCCATGAGTCCTCCTCCATGTGTTTCTCGAACCAACAGGGGTCGCATGGAGCTCGATGGTATGCACAACTTGTCCTTGTAATACAAGAACCCCTGTGATATAGAGTAATGCTCACGAGTGTCTCATGGCAAGGAAGTGAAAAATCTTACCAAAATCGGGTCAGTTGCATAAAGATCTTTAAGAAACTCAAAGCCTAGCAACTAAGCATCTAATGTAGTAAGAAATGTGTGTCGTCTAGAAATTGCATCAGTGACTACATTAGACTGACCTGTTTTATACTTGATCACGAATGTAAAAGTGTTGATGAAGGCTATCCATCTTGCGTGTCGTTTGCTCAATTTGGTTTGTGACTTGATGTGCTTGAGCGATTCATGATCAGTATGGAGAACGAACTCGCGAGGTCGCAGGTAGTGTTGCCAAGTTTGGAGTGTTCGAACTAAGGCCATGAGTTCCTTATCATACGTTGAGTAGTTTCAAGGCGGCTCCATTTAGCTTTTCGCTAAAGTAGGCAATTGGGCGACCTTCTTGGAGTAGAACAGTCCCAATACCTATACCAGAAGCATCACACTCTATTTCAAAAGCTTTGTCAAAGTTAGGTTAACTTAGAACAGGTGTGTGTGTGAGCTTGTGTTTAAGTATTTGGAAGGACTTAGCTTGTTCTTTCCCCCATTGAAATAGTGCGTTCTTCTTAACAATGGATGTAAGTGGGGCGGCTACGGTGCTAAAGTTCTTGACAAAGCATCTGTAGAAGCTTACCAAGCCATGAAAACTCCTTACCTCACTTACATTAGTAGGTGTCGGCCATTCATTTATAGCCTTCACCTTTGCTTGATCAACTTGTACACCTTGTGCACTTATAACATATCCTAGAAAAACAAGTTGATCAGTGCAAAAGGTGCACTTCTTAAGGTTGGCGTAGAGCCTTTCCTTTCGAAATACATCCAAGACAGCTTGTAAATGCATCGCATGCTCTTCTAGACTCCTACTATAAATTAGGATATCATCAAAATATACTACCACAAATTTACCAATGAAAGGATGTAAAACATGGTTCATTAGTCTCATAAAAGTACTAGGTGCATTAGTTAAGCCAAAAGGCATGACTAACCACTCGTATAAGCCATGTTTAGTCTTAAAAGCAGTTTCCACTCGTCCCCATCTTTCATACGAATTTGATGGTACCTACTTTTCAGATCAATTTTTGTAAAAATGATAGCACCATGCAATTCATCAAGCATGTCATCTAAACGAGGTATGAGATAGCGATACTTTTACCGTTATGGCATTAATGACTCGACAGTCAGTGCACATCCTTCATCCTCCATCTTTCTTAGGCACAAGTAGGACGGGTACAGCACAAGGGCTTAGACTTTCACGAATCCATCCCTTGCCAAGTAGCTCCTCTACTTGCCTTTGTTGCTCTTGAGTTTCCTCGGGATTTGTCCTATATGGTGCCTTGTTGGGTAAGGAAGCCCCAGGGATGAAATCAATTTGATGTTCAATCCCTCTCAAAGGTGGCAATTCATTAGGTACGTCCTCAGGAAACACATCATGATACTCCTGTAATAGGTTAGTGATAATACTAGGCAGAGAAGTATCAAATTCATTAATGAGTAAAGCTTCTTTACAAATCAATATAAGCAAGACTTGGTTAGAATGTAAAGCTTTCTCACATCTTTTAACTCTAGCTAGCATGCTATTTTTTCTTTCTTTTCCTAACTCAATGGTTCGATTAAGCTCACATTTATCCTTAGATGTCTCGGCCAGCTCCTTTAATTTTTCTTTTGATGGTTGTTTTCGACTAGTGGCATGCATATCGTACTCCCTTTGTAAGCTAACTTGGTCCTCATGCACTTGTTGTGGTGTAAGAGGTGCAAGTGTGATTTTCTTACCATTATGTAAAAAGGAATACTTGTTCAAGAAACCATCAAAAATAACTCTCTTATCAAATTGCCAAGGCCGGCCTAAGAGAATGTGTGGCAGCTTGCATAGGTACTACATCGCATACAATATCATCCTCATAGCGACCTATGCAGAAAGTAACTAAGACTTGTTTAGAGATACGTACCTCGCCACTATTGTTTAGCCATTGGAGCTTGTAGGGGCGCGGGTGGTCAGTTGTTGGCAAGTTGATTCGCTCCACCATTAATGCACTTGCAACATTAGTGCAACTCCCCGGGTCAATGACTAGGGTACACACCTTGTTGTTGATATGACACCTTGAGTAGAAGATGTTTTCTCGTTGTAGGTCATCTCGACTAGCTTGTGTAGCTAGTGCTCGCCTTGCCACTAAACATCCAACCGTGTCATTGACAGGTATCTCCTTAAGCTCGTCCTCTTCCCCCTCCAAGGACGGCATTCCCTCATGTTCCTCGTTTTCCTCATCGATCAATAAACTCGCCAGTGGGTAACATGATCAAGGTCTGTTGGTTGGGACATTGGGAAGCAATGTGCCCAAACCCTTGACACTTGAAGCATTTGGTGTCACGGGTCCTTGGTTTGGGAGACCTGTTGTTGGGACTTAAACCCCTTCTTGGAAGTTGGTTTCGAAGGTAAAGCATTCGGCCTTATTTCTCCTCGCGATGCTCCACTCGGTTTTGAAGCCTTAGGTGCATAAAAGGGGCTTGTTTCGGCCCTTGTGACCGAGTTCCTCCAACTCCCAGGTTGGAAATGGGAGCTTTGGCGACTCATTCCCCTCCTCTTGAACCTCCGTTCTACCTTGATAGCTTTGTCCAAGAGTTCTCCCATGTCAAGGTAGTGTTGAAGCTCCACGATGTCAGCAATCTCAGGCCGTAATCCTCCCAAAAACCGTGCCATGGTGGCCTCCTCATCTTCTCGAACATCAGCCCGCATCATGGACATTTCCATTTCTTTGAAGTAATCTTCAACCGTTCATACTACCTTGAGTGAGGGTTTGCAATTTATGATGCAAATCCCTGTGGTAGTAACCGGGTATGAAGCGCTTCCTCATGATCCGCTTCAAGTCGTCCCATGTTCGAATGGTCGGTTCCTCATTTCTTCGTTGTTTGATGCGAAGTTGATTCCCACCAAATCGCGGCATAGTCGGTGAATTCTATGGCGGGCCAAACTTTACCTTTTGAGACTCCGTGTAGTGGTTGCAATCGAAGATCAACCGATCTTTCTCTCCCACTCCATGCTTCGGGATCCGATTTATCTTGGAAGGGTAGGAATTTTTAATTTTATTCCTTTGAGTTGGTCCTCTTTCGCGGTCAGCCCGTTGTGTAGTTCGCCTCGGCCTTTGCTCATCATCTTCGAACTCCCTCTCTAAGTTAGAGTCACTGAGTTCGTTCAAGGTCAGTTTTCCCCTAGTTTTCTTAGAGGAGTTTTCTTGACGAGTCCAATTGTTCGATTTGCTCTTGCATGGATTCAAAACGGAGCTCAAATTTTCTTTGCATTTCTCTCCACATAGCATCCATTTTTAGTGCCAATTGTGCAATGGTAATGTCGTTTTCAGTGGCCATGGTTTAACCTGCAAAACTTCAACAAACGTTAAGGTAAAATTCCTCACTCACTCCCTCACGTGGTGATCTCGATATCTCCACTACGCCTTCGACTAGTGGTAATTTTGATACGAAATATGGGCCGCTTATGGCCATATCAAATTTTGTATCAAATTTGATCCCACCAAATGATGGCATATTCGGAGAATGCCATGACTGCTAGTTTAAGTTGTTGCTCCTCCGTGTAGGCGTTGCAATTGAACATGAGCTCAATGATACGAACCCAACCGTGCTTGGCGAACTCGTATTCCAACAACACAGGATCTAGACAAGCGACTCCAAGATTTGAATGAGCGGAACCCTAAACCCCCTTAGAATCCCTTGGATAAGAACTAAGATTGATTCTTAACCCTCAAGAAAAGATTAAAGGAACTTATGGTTAATGGTAGAACGGCGCCACGAGCGAGTGTGATTCTTGCTTGATAAGCCAAGAAGAACACTTAAAACAAAATCTAATATATTCAAAGTTATCCGAAGCTAAGAGAATACTCTTAAAACTGAAATTTGATTCATGATTATTGAATGATAACAAACTCGGCCAGCCTTGTATTTATAGTGATATGAAACCACGATCTAGACAACCAATTCACCAACGGCTTAGGCAGCGGAAAATTTGACCCAAAACTAATCCCTGAGACAACGAACACTATTGATATTATCTCAACCCGTTATCTAACGAACTAGTGAACCAAATTGAAGGTAGCAGAACGTCACAACCAAGGAGTTACTTGATTGATAAGTTCAATTGAACAATTTGAGAAAGATTCTCAATTATTCAAAGAGGTTCTCTTAGAAAGAGAAAGTGAAAGACTCACGATTTTTATTAATGGAAAAACTGATTATGAAGGTCTCTTGCCTTGGCTATATATAGCCATACAACTTGAAAACCTAAAGTGACTTGAAAACCCTAACTCGGCTAGGCTAGGCCTTTGGGCCGATTCTACTATCAAATCCACTATCTAATGGTCAGCTTATAATTGACCCAATGAAGGCTTTAAGCTGGCCAACATAACCTAATAAAAGCTAATTAACCAACTTAAGTAATAGTGAGTCTAGACTCTATAAATCGGATCCAACCTCAACATGAGGTCTTGGACCGAATTTATTCCTAGCAAATAAAATAGAAATCTAAAAAATAAACTACTAACTATTACTAAAAGATTCAATCTCTTGTAGCCCAAAACATGGCCCATAAGTGGCCCATAAGTGGCCCATAAGTGGCCCATATTTCGTATCATTCCCCTCCTCTTGAAAAAGATTTGTCCTCAAATCGTGTTTGGAAATGAATGGTACTACAAGAGTTGGCAGTATGACACCTCAAATCTCCACATATTGGCTCTCTTAGAATGAATGATACTTGCATACGTTCATGATTATTGTAATTCGGTAACAAGGACATGCGCCAAGGTAGGAAAGATTTTTATTAATGCAAAAAACTGATTATGAAGGTCTCTTGCCTTGGCTATAAATAGCCATACAACTTGAAAATCTAAAGTGACTTGAAAACCCTAACTCGGCTAGGCTAGGCCTTTGGGCCGATTCTACTATCAAATCCACTATCTAATGGTCAGCTTATAATTGACCCAATGAAGGCTTTAAGCTGGCCAACATAACCTAATAAAAGCTAATTAACCAACTTAAGTAATAGTGAAGCCTAGACTCTATAAATCGGATCCAACTCAACATGAGGTCTTGGACCGAATTTATTCCTAGCAAATAAATAGAAATCTAAAAAATAAACTACTAACTATTACTAAAAGATTCAATCTCTTGTAGCCCAAAACATGGCCCATAAGTGGCCCATAAGTGGCCCATATTTCGTATCATTCCCCTCCTCTTGAAAAAGATTTGTCCTCAAATCGTGTTTGGAAATGAATGGTACTACAAGAGTTGGCAGTATGACACCACAAATCTCCACATATTGGCTCTCTTAGAATGAATGATACTTGCATACGTCATGATTATTGTAATTCGGTAACAAGGACATGCGCCAAAGGTAGGAAAAGAGCTTGTGTAAGGCTTGTGAAAATTCCAGGTTGCAATCCAAAACTCTCTAATTAGCCTTTGGTCATGGATTTTCACATTTGGGACCTTGATTGTGCAAAAGTGTAAAAATCCAGCACTAGTTGACATTGATTTGGATCATCTTGCATGGATAAAATGGGAGCAACTTGTTGCATGGATGAGGGCACTAAACAACTCGTGGAGGATAGCTTTGGGATCTTGCATGACACACAATTTCTCATCTTCCAACATATAAGGTAGCAAACAATTGAATTCCACTTTCATGAGGGTTACTCGAACTAGCACAAGTTGAAGTTGACAAGTGAGCACTTGGCCACCAGCTTTTGGATGTGTGAATAAGCATGAAAGATCACCACTTTTATCTGGAATAAGCACGAAATCAGGTTGTAAGTCTTTTCAAAACTGGAAAATTTTGGACAGTTTTTACAACCTACAAAAACAAAATAACCTTCAACTTGAAACAAATCAGAAATTGGATAAAGAAACAATGGTACATCATCAACTAAATGGTAAGAAGATATAGAACAAGATTTAAGTGCGAAAACTCCCTTTGACACTTCATTATTCCTTCCACCAATTGATTCAACTTGAGAAGGTATTGCTAGCTTTTTACACTTTCCTTCAAAATCTGCATGAGAAATACAAGTGTTAGGATGGAAATTATACTCAAAAGAAGGTAAAGTTGATGAATGAACCATAGGTAGCAAATGAGAGTCAAAATTTGGAATTCTCCCTTCATGGTGGGTTTGAATTAATTCCCCCTTGGTATGGACAGATTTGAATTGAAATTGTTCCATGAGGTGTTTCCAAATAGATTTAAATCCTAGAAACAAACTCCATGAAAACTAGTGAATTGTACAAGTGACTTTGGAATGGAGCATGACATAACTAATTCACTTGACTTTGCTTAATCTGCACAAAAGAAAAACACTAAACAAAGTAGAGTTAAGATCGTTAGAAAAAACGTATGATCCCACATCCTTTCTCACAATCAGCTCACTCTTAGAATTTTAATCTCTTTCTCATGCTCAATAGCTACTTTTTCCTCTCATTATTCTCAACCTCTTTCCCCTTTTCAACCCCCTCGAATTTTACCTCTTCAGTCCACAATTCCCTCATCTTGCTCTTTCTTCATACTATAACGCTCATGCTCACTCTTTAGGTATGCTAGATCAATACAAAGTTGCTTAGAATTAAGCGACACAAGCCTGGTACGACAGCGATTAAATGTGAAGGAATACTTATTAGTATATCCATTATATTTTGACTTCTCGATTAAACATCCACCATTGTCCCAACGGCACATGCGTCACTTGAATAGGAACTACATCACACAACACCTCATCCATCGTATTGGCCAATACGAAAAGGAACAAGTGTGTGCTTCGTAACCCAAATATCACCACTATCACTATGCAACTTGTAAGGTCGAAGATGATCAATGGTTGGAAGATTCAATTTCTCAACCAAGACAGTAATTGCGAGGTTAACTTCACAACCCTTATCAATGGCCAAGCTGCAAACTTTATCTTGATGTGGCAACGTGTATAAAACCAATCATTTTGTTTGAGCTTTGATGATTTCCAATTGCTCAGTTATCTCACGCAATGCCACAGCATTTACTCCTTTAGGCACAAGATGGTGAAGCTACAGTTTGAGCATTCGTTTGTCTCATACTTTTATCACCTGCAAAACTCAACAAACATTAGTAGAAAAGGCCTCACTCATCCCTTACGTGTTTTCGCTCACTCTCGTGTATCACTCAAGTGTTTTAAAACACTCTAATATTCTCACCACTCACTTTTCAAGTTCCTCGATTGCCCCCTTGAAGAAATCAGAAATTTCCTTCAAGTAGTTCAACCAAACTTCGATCAAGTTTTGTCCCCAAAAGTGGCGTATGAGTAGCTGGAAATTTGAAGACTGAATAATGACTCAAACAGCAATTTTACAAGCAAGAATTTGCTGGAATTTTTTCTGTTTCAGTCCGCAAAAGAATGACTCAAATATTGGGAGAGTTTGACTTCGACAAGGACTCTATGACTAGACTGGTTTGGACTCTTTTGGACACTCCTAGCAATCTGTAAACGACTCAAAAATACCAACTTAGAGCTCGGACAGCATGCAAGGTTCGGTGACACAAGAAACAAGGTGGCGAAGTTTAGGAGCCTAGAGTGACTCTACCCACTTTGCACGCAGCTGATTTTTTTTTTCTTTGGAGGTTGTAACCAATGCTTTTTGGGTTTGTTTGGGGGCTGTTTTTCTGGTTTCCCACGGTGCAAAGGTGAGCAAAATCGAATTGGGCAGTTGGAGTGTATCTAGGATTTGTTTTAGCAAACCCAAGACAACTTGGTTTCCAATTCAAGTGGGTTTCCTTTTGTGATCGAAATCTGTCCCTTTTTGTTTTCTTTCTTGCGTTTTCTTTTCTTGTTTTTTTTTGTAACGCAATCAAATTTCTTTTTCTTCTTTTTTCAATTCGGATCACAACAAGAAACAAGAATTTCGTTTGGATATTTGCACAAGATCAGCCCCAATTTCAAGAAACAAGAACTAGGGTTTGGTTTGTTCAAGATATGGTGATTTTGACTTCAAGAATTCAAGAACCCAAGAATACCAACCAATACTTCAAGATTCAACCAAGAATTCCCAGAAAATTCAAGAAATTATCAAGATTCCCAAGAAAAAAAGGTAAACAGCCTTCTTTGTAGTGCAAGATACAAAAATTCCCAACACCCTTTGTCAAGAAACCCTAGTTTGAACGTTGGATTTCAAGAACCGCTATGCAATCTAAGAACTTCAAGAAATTACCAAGCAAATTACAAGGAGCAAGAACAACAAGAAACAAACACAAGGTTTGGGAATTTTTTTTTTCGGATGAACAGTACGATGAACAGTGACTTTTTTTTTTTGAAGACACACGAAAATAGATTTGAAAAGACAAGACTATATGATTCGACACAAAAGAAAAGAAGGATATAACCTGGTGGTTGTCGACTAGCTCTGATTACCAACTGATATGAAACCACGATCTAGACAACCAATTCACCAACGGCTTAGGCAGCGGAAAATTTGACCCAAAACTAATCCTCGAGACAACGAACACTATTCATATTATCTCAACCCGTTTATCTAACGAACTAGTGAACCAAATTGAAGGTAGCGGAACGCCACAACCAAGGAGTTACTTGATTGATAAGTTCAATTGAACAATTTGAGAAAGATTCTCAATTATTCAAAGAGGTTCTCTTAGAAAGAGAAAGTGAAAGACTCACGATTTTTATTAATGCAAAAACTGATTATGAAGGTCTCTTGCCTTGGCTATATATAGCCATACAACTTGAAAACCTAAAGTGACTTGAAAACCCTAACTCGGCTAGGCTAGGCCTTTGGGCCGATTCTACTATCAAATCCACTATCTAATGGTCAGCTTATAATTGACCCAATGAAGGCTTTAAGCTGGCCCAACATAACCCAATAAAAGCTAATTAACCAACTTAAGTAATAGTGAGCCTAGACTCTATAAATCGGATCCAACTCAACATGAGGTCTTGGACCGAATTTATTCCTAGTAAATAAAATAGAAATCTGAAAAATAAACTACTAACTATTACTAAAAGATTCAATCTCTTGTAGCCCAAAACATGGCCCATAAGCGGCCATATTTTCGTATCATATAGGCTTTGGTATCCCTAAACCTAACTAGTAATGGAAAACGTTATTAACTCCTAACCCTAACTTACTAAGGAAATTAACAAACGAATGGAACTTGCTAAATTTGGCCCTTATAGACAAGGGCTGGTTGGCTAAGGCCCAACATGGGCTGCCAATCCTTATTCTCAAGCCTACATTAGACTCTCAACTTTGCAATGAGGCCCATCAAGCAATCCGTGCTTTCTTTAGTCAACCGTGGCTTCACCAAGGACTTGGAGTAGGCTCACCATTGTGTGATTATCCTCTTGAATCCTTCCAATGCGTGTATGAACAATTTGGAGAAATGTTTGGAGGTTCTCACGCATCTTTCTTGTCCTTGCTCGAGTCATCGGTCCAAGGTTTATCGATGGTGCACGTAGGTCATCCTTACTCGAGCCCTGTGAAGTGATGACTTGAGTGCTTGGTGGTTCCTCATCATTCCCCTCCTCTTGAGAAGGATTTGTCCTCAAATCGAAGTCGTCACCTGCATCAAATGGTAGTAAGTCAGCGACATTGAAGGTAGGGCTAACACCATACTCACCTGGAAGGTCAAGTTGGTAGGCGTTGTCGTTGACTTTAGCAAGAATTTGAAAAGGTCCATCACCACAAGGCATCAACTTGCTTCGTCGTTTCTCAGGGAAGCGCTCCTTGCGCATGTGTAGCCAAACCCAGTCTCCAGGCTCGAAGAGTAGTTGCCTACGCCTTTTGTTTGCATGTCTGGCAAATTGCTCGGTGCGCTTTTCAATGTTTGTCAGCTCCTTTTCATGAAGTTGTCTTACTACTTCGGCCTTTTTCTTGCCATCAAGGCTAGTATGCTCACTCAAAGGTAAAGGCATGAGATCCAGTGGTGTTAACGGGTTGAAACCGTACACCACCTCAAAAGGAGAAAACTGAGTAGTAGAGTGGGTAGAACGGTTATAAGCAAATTCAATGTGTGGTAAGCATTCTTCCCACGTTCTCAAGTTGTGCTTAACTAAGGCACGTAGCATGGTAGACACGGTATGATTAACTACCTCGGTTTGGCCATCGGTTTGAGGGTGGCTAGTAGTTGAAAACAACAACTTAGTGCCTAACTTAGACCAAAGTGTTTTCCAAAAGTAGCTTAGAAATTTAACATCACGGTCAGAGACAATAGTGCGGGGAATACCATGCAAGCGGACTACTTCCTTAAAGAACAGGTCAGCAATGTAGGGTGCATTGTCAGTTTTGTGACATGCAATAAAGTGTGCCATTTTTGAGAACCTATCCACTACAACAAAGATGGAGTCATGTCCTTTTTTTGTCCTAGGTAAACCAAGAATAAAATCCATGGAAATATCCACCCATGGTTCACTAGGTATAGGCAAAGGCATGTAAAGACCATGTGGATTTACCTTGGATTTGGCGCGAAGGCATTGAATACATCGTGCAACCTCTCTCTCGACATCCCTCCTCATGTTGGGCCAGTATAATAAATGTTCCTGCAAGATTGAGAGAGTTTTAGCTATCCCAAAGTGCCCCATTAATCCTCCACTATGAGATTCTTTAACTAGTAATTGACGAATTGAGCATTTGGGAATGCATAATCGGTCCAAGTAGTAAAGGAATCCGTTGGCTATGAAGAACTTCTTTTGGGGCTTTTGCTTGCATGCTTCAAACACCAACTTAAAATCACCATCAGTTGAGTATAGATCCTTGATAAGCTCAAAACCAAGCAATTTAGCATCTAGAGTAGCAAGAAGTGTATACCTCCGTGAGAGTGCATAAGCAACTATGTTGGACTTACCGGTTTTGTACTTAATAACATACGGGAAAGTCTCTATGAATGAGATCCATCGCACATGCCTCTTACTCAGCTTGTTTTTGAGATTTGAAAAACTTGAGCGACTCGTGGTCAGTGTGGATGACGAACTCCTTGGGTCGGAGGTAGTGTTGCCACACTTGGAGTGCTCGAATTAAGGCATATAGCTCCTTGTCATAGGTGCTATAGTTCAACATTGCTCCATTTAGTTTTTCACTAAAGTAAGCCACTGGTCGTCCTCCCTGAATCAACACTGCTCCAATGCCAATTCCTGACGCATCACATTCAATCTCAAATGTCTGAGAAAGTCAGGAAGAGATAATACAGGTGCGTGTGTGAGTGCGTGTGTGAGTGCGTGTTTTAGAGAGTCAAAGGATTTTTCCTGGTCTTCACCCCAATGGAACGATACATCCTTTTTAATAATAGAAGTCAGAGGTGCTGCTATGGAGCTAAAATCGGGCACAAAGCGTCGGTAGAAGCTCGCAAGCCCATGAAAGCTCCTTACTTCTCCAATGGTGGTCGGTCGTGGCCATTCTTGGATGGCCTTGATTTTACTTTCATCCACCTTGATCCCCTGTGAACTTACAACAAAGCCTAGAAATGCTAATTGGTCAGTGCAAAAAGTACATTTCTTTATATTAGCATATAGGCGTTCCTTTCGAAGTACTTCTAACACGAGTTTGACATGATGCAAATGGTCCTCTAGGCTTGTGCTATAAATGAGAATATCATCAAAATATACCACTACAAATTTGCCTAAGTACTCACGCAATACATGATTCATTAAGCGCATAAAGGTACTTGGTGCGTTAGTAAGGCTAAATGGCATGACTAACCACTCATATAACCCGTACTTAGTCTTAAATGCAGTTTTCTATTTGTCCCCCTCTTTAATTCTGATTTGATGATATCCAGATTTCAGATCAATTTTTGTGAATATAATTGCCTCATGTAATTCATCTAACATGTCATCTAGACGAGGAATGGGATGGCGATACTTTACCGTTATGGTGTTGATAGCTCGGCAGTCCGTGCACATCCTCCAAGTCTCGTCCTTCTTTGGCACAAGAATGACTGGAACAGCACAAGGGCTTAAGCTTTCTCTTGCCCATCCTTTGCCTAGAAGTTCCTCCACTTGCCTTTGGATCTCCTTGGTCTCCTCGGGGTTGCTTCTATAGGCAGGTCGGTTAGGCAGGGTGCTCCAGGTATGAGGTCTATTTGGTGTTCAATGCCCCTTACGGGTGGCAATCCACTTGGCACGTCGTCTGGAAAAACATCCTCATACTCCTGCAAAAGCTTAATAAAAGAACTAGGCAAGGAAGGGTCAAATGTGTGAGTGCAAGTCGTTACTTCCTTGGTATAAAACAAGAGCATGGTTCGGCCTCCAAGTAGCCCTCTCCTCATATCTTTGGCTTTTGCACTTAATAATATTTTCCCCTCTTGTTTTACCTCATAATCCGTCCCATTTGTTGCCTTTTCCCTTTCATTTTGCAAGGATCGTTTCCTTTCTTTTCTTTCATGTTTTTCACTTTTTTTCCTCTCATCAACTTTCTCACATTCTTGCTGAATTTTCATTTGGTCCTCATACACTTGTTTAGGTGTGAGTGGTGCAAGTGTGATCTTTTTCCCTTTATGAAGGAAAGTGTACATGTTGGTACGACCATCATGGCTAGTGCTCCTATCAAATTGCCATGGTCTACCAAGTAAAATATGGCTAGCCTGCATAGGCACAACATCGCAAAGTACTTCATCCTCATAAGCACCAATTTTAAAGGAGACGAGTACCTGTTGAGACACTCGGATGTCTCCACAATTGTTTAGCCATTGTAGACGATATGGTCGGAGGTGTTCGCGGGTTGGAAGTCCTAGAGCCTCGACCATCACCGCGCTTGCTACATTGGTGTAGCTCCCAGGGTCTATCACCAAACTACACACTTTACCATTTACATGGCATCGAGTGTAGAAAATGTTCTCCCTTTGGATCTCCTCTTCCTTAATGTGCGCGGGTAGTGCGCGCCTTGCAACGAGTCCTAATCCAACGGACTCCTCCAATGGTGGTTGTACGACCGCTTCCATGTCGCCTCCCTCTTCCAGCGGGGGCATTTCCTTGTATTCGTCTTCATCGTCGGATATTACCTCTCCGCTTGGAAGCACGATCATTGTTCTTTGATTTGGACATTGGCTAGCAATATGGCCAAGTCCTTGACACCTCCAACACTTGGTGTCGCGACTCCTGGGCCGTGGAGGTTCATTGCTCAACCTCTTTCCCTTCCTCTTTGGACGGCGTCGGCTTTGGCTTGCCTGCGGTGTTATAGCTTTCCGAGGGCTTGAACCTCTCCTCGGATTGTGACAGCCCCACCTCACCCTAAGGCGAACCAAAGGGTTCGGCGGACCGCCTGCCCAGCTCTCGCCAGGACTACTAATCGGTCACACGTGCTAAACCAAGTGTAAAGAACCCTTCATTAGGGTTAAAACATTCATTTCCAGCATTTCTAAACGTCGAAAAGTCTATCGTTAAGTAAAGCTAACAATAAGCGCGCGAAACGAAAACGAAAACGGGACGAACATGAACAGTGACTGCCACGTCACAATCCGGCCGGAATCTTTTCTTTCGCGTTTGCCGTCCGAACTTGTCCGAACGCGATCCAAACATATCGAAACTTTGAATAAACATAGACAAGTACATTTCCAAGAAAAATACATCATATATACATGAGCAAATATATACACACAACCCACTTTAGGGTTTTACGATTCAAAATGACATGTTCAAATCCCACATTAGGGTTTAATTACAAAAGGCGTTACAAAGAACATTTACACTAGCTTGACCCTTTCTTCAAAGAGTTGTTCCCCTGTAAGGAAAACAAAGATAACGGGAAGGGGGTGAGCTTTCGCTCAATGAGGTACCAAAAGCACAAGTAGTCATGGATCATGGCCATTCACGTATCAATCATACAGTTTATGCACACCAAATAGGGAAGTATATAGACACATCAAGTGTAAAGGATACAGGTGGCTCTCAGGAGCCAAAGTTCTCGTTGCTTTATCCGAACTTGACCAAATAGTAGTTGGCACTCCGCCAACTTTCAAATAAGTAAACCCGTCCAGTAGAACACCGCTTTACGCCGACTCCGCCCACCAAACACCCCCTACCGGGCCGAACACCTCAGCCAGTAATAAAGATTGGTAATACTCGAGTATACCGGAAATCTAGAGTCTCATATACCCAGGATTTCCAAAGAACAGGCACCCCATGGTTCGTTAATTTCCTCGACCAGCCCTTGCTGGGTCGAATCAAGTAACTACCCATGAGGTTGAGCTCAGAGTTAACAGGCACAGGAAGGTCGTTGGATACGCGTCCAAACGACATCATATCAAGTATCAATAACAGATTCAGGTGTACATGAGATCCATAGAAGACACAAGTAACAGAGTCAAGTACATATACAGGAAACAAGTCACACAGGCCAGAGAACGAGTGTTGATAAAGTACACCCTCGTCTCACACCGGACAAACAGATGGTACAGTCATTCAGTTACAATTTGCAAGCACATATACAAAGTTAGGCAACAAGTGAGGGAGTGGTACACTCACCAGTTCACACAAATAACTTCAAACGTTTCCCCTCGAGGGTACTTGGGTCACCGGCACGTCCTAAACCAACAAGGTAAAACAAGTGAGACTCGATTACGAGTCACACGTCTAACCAAGTAAATTACCAAAGCAATACAAAAGTGAAATTTGGAGTGAAAAGGTAGTTGGTGGTCTTAAAGACCATGAACGATCCAAAACCCTTTGTATCTACCCAAAACCATACTTTACTATGATCCACTAACTTCAAATCTAAGAGGAAAAAGGAAAAATAAACTAATTCTAGGAAAACAGGATTTTCCAGTTTTGCGCACCCTCATTGGAAATATCATATCTCACAAGTCTTAAGCCCAAAATTGATAAAATTTATACCATCGGAAAATACACTCAAAGGGGTACAATTACTTAGAAGACATGCTTACAAGATTCGAATCACAAGTTTAGTCAAATTCTAGCCTCCAAGTCGCTGCATCATCCAGTCCAAGACAGAACAGTTATGTAATTTCAGTCAACTTTGGAAAATCACTATAATTCACACAGACAGAACTAGGGTCTGAAATTCACACGGTTTGTAGCCCTATGAGTCTAGTTTAAAATGCAAACAAACAGAACTTAATTCCGATATTCCTACATCGAGTTATAACAGATTTTCCGAGGCTGCTCAGGAATTCCTGCGGAAATTTTGACAGCACTTCGCCTAATTTTCCAACTTTCCATCCTACAAGCAAACATCCAAACCAACCAATTCAATCATAAACTAGTCATTAACCACCATTAGGGTCACAATACCCTTCATTCACCATCAATTGCACCTTAATTAGACAAATTATAGAAAAGCCCCAATTCCCAAAACCCTAAATCTGAAATTTGTGCAAAGCTGGAAATTTTTACAATTGATCACAATTCACACACAAGAGCTCCACTTGGCTCAATTTTAAACCATAAATCCAAGGCTAACTAACATTTCTTATATAAAACAGAAAAATTCCAATAAAATCAGAAATTCACTAAACTTTCAAATAACCCACCAATTTATCCATGAATCCAACTATTAAAGCCACCATAGGCTCTTAATTTGACATTAATGGAACCAAAAGGAAAGTTTCCAAGTAAAATACCTCTTCCCTCAACAAAGCTTGAAGCTTAGGAGCTTAGACACCAATTTTCCTCCACCAATAGCTTCAATCTACCTTAGCAAGGTGTTTTTATGGAGTAAGTTGGAATTTAAACGGTTGGTTTGCAAGATCACTCAAGGAAATGGGACAAGATGAAGCTTTCTTTTTCTTCTTTTCCTCTCTATGTTGCTCGGCCACAAGAGGAAGAAAATGAGAGAGAATTTGGTCAAAATTAGCCTTTTGGTAAAGGTGAAAAAAAATGGTCAAAGTCCAACCTCGAATGAAATTGCGACACGTGGCACCTTATTAATTTCACTCCTATCCTCTTGTCTCACCATGATTAATTCCTCTAGGTAACCTCTAGTCACCTACTAACACCTAGTAATTAAATCTCAGTACGCAAAACTTGACCTAATTGGTCGAATTCTCTCACTTAACGCACTAGCGGGTCCCACGTCCACTATTCGTTCCAAAAATCTCGTAAATTGACTTATACTAGAAAAATATGTTTAAAACCCTATTTGCTCATAAAAATGTCCAGAAAATTCATAGAATAAAGAAAATGTGGAAAACGGTGCAAGGAAATAAATTAAAACCTAGAAATAAGGAAAAATTTCGGGTTCTCACACGGATTGCTAGTACGGCTATAAGAGGGTGATGGTGTAGATAAAGCTCTAGTTGGAACCCCTCCTCTTAAGCCTTCGTTCCACCCTTAAGGCTTTCTTGAACATATCCTTTAATTCCACATGATGGTACATTTCGACCTCGTCTGTGATCTCCGCACGTAGACCACTAAGAAATCTTGCCATGGTAGCTTCTCGGTCTTCCACTATGTCCGCTCTGAGCATGATGATCTCCATCTCCTTATAGTAATCTTCGACACTTTGATTTCCCTGCCTTAAGTTTTGTAACTTGTGGTACAAGTCACGATGGTAATGGCTAGGAACAAAGCGTTTGCGCATAAGGATCTTCAATTCGGACCAAGTGGTGATCTCAATGTCTCAACTACGCCTTCGACTAGTGGTAATTTGATCCCACCAGATGATGGCATACTCGGAGAATGCCATGACCGCGAGTTTCATTTGCTGCTCCTCTGTGTAGTCGTTGCAATTGAACAGGAGTTCAACTTTCTTTTCCCACTCGAGGTAGGCATTTGGGTCGGATTTACCTTCAAAAGGTGGTACTTGCATTTTGATTCCTTTGATTGCCTCCCCCCTTGGTTTGTAGCTCTTGTTGGCTCTCCTCGTGTATGGTCCAATCTCGTCGTCGGAACAATTGGAGCTATCCGACTCATGTTGGATTAATTTCCTTCGGCTCCTACTCTCTTGTGATCCGCTTTGGGCAGCCTCGACTTTGTCATGTCGTTCATGGACAATTTCTAATTTTTGGTCCATGATTCGTCGGATGTCGCCCCTTAGCGATTCGGCAAAGAGTTTGAAGTCAAAAGCCGAGGTACTATCTCCTCCTGCGTTAGACATATTGAGGTAATCCTGCAAGAAAAAGGTTAGTTTCAAAATAAACTCCTCACTCGCTCCCTGAGTGTTTACTCTCACGCTCGTGTTCCGCTCAACTCTCGTTTATGGCTCACAAAATATTCTCAAAGCTTGGTTTTACCTTGAAGAGGTTAGATTAGCTCACACAAGTTGTTCACTGGCCTACCAAAAGTAGATCACTTGACACGTGAGTTGAAGTTTTAGGGACTCGAACAGATTTGGAACTCACTAAGACAAATACTTGCGGATCAGATTTGGAATTTAAATAATGAGACAAGTAGTGGACTGATCAGCTATGAAGAATGGGAAAGTCAAACTTAATAAGTGACTCAACCGACTCTCTTAAAGCAAGAGACAAAGTGGAGGAAATTTATGGATCCTAGAAGGACTTACCCAATCTTGCACTCGGCTATTTTTTTGGAAGGTGTAAGACAAGGACTTTTTGGACTTTTGTGTAGGAGTTGCGGCTGGATGTAGGAGTTTCCCCACTTTGCACAATGTTCCAATCAGATTTGGTATTCCAAGTGAATTAGGATTTGTGTACAAACCCAAGTGAACGAGGTTTCCAAGTTCCAATAGGTTTCCTTATTGTGGTAGATCCGAACCTGGTTTCTTGTTTCTTCCTTGTGTTCTTTTTTTTTTTACGCAAACCAGATTGTTTTCTTTTGTTTTTCTTTTCTCCCAAGTCAGATGCAACTCAAGACAGATTCGGCTATTACTTTGGACAAGAACAGCCGCCCCTTCAAGATTCAAGAATTAGATGGATTGATTTCAAGAACTTCAAGAACTACTCACGGTTTTCCAGATTTTCGTCCAAGAACCCTTTGGCAATTCAAGAATTGAATCAAGGCTCCTCAAGAACAAGGTAAGACAGCCTTATAGTAGTGCAAGAGACAAAAATTTCCCAACCCTCTTGTTCAAGAAATCCGAATTGCTTTAATCAAGATTAGCGACCAGATTTCTGTTTGGTTTCTTTTTTTTTTTGCAACAATTGTAGACCCTAAGACACGACAATCAATACAATTCGGACAGAAACAAAAACAAGAGCTGATCAGCAACAACAAGACACAATACGGACAGAAACGTAAGAAGGAAATTGACGACAAATTTTTTTTTTTTTGTGTTTTTCGTTGGGCAAAAGGCAGAATTGACACGACAAAATAAGACTCAAACAAACAAGAAAAGGTAGGATATAACCTGGAAGTTGTCAACTACTCTGATTACCAGATGATACGAACCCAACCGTACTTGGCGAACTCGTATTCCAACAACACAGGATCTAGACAAGCGACTCCAGATTTGAATGAGCGGAACCCTAAACCCCTTAGAATCCCTTGGATGAGAACTAAGATTGATTCTTAACCCTCAAGAAAAGATTAAAGGAACTTATGGTTAATGGTAGAACGGCGCCACGAGCAAGTGTGATTCTTGCTTAATAAGCCAAGAAGAACACTTAGAACAAAATCTAAGATATTCAAAGTTATCCGACGCTAAGAGAATACTCTTAAAACTGAAATTTGATTAATGATTATTGAATGATAACAAACTCGGCCAGCCTTTTATTTATAGGCTTTGGTATCCTTAAACCTAACTAGTAATGGAAAACGTTATTAACTCCTAACCCTAACTTACTAAGGAAATTAACAAACGAATGGAACTTGCTAAATTCGGCCCTTATAGACAAGGGCTGGTTGGCTAAGGCCCAACATGGGCTGCCAATCCTTATTCTCAAGCCTACATTAGACTCTCAACTTGGCAATGAGGCCCATCAAGCAATCCGTGCTTTCTTTAGTCAACCGTGGCTTCACCAAGGACTTGGAGTAGGCTCACCATTGTGTGATTATCCTCTTGAATCCTTCTAATGCGTGTATGAACAATTTGGAGAAATGTTTGGAGGTTCTCACGCATCTTTCTTGTCCTTGCTCGAGTCATCGGTCCAAGGTTTATCGATGGTGCACATAGGTCATCCTTACTCGAGCCCTGTGAAGTGACGACTTGAGTGCTTGGTGGTTCCTCATCACTCAACCTTCTTTTCCCACTCAAGGTAGGCATTCGGGTCGGATTTCCCTTCAAAGGGTGGCACTTGCATTTTGATTCCTTTGATCGCCTCTCCCCTTGGTTTGTAGCTCTTGTTGGTTCTCCTCGTGTGTGGTCCAATTTCATCGTCGGAATAATTGGAGCTATCCAACTCATGTTGGATGATTTCCTTCGGTTTCAGCTCCCTTGTGATCCGCTTTGGGTAGCTTCGACTTTGTCAAGCCGTTCATGGACAATTTCTAGTTTTTGGTCCATGATTCGTCGGACATCACCCCCTAGCGATTCGGCAAAGAGCTTAAATTCAAAGGCTGAGGCACTATTTCCTCCTGCGTTAGACATGCTGAGGTAATCCTGCAAGAAAAGGTTAGTTTTGAAAATAATCTCCTCACTCGCTTCCTTAGTGTTTACTCTCGCGCTCGTGTTTCGCTCAACTCTCGTTTATGGCTCACAAAAGCTTGATTTTTACCTTTGAAGAGGTTAGATCAGTTCAATAAGTTGTTTAATGGCCCACCAAGAGTAGTTCACTAGGTGCGTGAGATGAGTTTTAGGGACGCGAACAGATTTGGAACTCAACTAAGGCAAGTATTTGCGGATCAGATTTGGAATTGAATAATGAGACAAGTAGTGGACTGATCAGCTATGAAAAATGGACAAGTAAAAACTTAACAAGTGACTCAACCGACTCTATTAAAGCAAGAGACAAAATGGCGGAAGTTTATGGATCCTAGAAAGACTTACCCGGTCTTGCACTTGACTTTTTTTTTTTGGAAGGTGTAAGACACGACTTCTTGGACCTTTTTTTGGGCAGGTGTTGCGGCTGGTGTAGGAGTTTCCTACGTTGCACAAGGTACCAATCTGATTTGGTATCCCAAGTAGAACTAGGATTTGTGGACAAACCCAAGTCAACTAGGTTTCCAAATTCCAATCAGTTTCCTAATGTAGTAGTAAGTCCGAATCTGGTTTCTTGTTTCCTTTTTCTTTGTTGCGTTTTTTTTTTGATGCAAACCAGATTGTTTTCTTTTGTTTTCTCTTCTCCCAAGTCAGATGCAACTCAAGACAGATTCGGCTATTACTTTGGACAAGAACAGCCGCCCCTTCAAGATTCAAGAATTAGATGGATTGATTTCAAGAACTTCAAGAACTACTCACGGTTTTCCAGATTTTCACTCCTCAAGAATAAGGTAAGACAGCCTTATAGCCTTACATAGGGAAGAAAACCTAAAGTGATGTGGATTATTTCCTAAGGACTAAAGGACTTAGTTTCGGCCACAAAGGCCTAGTGGCCTGGCCGAACCTATGAGGACACTTTAACAACTAAAGTAAAGCAAGATAATGGACTATTAAGCCCTTATGATGTGTGCATGGACCTTAGCCCAAGTAATGACCCAGTTCGAGTTCCATTGGGCCCAGTCACACGTGTACGGGCCAAGCACTTCAAGGAGTCACTCCAAGTCCTTGTGCGAAATGTTCAAGACCAACAATGATGCGGTTGAGCACGAGGCCCATGGTGCTCAGGTAGACCCTGTGAAGGTGCCCCAAGGCCTAGTGACACGAGCACGAGCTAAGAGATTCAAGGAGTCGCTTCGAGCCTTGGTTCATGCCGTCCAAGCCCAAGAGAAACCGCCCATTGAAGGGATTGAGTTGGAAGATCCTTGCAAGACTACCGAAGTGTTGCTTACAATTGAGGATGCAAGTGGTCAAACTCCAAACGGCGGAGTGGGCCGCTGAGCTGTTCGGGGGTTTATTAGGGTTTAGTCAAGGCTATAAATAGCCTTAAGTGATGTTTTACATTCAGTTTTCTGATATTATTCAATAAAATTCTAGAATTTCGTCCATTGATTGTGGCAAGTTCTTTTAGCTTGTGAAAGCTAGTTTGAACATCCTAGAATTGATCCTAGGTTGTTTATTGACTTATCAATCAAGCAACACACTTGATTGTGGCGTCCTCTACTGTTGAATCCGTTCTTGAGTGGTCCAAGTTTGGGTTTGACTCCATTCGTCTTGCAACGTGTCCTCTAAGATCCTAAGATAGCTTCCGCGCTCACATCATCTGGTAATTAGAGCTAGTTAGAGGTATCACATATATCCCTTTTTATTGTTTTCAAGTCTATTTTTTTTCATCTTCCAAAAGTCGTAGCTAAGTGTTAGGGTTTTGTCGTGGCCGTTGGAACTTCTTGTGCCAAGACCGCAAATCTGTTTTGGTGTCGTTATGGTTGCTGTCCGAATTTTTCAGTTTTAATTCTTCGTGGATTGTGTCTGCATTGTGGTGTTTGGTGCTGGTTCTTTGTATTTGTCCTCCAAGAAAACAAAAAAAAAATTGCGGCGGCTAGGGTTTCTTCTCCTTCTTGTCGCATCTTGCATTGGGTTGTCTTGCGTCGCAAATCTGTCCAGGTTGTGTTCTCCGTTATTTGCTGTTAGATCGTGGTCTAATCTGGTTGGTTGTTGTGTGTTTGGGTCGTGTAAACAACCAGCAAAAAAAAAAAAGTGTTGCGTACCTTATTGCTGTTTTGAACCGTGGCTAGAATTGTTCCTTTTGGTGGCTGCCGAACCTGTTTGCCCTTTGCCCCTTGAATATTTGTGTTGTTTCTTGCATACCAAAACACAATTTGGGAAGTTCTTGAGCTTCTTGATCAAGAATCTTGAAGTTCTTGGATCCATCAAAACTGATTTGGTGATTCTTGATTACACAAGCAAGGGTTTCTTGATACTTGAAAGAACTTTCAATCTTGTTGACAAATCTTGAACTTGGATCCGAATACAAGGAGTTTTGGGACTGGAATTACGTTGTGAAAGAATCTGATTGAGCCAAAAAAAAAAGAAAGAAACAAGAGAAAGAAAGAAACGAAAAAGAAAAAAAAAGAGAGGAAAGAAGGTAGCATCAGTTCTAGTCTCCTTCTTGGAAAACAAGTCCCATTCTTGATCCACTTCTAATCCTAAGGCTATTAGGATTGAAGTCAACCAAGAAAACAAATCCACACCTTCCTAAAACACTTTGAACCTTCCACATCAGCCCCAAACAGCCTTAAACAGTGTGAGAACCCGAAATTTTTCCTTATTTCTAGGTCTTAATTTATTTCCTTGCACCGTTTTCCACATTTTCTTTATTCTATGAATTTTCTGGACATTTTTATGAGCAAATAGGGTTTTAAACATATTTTTCTAGTATAAGTCAATTTACGAGATTTTTGGAACAAATAGTGGACGTGGGACCCGCTAGTGCGTTAAGTGAGAGAAATTCGACCAATTAGGTCAAGTTTTTGCGTACTGAGATTTAATTACTAGGTGTTAGTAGGTGACTAGAGGTTACCTAGAGGGAATAATCATGGTGAGACAAGAGGATAGGAGTGAAATTAATAAGGTGCCACGTGTCGCAATTTCATTCGAGGTTGGACTTTGACCATTTTTTTCACCTTTACCAAAAGGCTAATTTTGACCAAATTCTCTCTCATTTTCTTCCTCTTGGGGCGAGCAACATAGAGAGAAAAAGAAGAAAAGAAAGCTTCATCTTGTCCCATTTCCTTGAGTGATCTTGCAAACCAACCGTTTAAATTCCAACTTACTCCATAAAAACACCTTGCTAAGGTAGATTGAAGCTATTGGTGGAGGAAATTGGTGTCTAAGCTCCTAAGCTTCAAGCTTTGTTGAGGGAAGAGGTATTTTACTTGGAAACTTTCCTTTTGGTTCCATTAATGTCAAATTAAGAGCCTATGGTGGCTTAATAGTTGGATTCATGGATAAATTGGTGGTTTATTTGAAAGTTTAGTGAATTTCTGATTTTATTGGAATTTTTCTGTTTTATATAAGAAATGTTAGTTAGCCTTGGATTTATGGTTTAAAATTGAGCCAAATGGAGCTCTTGTGTGTGAATTGTGATCAATTGTGAAAATTTCCAGCTTTGCACAAAATTTCAGATTTAGGGTTTTGGGAATTGGGGCTTTTCTATAATTGTCTAATTAAGGTGCAATTGATGGTGAATGAAGGGTATTGTGACCCTAATGGTGGTTAATGACTAGTTTATGATTGAATTGGTTGGTTTGGATGTTTGCTTGTAGGATGGAAAGTTGGAAAATTAGGCGAAGTGCTGTCAAAATTTCCGCAGGAATTCCTGAGCAGTCTCGGGAAATCTGTTATAACTCGATGTAGGAATATCGGAATTAAGTTCTGTTTGTTGCATTTTAAACTAGACTCATAGGGCTACAAACCGTGTGAATTTCAGACCCTAGTTCTGTCTGTGTGAATTATAGTGATTTTCCAAAGTTGACTGAAATTACATACCTGTTCTGTCTTGGACTGGATGATGCAGCGACTTGAGGCTAGAATTTGACTAACTTGTGATTCGAATCTTGTTAAGCATGTCTTCTAAGTAATTGTATCCCTTTGAGTGTATTTTCCGATGGTATAAATTTTATCAATTTTGGCTTAAGACTTGTGAGATATGATATTTCCAATGAGGGTGCGCAAAACTGGAAAATCCTGTTTCCTAGAATTAGTTTTATTTTCCTTTTTCCTCTTAGATTTGAAGTTAGTGGATCATAGTAAGTATGGTTTTGGGTAGATACAAAGGGTTTTGGATCGTTCATGTCTTTAAGACCACCAACTACCTTTTCACTCCAAAATTTCACTTTTGTATTGCTTTGGTAATTTACTTGGTTAGACGTGTGACTCGTAATCGAGTCTCACTTGTTTTACCTTGTTGGTTTAGGACGTGCCGGTGACCCAAGTACCTCGAGGGGAAACGTTTGAAGTTATTTGTGTGAACTGGTGAGTGTACCACTCCCCTCACTTGTTGCCTAACTTTGTATATGTGCTTGCAAATTGTAACTTGAATGACTGTACCATCTGTTTGTCCGGTGTGAGACGAGGGTGTACTTTATCACACTCGTTCTCTGGCCTGTGTGACTTGTTTCCTGTATATGTACTTGACTCTGTTACTTGTGTCTTCTATGGATCTCATGTACACCTGAATCTGTTATTGATACTTGATATGATGTCGTTTGGACGCGTATCCAACGACCTTCCTGTGCCTGTTAACTCTGAGCTCAACCTCATGGGTAGTTACTTGATTCGACCCAGCAAGGGCTTGGTCGAGGAAATTAACGAACCATGGGTGCCTGTTCTTTGGAAATCCTGGGTATATGAGACTCTAGATTTCCGGTATACTCGAGTATTACCAATCTTTATTACTGCTGAGGTGTTCGGGCCCGGTAGGGGGTTGTTTGGTGGGCGGAGTCGGCGTAAAGCGGTGTTCTACTGGACGGGTTACTTATTTGAAAGTTGGCGGAGTGCCAACTACTATTTGGTCAAGTTCGGATAAAGCAACGAGAACTTTGGCTCCTGAGAGCCACCTGTATCCTTTACACTTGATGTGTCTATATACTTCCCTATTTGGTGTGCATAACTGTATGATTGATACGTGAAATGCCATGATCCATGACTACTTGTGCTTTTGGTACCTCATTGAGCGAAAGCTCACCCCCTTCCCGTTATCTTTGTTTTCCTTACAGGGAACAACTCTTTTGAAGAAAGGGTCAAGCTAGTGTAAATGTTCTTTTGTAACGCCTTTTGTAATTAAACCCTAATGTGGGATTTGAACATGTCATTTTGAATCGTAAAACCCTAAAGTGGGTTGTGTGTATATATTTGCTCATGTATATATGATGTATTTTCTTGGAAATGTACTTGTCTATGTTTATTCAAAGTTTCGATATGTTTGGATCGCGTTCGGACAAGTTCGGACGGCAAACGCGAAAGAAAAGATTTCCGGCCGGATTGTGACGTGGCAGTCACTGTTCATGTTCGTCCCGTTTTCGTTTTCGTTTCGCGCGCTTATTGTTAGCTTTACTTAACGATAGACTTTTCGAACGTTTAGAAATGCTGGAAATGAATGTTTTAACCCTAATGAAGGGTTCTTTACACTTGGTTTAGCACGTGTGACCGATTAGTAGTCCTGGCGAGAGCTGGGCAGGCGGTCCGCCGAACCCTTTGGTTCGCCTTAGGGTGAGGTGGGGCTGTCACAAGTGGTATCAGAGCCACGTCGCGTGGTCTCTGCGCGGAGTGAGCTTGGGCCGAGTGGTGTTATGGTCTTGACTTTGTGAATGCGTTCAAAGGATTAAGTACTTTTCTTGGGCGTAAGCTACGAATCGTGTAAGTTATAAGTGTAAAAATCCTTAATATGGGACTTGAGGAAGATAGGTATGTATGTCGGGTAGGAATCTTTAATATAGATGATTTACTCTTGGGACCGGCCGGCTCGAGTTGTGAAATATCTTATTTTGGATTCTTGCGCCCGAATACGCATGAGATGAGGGCCTAGGTTAGAAATGACTTGGGCAGACTAGAACGTGATTCTATGGTACTTTGAATGACATATTGGGGTTTCATTAAGTGCGGTTAGCCTGTTTAAGATATAAACCATGTTATTCTTGTAGGCTTGGGTGGAGCTCGTAGAGCAGCTTGAGATGAGCCATGTTTGACTCTGTGAGAGGGTAGTCACGAGAAGGGAAAATCTCTTAGTTAGTTGTTTCGTACTCTTGGGCTCAGCTTGTACATTATATTATGGAGAACTCCGATGCTTTCATGGGATTTCTTTTATCCGCATTTGACTGACTGCTACTGTGTGAGTTGTCTGATAAAATTGCATTATATGTATATTTGCTTTTGAGTTGTGTCTGCTTTTGTTACTTGTGTCTGCATATATTTGTTTTAATATTATATTCGCGTTTCAACCCTAGATTGGTTAGACCTATGGAAGGGACTCGTAGTGGCCGAGGCCGTGGTCGCGGTAATAGGCAACCTTCGACTGATAGGGTTAATCGGGAACCCACACCTGAGCTTAATCCTGAACCTAGAATCGACCCGAATGTGCAAGTGGCCGCCGCAATTCAAAGAATAACTGACTTGTTGGCCCACGTAGTGGAGCATCAGGGCCAACACCCTCCCCATAACCCTGGAAACCCTGGTGAGCATGTTGAGAGCGAAGATCGAGCTCTCGAAAGGTTTCAAAAGTTCTCCCCGCGAAATTTCTGGGAGGACCGGATCCGGACGTGGCCGAACGGTGGCTGGAGAAAATGGTAGACATTTTTGCGGCCCTACATTATTCGGAGGAGAGACAGGTTACTTTTGCTGTCTTTCAATTGGAGGGAGCTGCCCGTTCCTGGTGGAACGTTATACGTATGAAGTGGGAAAGAGAAACCACGCCACGGACATGGGCAAACTTTATCCGAGAATTCAATGTAAAATACTTCCCACCTTTAGTCCAGGAGAAGAAGGAGGATGAGTTCCTTAGGTTGCGCCAGGGCACGCAATCGGTGGCCGAGTACGAGAGTCAGTTTACACGGTTGTCTAAGTTTGCGCCTGAATTGATTGTAACTGAACAAAGACGGATAAGACGTTTTATCCAAGGATTGAATGTTGAGATTCAAAAGGACCTAGCTGTAGCCCAACTTAGTACTTTTAGTGACGCCGTGGAGAAAGCCCAGCGAGTTGAAAATGCGAGGGTACAAGTTAGAAACTTTCAAACCAAGAAAAGGGGATTTCCTGGGAGTGACTTGGAACAAGAAGATAAGAGTGCGCCATCTAAATTTGAAAAGGGAAATGGAGGAACGCGATTTCCGGGGACATCAGGAAGTATCACACAGGAGGCTCGACCTCTGCTTCTCGTGGTTCCTGCGGGTACTGTGGGAAGCCAAACCACACGGAGGATGTCTGCTGGAAGAAAGGAAGAAAATGCCTACGATGCGGAAGTGCAGATCATCACATCGCGAATTGCCCAAGCCTGTCTCGAGAAGGGAGTGAGAACCGGCAACCGACCAAACCCAATTCCAACCAGTTGAAAGGGGAAGGGACTGGACCGAAGGTGTCGGCTCGGGCATATTCCCTAGAGTCACATCAAGACCTTGACTCGTATGATGACGTGGAAGGTAAGAAAAATTTCGAGGACGAAATTTCTTTAAGAGGAAGAGAGTGTGAGAACCCGAAATTTTTCCTTATTTCTAGGTTTTAATTTATTTCCTTGCACCGTTTTCCACATTTTCTTTATTCTATGAATTTTCTGGACATTTTTATGAGCAAATAGGGTTTTAAACATATTTTTCTAGTATAAGTCAATTTACGAGATTTTTGGAACGAATAGTGGACGTGGGACCCGCTAGTGCGTTAAGTGAGAGAAATTCGACCAATTAGGTCAAGTTTTGCGTACTGAGATTTAATTACTAGGTGTTAGTAGGTGACTAGAGGTTACCTAGAGGAATTAATCATGGTGAGACAAGAGGATAGGAGTGAAATTAATAAGGTGCCACGTGTCGCAATTTCATTCGAGGTTGGACTTTGACCATTTTTTTCACCTTTACCAAAAGGCTAATTTTGACCAAATTCTCTCTCATTTTCTTCCTCTTGTGGCCGAGCAACATAGAGAGAAAAAGAAGAAAAAGAAAGCTTCATCTTGTCCCATTTCCTTGAGTGATCTTGCAAACCAACCGTTTAAATTCCAACTTACTCCATAAAAACACCTTGCTAAGGTAGATTGAAGCTATTGGTGGAGGAAAATTGGTGTCTAAGCTCCTAAGCTTCAAGCTTTGTTGAGGGAAGAGGTATTTTACTTGGAAACTTTCCTTTTGGTTCCATTAATGTCAAATTAAGAGCCTATGGTGGCTTAATAGTTGGATTCATGGATAAATTGGTGGTTTATTTGAAAGTTTAGTGAATTTCTGATTTTATTGGAATTTTTCTGTTTTATATAAGAAATGTTAGTTAGCCTTGGATTTATGGTTTAAAATTGAGCCAAATGGAGCTCTTGTGTGTGAATTGTGATCAATTGTGAAAATTTCCAGCTTTGCACAAAATTTCAGATTTAGGGTTTTGGGAATTGGGGCTTTTCTATAATTGTCTAATTAAGGTGCAATTGATGGTGAATGAAGGGTATTGTGACCCTAATGGTGGTTAATGACTAGTTTATGATTGAATTGGTTGGTTTGGATGTTTGCTTGTAGGATGGAAAGTTGGAAAATTAGGCGAAGTGCTGTCAAAATTTCCGCAGGAATTCCTGAGCAGTCTCGGGAAATCTGTTATAACTCGATGTAGGAATATCGGAATTAAGTTCTGTTTGTTGCATTTTAAACTAGACTCATAGGGCTACAAACCGTGTGAATTTCAGACCCTAGTTCTGTCTGTGTGAATTATAGTGATTTTCCAAAGTTGACTGAAATTACATACCTGTTCTGTCTTGGACTGGATGATGCAGCGACTTGAGGCTAGAATTTGACTAACTTGTGATTCGAATCTTGTAAGCATGTCTTCTAAGTAATTGTACCCCTTTGAGTGTATTTTCCGATGGTATAAATTTTATCAATTTTGGGCTTAAGACTTGTGAGATATGATATTTCCAATGAGGGTGCGCAAAACTGGAAAATCCTGTTTTCCTAGAATTAGTTTTATTTTCCTTTTCCCTCTTAGATTTGAAGTTAGTGGATCATTAGTAAGTATGGTTTGGGTAGATACAAAGGGTTTTGGATCGTTTCATGTCTTTAAGGACCACTAACTACCTTTTTCACTCCAAAATTTCACTTTTGTATTGCTTTGGTAATTTACTTGGTTAGACGTGTGACTCGTAATCGAGTCTTCACTTGTTTTACCTTGTTGGTTTAGGAACGTGCCGGTGACCCAAGTACCTCGAGGGGAACGTTTGAAGTTATTGTGTGAACTGGTGAGTGTACCACTCCCCTCACTTGTTTGCCTAACTTTGTATATGTGCTTGCAAATTGTAACTTGAATGACTGTACCATCTGTTTTGTCCGGTATGAGACGAGGGTGTACTTTATCACACTCGTTCTCTGGCCTGTGTGACTTGTTTCCTGTATATGTACTTGACTCTGTTACTTGTGTCTTCTATGGATCTCATGTACACCTGAATCTGTTATTGATACTTGATATGATGTCGTTTGGAACGCGTATCCAACGACCTTCCTGTGCCTGTTAACTCTGAGCTCAACCTCATGGTAGTTACTTGATTCGACCCAGCAAGGGGCTTGGTCGAGGAAATTAACGAACCATGGGTGCCTGTTCTTTGGAAATCCTGGGTATATGAGACTCTAGATTTCCGGTATACTCGAGTATTACCAATCTTTATTACTGCTGAGGTGTTCGGCCCGGTAGGGGGTTGTTTGGTGGGCGGAGGTCGGCGTAAAGCGGTGTTCTACTGGACGGGTTACTTATTTGAAAGTTGGCGGAGTGCCAACTACTATTTGGTCAAGTTCGGATAAAGCAAACGAGAACTTTGGCTCCTGAGAGCCACCTGTATCCTTTACACTTGATGTGTCTATATACTTCCCTATTTGGTGTGCATAACTGTATGATTGATACGTGAAATGCCATGATCCATGACTACTTGTGCTTTTGGTACCTCATTGAGCGAAAGCTCACCCCCTTCCCGTTATCTTTGTTTTCCTTACAGGGAACAACTCTTTTGAAGAAAGGGTCAAGCTAGTGTAAATGTTCTTTTGTAACGCCTTTGTAATTAAACCCTAATGTGGGATTTGAACATGTCATTTTTGAATCGTAAAACCCTAGAGTGGGTTGCGTGTATATATTTGCTCATGTATATATGATGTATTTTCTTGGAAATGTACTTGTCTATGTTTATTCAAAGTTTCGATATGTTTGGAACGCGTTCGGACAAGTTCGGACGGCAAACGCGAAAGAAAAGATTTCCGGCCGGATTGTGACGTGGCAGTCACTGTTCATGTTCGTCCCGTTTTTTTCGTTTTCGTTTCGTGCGCTTATTGTTAGCTTTACTTAACGGTAGAACTTTTCGAACGTTTAGAAATGCTGGAAATGAATGTTTTAACCCTAATGAAGGGTTCTTTTACACTTGGTTTAGCACGTGTGACCGATTAGTAGTCCTGGCGAGAGCTGGGCAGGCGGTCCGCCGAACCCTTTGGTTCGCCTTAGGGTGAGGTGGGGCTGTCACAAACAGCCTGCCCAATACCCCAATTCAGTCCAAACCCCAAGCCAACCGCCACCACCCTTGAAGCCAACATAGCTCGCGATCTTGGATCGGTTGCGCCGCACATTGTGACCCGATCTGAATCAATTTTAAGGCCTGACCTATACACCAAACCCGCACCAAAATACCCCAAAAGTCTTGACCAAAAGGCCTCGAAACAGCAGCTCCACAAATTCCAGAAAATTTGGTCTTCGGGTAGAGTTTTCTAGGATTTTCAAAATTTCAGCCTTGAGGTCATTTATCTTGATTTCTTTTTGAGTCATTAGTTGTTGTTAGCCATAATCTGAGTTGTAAGTCACGTCTAGGTCCTCATTCACCTCCATTCGTTGCTACTATCTTGTGTCACTTGTTGACTAGTCAAGAACGTACCTTGCGGTGACGCCTAGTTTGTTCAACCCGAACAACTAGCAAGCCAAGGAATTGCTTGGTGAGATTATTAGAGAGTGATACACGAGAGTGAGTGACCTATAAATTGTATAAAAAAAAGGAGAAAAAAAAAGAAAAAAAAGAGGAAGTCCTTTTTGTTTTATTTTCTTTTGCAGGTGTGACAAAGCATGTCTAGTGGAGTTGGTGACCAAGCAATGGACCTTCAACTACACCTAGATATCATGATGGGGGAGTTCAAGCGATTGCTTAAGAACTCCATTGAGCCATTGCATGACCGGATTGATCACTCGAGACCCTTAACCTAGCTCGAGTAAAGGCAAAGAATCGGCGTACTCCAATGATGAAGAGGATCCATTTGAGGGGAGGTGCCAATCTGACCACCGTGCACAAAGGCGTGGAGATGACGCCATTAAGGGTGTTAAACTCAAAATCCCTTCCTTCCAAGGCAAGTCCGACCCCGAAGCTTACTTGGAATGGGAAAGGAAGATCGAATTGGTCTTCGAGTGCCACACTTACACGGAGGAGCAAAAGGTGAAACTTGCAGCCGTGGAGTTCACCGACTACGCCTCCATTTGGTAGGACCAACTTCAACTCAGCCGAAGGAGAAACCGTGAGAGGTCCGTGGAGACTTGGGACGAAATGAGGAGTCCTAATGAGAAAACGATTCGTCCCAAGCTACTTTAGCCGCGAATTACACCGACGGTTACAATCTCTCACTCAAGGATCCTTGTCAGTCGAGGACTATTACAAGGAAATGGAGATGGCGATCATGAAGGCGGATTTACATGAGGATAGTGAAGCCACAATGGCTCGATTTTTGCATGGTTTGAGGCCCGAGATTGCCGAAGTAGTGGAACTCCAACACTACCTCGACATGAATGAAATGTTAGAGAAGGCGGTGACAATTGAACGGCACCTCAAGAGGAGGGGTAGTACACGGCCTAGCACCACTTACCAAGCTGGAAATTGGCGCGGCCCTCAACCGAAAAGGGAGGAGAAGCCCACGGCTTCTTCTCAACCTCCAAGGCCGAATGCTTTTCCATCCAAAGCAACGGCCAAGCCTGAATTTAAGGCTACTAGTGGAGCTTCCAAACCGCGAGGGCGCGACACTAAGTGCTTTAAGTGTCAAAGCTTTGGTCATCTCAATGCGCCAACCAAAGGACTATGCTACTGTTGCTGAATGGGGAGGTTGTATCAGATGAGGAAGAGGAGTACGACGGAATGCCACCTCTAGAGGAGGAAGAAAATGATTCAAGTGAAGAGATACCTACACATGAGGAGATTGGATGCTTAGTAGTTCGAAAGGTCCTCACTACCCGCGCCTAGGAGGAGGACATGGAGATACAACGTGACAACCTTTTCTACACGAGATGTCATATCAAGGATAAGGTTTGTAGTGTTGTTATTGATAGTGGGAGTTGTGCCAATGTAGCTAGTCTACTCATGGTAGAGAAGCTAGGGCTCCCAGTCATCAAACATCCTAGACCTTATCGCCTTCAATGGTTGAACAATGAAGGGGAAGTCCGTGTATTCCGGCAAGTGAAAGTGCCATTCCGAATTGGCAAGTATGAAGATGAAGTCACGTGCGACGTAGTGCCAATGCAAGCAAGCCATCTCATTCTTGGGTAACCTTGGCAATACGACCGAGATGTGGAGTTCAGAGGAAGAGCCAACAAATACGTCTTCAACTCATTGTAATCGAAAAGTGACTCTTGTACCCCTCTCCCAAAACAAGTGTACGAGGATCAAATGAAACTCCAAAAGGAGTATGAGTTAGAACTTGAGAGGAAAAGGCAAGAAAAAAGTGAGGAGAAAAAAATTGAGAGTATGGCCGAACCTCTAGGGAAGAAAAAGGCTACAAGTGAGTCGGCCATGAGGGAAGGAAACAAAGGGAAGCTAAGCTTGCTAGCAAAAGCCAAAGATGTAAAGCGAGCTTTGTCTTCCAACCAACTCTTACTTGTACTTGTGTGCAAAGAAGAGTTGGTCATGTCATCTATTCCTACTGACTCTTTACCTCCTCGTGTCTTGTCTCTTTGCAGGAATTTGAGGACATCTTTCCTGAGGATGTGCCCGATGGACTACCACCCCTAAGGGGAATCGAGCACCAGATTGACCTCATTCCTGGAGCCCCATTGCCTAACAAGCCAGCCTATCGCATGGGCCCCGATGAAACAAAGGAATTGCAAAGGCAAGTGGAGGAGTTGCTAAGGAAAGGCTGGGCTCGAGAAAGCCTCAGTCCATGTGCCATACCAGTGATCCTAGTGCCAAAGAAAGATGGTACTTGGAGGATGTGCACCGATTGTAGAGCAGTCAACGCTATCACGGTAAAGTATCGTCACCCTATCCCTAGACTAGATGATATGTTAGATGAACTGCATGGTGCCATCATTTTTACCAAAATTGATTTGAAAAATGGTTACCACCAAATAAGAATGAAAGAAGGTGATGAGTGGAAAACCGCTTTCAAAACCAAACATGGTCTATACGAGTGGTTAGTAATGCCTTTTGGCTTAACTAATGCACCTAGTACTTTCATGCGTTTAATGAACCATGTCTTGAGATCTTTTCTTGGGAAATTTGGAGTGGTTTACTTTGACGATATTCTCATTTATAGTAGAAGCTTAGAGGAACACCTTGAGCACCTCAAAGCTGTTTTTGACGTACTTCGAAGGGAAAAGCTATATGCCAACCTTAAGAAGTGCACATTTTGCACTGACCGTGTTGTGTTTCTAGGATATGTTGTAAGTGCGCAGGGTATTCATGTAGACAAAGAGAAGATTACGGCCATCCAAGAGTGGCTCACGCCTACCTCTGTAAGTGAAGTGCGCAGCTTCCATGGGTTAGCAAGCTTCTATCGCCGCTTTGTGAAGGATTTTAGCACCATTGCCGCTCCTCTCACCGCGGTCATGAAGAAGAATGAGAAGTTCTTTTGGGAGAAAGCACAAGATAAGGCTTTCCAATTGCTCAAATACAAACTCACACATGCACAACTTTTTGCACTACCTAACTTTGATCTTACTTTTGAAGTGGAATGTGATGCATCAGGTGTAGGAGTAGGAGCCGTACTCATGCAAGGAGGGAAACCAATTGCCTACTTCAGTGAGAAGTTGAATGGCACGGCTCTCAACTATTCGACCTATGACAAGGAGTTGCTTGCCTTTGTACGTGCTTTGGAGACCTGGCAACACTACCTACGCGCAAGGGAATTCGTCATCACGACCGATCATGAGTCCCTTAAGCACCTCAAGGGACAACAAAAGCTGAGCAAAAGGCATGCCCGATGGGTAGCCTTCATCGAGTCCTTTCGTACGTCATCAAGTACAAGACAGGTAAGTCTAACGTAGTGGCTGACGCTTTATCTCGTAGACATATTTTGCTCACTACTTTAGATGCTAAACTCCTAGGCTCGAGCTCATGAAGGAGTTGTACAAGGATGACTTGGACTTTTCGAATGCTTATGCAAATTGGGGAAAATCTGACTTTGAAAAATTCTTTGTGCATGATGGGTTCTTGTTTTATATTACCAAGTTGTGCATTCCCCGAGGGTCCATACGTGATTTACTTGTTCATGAGTCACATAGTGGTGGACTAATGGGCACTTTGGTGTCACCAAGACATTAGCTGTGTTGCAGGAACACTTCCATTGGCCCCGCATGCGCAGGGACATGGAGAGGATTGTTGAAAGATGTGGTGTATGCCACAAGGCTAAGTCTCGGGTCAACCCACACGGTTTGTATACTCCTTTACCCATACCTCACCAACCTTGGGTTGATATTTCCATGGATTTCGTGCTTGGTTTACCTCGTTCTAAGCGTGGCCATGACTCTATATTTGTTGTGGTAGATACATTCTCCAAAATGGCTCACTTTATTGCATGTCATAAAACGGATGATGCTTTACACATTGCTGACTTATTCTTTAAAGAAGTTGTTCGTTTGCATGGCATACCTAGGACTATAGTGTCTGATAGAGATGTCAAGTTTTTGAGCTATTTTTGGAAGTCCTTATGGGGTCGGTTGGGAACCAAACTGTTGTTCTCTACCTCTAGTCATCCTCAAACGGATGGACAAACTGAGGTAGTCAATAGGACCTTATCCACACTCCTACGTGCAATCATAAAGAAGAATCTCAAGTCATGGGAGGAGCGTCTACCTCATGTTGAGTTCGCATACAATAGGGTTGTGCATAGTGCTACACAATTCTCACCATTTGAAGTTGTGTATGGTTTTAACCCCTTAACTCCCTTAGATTTGTTGCCCTTACCTTCTTCTGAGCATGTGAACTTAGATGGCAAGAAGAAAGCTGAGTTCGTGAGATCATTGCATGACAAGGTTCATGCCAACATCGAGAGGAGGACGGCCCAATATGTCCAACAAGCTAACAAGCACAGGCGCAAGCTTGTCTTTAAACCTGGTGATTGGGTCTGGTTACACTTGCGCAAGGAGAGATTCCCAAAACAACGACAAAGCAAGCTGTCACCAAGAGGAGATGGGCCTTTTCAAGTCATTGAACGCATCAACGACAATGCATACCGCTTAGATCTGCCTGGTGAGTATAATGTTAGTGCTATATTCAATGTTGCTGATCTAAGTCCGTTTCTTGCAGGGGATGAGCATGATTTGAGGGCAAATTCTCTTCAAGAGGAGGGGAATGATGCGGTTGAGCACGAGGCCTATGGTGCTCAGGTAGACCCTGTGAAGGTGCCCCAAGGCCTAGTGACACGAGCACGAGCTAAGAGATTCAAGGAGTCGCTTCGAGCCTTGGTTCATGCCGTCCAAGCCCAAGAGAAACCGCCGATTGAAGGGATTGAGTTGGAAGATCCTTGCAAGACTACTAAAGTGTTGCTTACAATTGAGGATGCAAGTGTTCAAACTCAAACGGCGGAGTGGGCCGCTGAACTGTTCGGGGGGCCTGGGGGGCAGCGGTGCTCCCGGCGGGGGTTCAGGGGCAGCGCCCCCCGAAGCTTATGGTATATGTATTGTTGGGCTAACTTTCGGCCAAGTAAAAGAAATGGGCTGGCCGAATTTCATTAATATTTTCCAAGCTTTATTAGGGTTTAGTCAAGGCTACAAATAGCCTTAAGTGATGTTTTACATTCAGTTTTCCGATATTATTCAATAAAAATTCCAGAATTTCGTCCATTGATTGTGGCAAGTTCCTTTAGCTTGTGAAAGCTAGTTTGAACATTCTAGAGTTGATCCTAGGTTGTTTATTGACTTATCAATCAAGCAACACACTTGATTGTGGTGTCCTCTACCGTTGAATCCGTTCTTGAGTGGTCCAAGTTTGGGTTCGACTCCATTCGTCTTGCAACGTGTCCTCTAAGAAAGCTTCCCGCGCTCACATCAAACAAGGAGTCCATAGAGATATTGAAGGCTTGGAAGGTGATAAGCAAGTTGTCTACACGATGATCCAAGCCCATGAAGAGTAAACTGGACCCCATGTGGAATGGCCGACTAGGCCTTAGTGTTAGGTATCTTTTGTTGTGGATTAGCCACTTTGTTTAGTTGTGGATTCGGCCCACCTTTGTCCAAGGATGCCCGAACCCCCCTTTCCTTTAGTCCTTAGGTTTTCATTAGTCCCTTAGCCTATATAAAGGCTCACCTTGTACGGTTAAAGGGTTACGCAATTTTGATAATAAAATTCTGATTTGTTTCTCTTCAATTGTTGAGAGCATTCGATCCTTTACTTGCTTTTGGCAAGGGCTCTTGAGCAATCTCGTGCTTGACCTTGATTGTTCTACCGACCTATCCACTTGAGTAATCACTTCGATTGGAGTCGTCGTTCTACCATCTTGAATCAAGTCGTGTCGTCCGTCTTGGTTTTAGATTCCGCAATCCAAGCGTTGGACAACCTCGCGAGATCCTTGTGCAAACGTGCTACGTGTCTCGAAACGTGTTGATCGAGGACCGTATCAATTGGCTTCAGAGCTTAGGTGGAGGTATCTTTCGTTATATCCTTGTTTTCCGTCGTTGTGTCGTCTAGAATTCTTTGTTTTTTCCGCTGCATTAGTAAAAAAAAAAGAGAAAAAAATTCTATCCGCATCTTTTGTTCTTCCTTGTCGTGTTAATTTTTGGGTGTTGCTTGCGTTGAGTCTTGTTTCTAATCTGTCCGTCATTGTGGTGTCTTGTTGTCCCTTAAATTCTGTCCGTTAGTGTTTATTATTGGCGCATAGTAATCTGTCCAAGGCGTGTTGCTTTATCGTAAAAATTGTCTGTGAAAGTTTCTTGTCCTTGTAGCATCAATTTTGCCCGTAGCTTTGTTCGTTGTGTTGTGTCAATTCTGTCGTGGTTTGTGTACCCTTGGAACGTGCAAAAAATTCTGGTTGAGTCCCAAATCTGTCTTGGCCGTTAGTCATCACTTGAGCAACAAGAAAACAAGTGGGGCGGCGGCTAGGGTTTCGTTTGTGCGCTAGGGTCTTCTTCGTCAAATCTATCCAAGTTCGTTGTGAGTCATCCAAGTTGTTTCACTTAATTTTCAAATCTGATTTATGGTTAAATTTGTTGGTACTTGTGAATCTTAAAGAGAACCTACAAGAATCTAGGGTTTCTTGAATTTCTTGATTGCTATCTTGAAGTTCTTGAAGTTCTTGATAATTGTCTTGGAAGTTCTTGGAAAATCTTGGATTCTTGATCGTTGACTGTGGAAAGATAGAGGGCTGACCAGATTCTGGTTTTGGTCCATTCGGCCAAGTGTTTGTGCCGTTTGTTAAGTCAAAAAAAAAAACAGAAACGAAAAGAAAAGAAAGAAAAGGAATCGGGTAGGGCAAGAGAGCCAACAAGAAAAAGGGAAAATTCGGTTCTTTATTGCCAAAATCAGCCATCATTACATCTTGTTTCCAAACCAAAACAGAAAATTAAACAAAGAAAAGAGTCAAAAGTTTTGATCCACCACTTCTTCAAGTTCTTGAATTTCTTGTTTCTTGGGAACTTGTTTCACCCTTCGAGTAAACATCTTTTTGTACTCCCTTGCGGTGGTGAAGGGTTTTCTTGGTTTTGGAGTGAATTTCTTGGGAGCTTGAGTAGGGTTGTGTGCATCACCTTGTTGATTCTCCATTGTTGTGAGAGAGGGCCGAAATTATCTTGAGTTTTTGCACAAGGAAAGCCAAATCCGAATTGTCTTGGTGTGGGAGAGCCTCGGGTTGGTGAGGGAATTTATAACCCCACTCCCAACCGACTTGAGCAAGAGGTTTGGGAAGGAGATTAAAACTGAATTTTTGGTTGGAGGAGCTTGGAGCCAAAACCGATTTGCAACTCTTCTTGGGAAGGGATTTGGAAACTACTAGAAGTTGTAAGAAAGAAGGGGATTTCTAAAAGTATCCAAAACTAACTTGTTTTCCAAAATCACTTAGGAAACTAAGTAGGCTTCTTGGATAACTCTTTCATTGCCACTTGGACACACTCCTACATTTTAGGAGCTAGGGTTTCCGTTTTGTTTCCTTTCACACTAGCGCACCATTCCATTTCTGTCCGCCACTAGCACACTTCCAAAAGCGTCCATTATGGTTTCCTTTTTGCATTCCATTTGTGTCTTAATTCTTGGTTACTCTTGTGGAAAAAGTTGGTGACATTTATTGGACTTGTGCGGCATTTTTCAACTACCTAATCCAACAGGTAAAGGTATTTGGTAAGATCATTAGAGTGCTTTGAATGACAAATACGAGAGTGAGTGAAACACTAAGGGAGTGAAGTAAGGTTATATTTTTATTATTTTCTTGTTCACTAACCTTTGCAGGACCGAGACGAGACATGGAGCAAGATTACCCAACCAATGACTACTCACTGATGTTCACCGCCATGAAGAACGAGCTCAGACGAATTAGTGAGCAACAAATGGAGGAATTGCACACTCGTTTTGATAAGCTATCCAAGAGTCTCGCGAGGGACTCTCGCTCCGGATCTCACAACCGAAGCAATCATGGCACCAAAGGGGCACACAGTGAAGATTATTCGGCCAGTGATGATGAGGAAAGGGCCGAGAGGCCAAGGAGGGATACACCCAAGAACGAGATCAAGGGGCATTAGATCCAAGTCCCTACATTCCAAGGCCTGAGGCTTACTTGGAATGGGAAGGCCGCATCGAGATGGTCTTCGACTGTTATGATTATAGCGACGAACAAAAGGTTAAGGTAGCCACTGTTGAGTTCACCGACTACGCACTAGTCTGGTGAGACCAAGTAAGGACTCATCGAAGGAGAATGGGAGAACCACGAGTCCGGACTTGGCGAGAACTCAAGGCATTGATGCGCAAGAGGTTCGTTCCTAGCTATTACAACCGCGATCTCCACTCCAAGCTTCAAACCCTCACTCAAGGCAACATGAGTGTGGAGGACTACTACAAGGAGATTGAAATGGCCATGATGAGGGCAAATATTCAAGAAGATAGTGAGGCAACAATGGCACGGTTTCTCAGAGGTCTCAACCCTGACCTACAAGAAGCCTTGGAGCTCCAACATTACTTGGACATGCATGATCTTCTTGAACTAGCTATCAAGGCCGAGAGGGGAAAGAAATTGAGGCGAGGGGCCCGCACCTTCCAAACTTCCAACTCGACTTCATGGAAGGGAAATCAACCACGGAGAACAGCCCACGAAGGTGGAAATTCGGCTACAACCACTCCATCTAGCCGAATTCAAGGTGATGCTCCTAGCCGAAATTCCCATTTTACCCCTAACAAAGCTGTTGATGCGTGCAGGTCCACTGCTAAGGCACCTCATGAGACTCCTAAGACTAGGAGTAGAGATATCAAGTGTTTCAAGTGCCAAGGGTTTGGACATATCCAGTTCCAATGTCCAAACCAAAGGATCATGTTAGTCACTCACAATGGAGAGATCGTGTCCGATGACGACGATTGTGAGGATATGCCTGGATTGATCAAGGGCGATTGCTTGGAGAATGACTCGGCTGAGGAAGAATGCTCTCCTACTCAAGGGGAAATCGGCTGTTTGGTGGCAAGACGAGTGCTAACCGCTCGAGTCAAGGAGGACGAGCAATTGCAAAGGGAAAACTTATTTTACACTCGATATAAAGTAAGTGATAAGGTGTGTAGCCTCATCATTGATGGTGGGAGTTGCACCAATGTGCCAAGCTTACTCATGGTTGAAAGCTTGGGCCTTCCTACAACTAGACATCCACATCCTTACCGCCTCCAATGGCTAAGTGAAGAAGGTGAGGTACGTGTCTATAAACAGGTACGTATTCCTTTCTCCATTGGCAACTACATTGATGAAGTTGTGTGTGATGTTGTTGTTCCTATGCATACGACACATGTCATTTTCGGAAGACCTTTGCAATTTGATAAACATGTCACATTCGATGGTAGGGCAAATAAGTACACTCTTTTGCACAATGGTAAACGCATGGTCCTAACACTACTCACACCTGCACAAGTATATGAAAACCAACTTAAATTGCAAAGGGAGTGTGACTTAGACCGCCAAAAGAGGAAACAAAAGGCGGCTGACCCTGGCAAATGCTCCACTTCCACAAGTGAGCAATCGACCAAGGGTCAAGTGAGCACACCTAGTGTACCCCATGATCATGCACTGACTAAAACCAAACACTAGGAAGTAAAACATGATAATTAAGGTTAAGGATGTACGGAAACTTGTAAATGCTGACCAGCCTGTATTACTCATGATTTATAAACATGTGCTACTAAACGTTGATGAGCGCGATAAGGCATTGCCTTCGAGTGTTGTTGCTCTCTTGCAGGAATTCAAGGACACGTTTCCTAATGAGGTCCCTGATGGATTACCACCCATTAGAGGGATCGAGCACCAAATAGACTTGATTCCTGGAGCACCACTACCCAACAAACCCGCGTACCGCATGGGTTCGGAGGAGACGAAGGAGCTTCAAAGGCAAGTTGATGGACTACTAGGTAAGGGTTGGGTAAAGGAGAGTCTCAGTCCTTGCGCTGTGCCTGTGATACTTGTCCCCAAAAAGGATGGTACTTGGTGCATGTGCACTGACTGTAGAGCCGTTAACGCTATTACTGTTAAATATCATCATCCCATTCCTAGACTAGATGATATGCTTGACGAACTTGATGGTGCTGTTATTTTCACTAAAATTGATTTAAGGAGTGGCTATCATCAAATTAGGATGAAAGAAGGCGATGATTGGAAAACGGCTTTCAAAACCAAACATGGTCTTTATGAGTGGCTAGTCATGCCCTTTGGGTTGACTAACGCTCCTAGTACATTCATGAGATTAATGAACCATGTTTTGAGACACTTCATTGGGAAGTTTGTAATTGTTTATTTTGATGACATTTTGATATATAGTCGCAATGAGCATGAGCACATGGAGCATTTGAGATTAGTTCTTGATACACTTCGAGAGGCGCATCTATACGCTAACCTTAAAAAATGCATCTTTTGTACTAATGAGCTTGTGTTTTTAGGCTATATTGTGAGTTCACAGGGCATCAAAGTAGACGAATCCAAGATTGAGGCCATCAAGCAATGGCCAACTCCAACATCCGTCCCTGAGGTGCGCAGTTTCCATGGATTGGCGGGTTTCTACCGGCGATTTGTCAAAGACTTCAGCATCATTGCTGCTCCATTGACCGCCGTGACAAAGAAAAATGATAAATTCCATTGGGGAGAAGCCCAAGAACAAGCATTCCTTACCCTCAAGGACAAACTCACACATGCACCCGTTTTAGCATTACCAAATTTTAACAAAACCTTTGAAATTGAATCTGATGCTTCTGGTGTAGGTATTGGCGCTGTACTCATGCAAGACAAGAGGCCTTGTGCCTTCTTTAGCGAGGAACTGGGAGGTGCTGCCTTGAACTATCCCACGTATGACAAGAAGTTATACGCACTTGTGAGGGCATTGGAGACATGGCAACACTACCTCCGCCCAAGGGAGTTCGTGATACAAACTGATCACGAGTCATTGAAGTTTCTCAAAGGGCAACCAAAGTTGAGCAAGAGACATGCCAAATGGGTCAGTTTCATTGATACATTCTCTTATGTCATTAAATACAAAACTGGCAAAACGAATATGGTAACTGATGCTTTATCTCATAGACATTCTTTGCTTGCTGTTCTTGATGCTAAGCTGTTAGGGTTTGAGATGCTCAAGGATCTATATGCCCACGACACTGACTTTGGTACAACCCATGCATCTTGCATTAAGAGTCTACATGGGAAATACTTTTTGTATAATGGTTTCCTGTTTTATGTGGATAAGTTGTGCGTGCCTAATTCTTCCATTCGTGACCTATTGATTCGAGAGGCACATAGTGGTGGTCTCATGGGACATTTTGGCGTTGTTAAGACTTTAGCAATGTTGCAAGAGCATTTTTACTGGCCTCACATGCGTAGGGATGTTGAACGCATGGTTGGTAGATGTGCCACTTGCCACAAAGCCAAGTCTAAAACAAATCCATATGGCTTGTATACCCCATTACCTATTCCACATTATCCTTGGGTAGACTTGTCTATGGACTTTGTCTTGGGACTACCTAGGTCGCCAAGGGGTAATGATTCTATCTATGTTGTAGTTGATAAATTCTCTAAGATGGCTCATTTCATCCCTTGTCACAAAACTGATGATGCATCTCACATTGCTAACTTGTTCTTTAAAGAAATTGTTCGTTTGCATGGTATGCCTCAAACCATTGTTAGCGATAGAGATGTGAAGTTTTTGAGTTATTTTTGGAACACTTTGTGGTCTAAGCTTGGCACTAGATTGTTGTTTTCAACCACAAGTCATCCACAAAGCGATGGACAAACTGAGGTTGTCAATCGCACACTTGGTCCATTACTCAGGGTTTTGATTAAAAAGAATCTTAAATCTTGGGAAGAGTGTTTGCCACATGTTGAATTTGCTTATAATAGAACTGTTCATAGTGCAACACACTACTCACCATTTGAGATTGTTTATGGTTTTAACCCCCTGACCCCCCTGGACTTGGCACCCTTACCTTCCTCTGAGCACACAAGCTTAGATGGGAAAAAGAAAGCTGAATTTGTGCGCAGGATACATGAAGCCGTTCACGCAAACATTGAGAGGCGTATTCAGCAATACATCCAGCAAGCCAACAAGCACCGTCGCAAGATGACCTTTGACCCTGGAGATTGGGTTTGGCTGCACTTGAGGAAAGAAAGGTTCCCCAAGCAACGCCAAAGTAAGTTGTCCCCAAGGGGTGATGGACCTTTTCGCGTGCTCCAACGTATCAATGACAATGCCTACAAATTGGAGCTACCTGGCGAGTACAACGTGAGCGCGACTTTCAATGTCGCGGACTTGAGTCCTTTCCTTGACGAGGAGGATCTAGATTTGAGGACAAATCCTTCTCAAGTGGAGGGGACTGATGTGTGCACGGACCTTAGCCCAAGTAATGACCCAGTTCGAGTTCCATTGGGCCTAGTTACAAATGCACGGGCTAAGCGCTTCAAGGAGTCACTCCAAGCCCTTGTGCGAAATGTTCAAGACCAACAAGGAGTCCATAGAGATTGAAGGCTTGGAAGGTGATAAGCAAGTTGTCTACACGATGATCCAATCCCATGAAGAGTAAACTGGACCCCATGTGGAATGCCCGACTAGGCCTTAGTGTTAGGTATCTTTTGTTGTGGATTAGCCACTTTGTTTAGTTGTGGATTCGGCCCACCTTGTCCAAGGATGGCCGAACTCCCCTTTCCTTTAGTCCTTAGGTTTTCATTAGTCCCTTAGCCTATATAAAGGCTCACCTTGTACGGTTAAAGGGTTACGCAATTTTGATAATAAAATTCTGATTTGTTTCTCTTCAATTGTTGAGAGCATTCGATCCTTTACTTGCTTTTGGCAAGGGCTCTTGAGCAATCTCGCACTTGACCTTGATTGTTCTACCGACCTATCTACTTGAGTAATCACCTCGATTGGAGTCGTCGTTCTACCATCTTGAATCAAGTCGTGTCGTCCGTCTTGGTTTTAGATTCTGCAATCCAAGCGTTGGACAACCTCGCGAGATCCTTGGGCAAACGTGCTACGTGTCTCGAAACGTGTTGATCGAGGACCGTATCACCTTATTTCAAACGCCTAACTCAAGAAATCAGAAAACGAGACTTTAATCCTCGGTTGGGGCTCCAAGCTCTACTTCGCTTGACTCTTGGGCTTGAATGAGAGTATAACGGATTGTTTTGTCTTGCTCAAGCTCGGTTTCAAGACGTGCATGGTCAATTCCCTTGTAGGTGGCACAAACGAGTGCTTGCATGCACTCTTTGATCTTCTTGGCACGAGCCCTTGTCATTGGACCATTGAATTCCATGTGGCTCTCCTTCATGGGCTCAAGGTTGGTCGCCCCTCCTCTTGCATCATTCCCCTCCTCTTGAAGGCGATTTGTCCCCAAATCAAGCTCATCGTCTGTAAGCAAAGGAATTAAGTCAGCCACTTTAAAGGTAGCGTGGACACCGTACTCACCTGGTAGGTCCAATTTGTATGCGTTATCATTGATGCTCTCCACCACTTGGAAAGGTCCTGATACGGTCCTCGATCAACACGTTTCGAGACACGTAGCACGTTTGCCCAAGGATCTAGCGAGGTTGTCCAACGCTTGGATTGCGGAACCTAGAACCAAAACGGACGACACGAATTGATTAAAAGGTAGTAGAACGACGACTCCAATCGAGGTGATTACTCAAGTGGATAGGTCGGTAGAACAATCAAGATCAAGCACAAGATTGCTCAAGAACCCTTGCCAAAAGCAAGTAAAGGAATGAATGCTCTCTACAATTGAAGAGAAACAATCTAGAACTTTATTATCAAAATTGCGTAACCCTTTAAACGTACAAAGTGAGCCTTTATATAGGCTAAAGAGCTAATGAAACCCTAATGACTAAAGCGAAGGGAGGTCGGCCATCCTTGGACTAAGGTGGGCCGAATCCACAACTGGCAAAGTGGCTAATCCACAACAACAGACGCCTAACACTATGGCCTAGTCGGCCAACCCACTTGGAGGCCCACTTGATTCTTCATGGGCTTGGATCATCGTGTAGATGACTTGATTATCTCCTTCCAAGCCTTCAATGTCTCTATGGACTCCTTGTTGGTCTTGCACACTTCGCACTAGGGTTTGGAGTGACTCCTTGAAGCGCTTCGCCCGTGCACGTGTGACTGGGCCCAATGGGACTCGAACGGGGTCATTACTTGGGCTAAGGTCCGTGCACACATCAATCCCCTCCACTTGAGAAGGATTTGTCCTCAAATCTGGATCCTCCTCGTCAAGGAATGGACTCAAATCCGTGACATTGAAGGTCGCGCTCACGTTGTACTCGCCAGGTAGCTCCAATTTGTAGGCATTGTCATTGACACGTTGGAGCACGCGAAAAGGGCCATCACTCCTTGGGGACAACTTACTTTGGAGTTGCTTGGGAAACCGTTCTTTCCTCAAGTGCAGCCAAACTCAATCTCCAGGTTCAAAGGTCATCTTGCAACGGTGCTTGTTGGCTTGCTGGATGTATTGCTGAGTACGCCTCTCAATGTTTGCCCGAACGGCTTCATGTAACCTGCGCACAAATTCAGCTTTCTTTTTCCCATCTAAGCTTGTGTGCTCAGAGGAAGGTAAGGGTGCCAAATCAAGGGGAGTCAGGGGATTAAAGCCATAAACAATCTCAAATGGTGAGTAGTGTGTTGCACTATGAACAGTTCTATTATAAGCAAATTCGACATGTGGCAAACACTCTTCCCAAGATTTAAGATTCTTTTTAATCAAGGCCCTGAGTAATGTACCAAGTGTGCGATTGACAACCTCAGTTTGTCCATCGCTTTGTGGATGACTTGTGGTAGAAAACAACAATCTAGTACCAAGCTTAGACCACAAAGTCTTTCAAAAATAACTCAAGAATTTCACATCTCTATCACTAACAATGGTCTAAGGCATACCATGCAATCGAACAATTTCTTTAAAGAACAAGTTAGCAACGTGAGATGCATCATCAGTTTTGTGACAAGGGATGAAATGAGCCATCTTAGAGAATCTATCAACGACTACATAGATGGAATCATTATCCCTTGGTGACCTAGGTAGTCCCAAGACAAAGTCCATAGACAAGTCTACCCAAGGATGATGTGGAATAGGTAATGGGGTATACAAGCCATCTATGGATTTGTTTTAGACTTGGCTTTGTGGCAAGTGGCACACCTACCAACCATGCGTTCAATATCCCTACGCATATGAGGCCAGTAAAAATGCTCTTGCAACATTCCCAAAGTCTTGACAATTCCAAAATGTCCCATGAGACCACCATTATGTGCCTATCAAATTAAAAGATCACGAATAGAAGAATTAGGCACACACAATTTATCCACGTAGAACAGGAAACCATCATGCAAAAAGTACTTTCCATGTGGACTCTTAGCACAGGACGCATATATATCACCAAAATCAAGATCATGTGCATACAGTTCCTTAATCATCTCAAACCCTAACAACTTAGCATCAAGGAAAACAAGCAAGGAATGTCTACGTGATAACGCATCAGCTACTACATTCGTTTTGCCAGCCTTGTACTTAATGACATAAGAGAAGGTGTCAATGAAGCTTACCCATTTGGCATGTCTTTTGATCAATTTCGGTTGCCCCTTGAGAAACTTTAGTGACTCGTGATCAGTGTGTATCACGAACTCTCTTGGACGGAGGTAGTGTTGCCAGGTCTCTAAAGCTCTCACCAAGGCGTACAACTCTTTGTCGTACGTGGGGTAATTCAAGGCAGCACCTCCTAGCTTCTCACTAAAGTATGCACAAGGCCTCTTGTCTTGCATGACGACAGCTCCAATACCTACACCAGAAGCATCACATTCAATTTCAAATGTTTTGTTAAAGTTAGGTAATGCTAAAACAGGTGCATGTGTGAGTTTGTCCTTGAGAGTAAGGAATGCTTGTTCTTGGGCTTCTCCCCAATGAAATTTGTCATTCTTCTTTGTCACGGCGGTCAATGGTGCAGCAATGGTGCTGAAGTCTATGACAAATCGCCGGGAGAAGCCCGCCAGTCCATGGAAGCTTCACACCTCAGGGACAGACTTTGGTGTGGGCCACTGCTTGATGGCCTCAATCTTGGACTCGTCTACTTTGATGCCCTGCGAGCTCACAACATAGCCTAAAAACACAAGCTCATTAGTACAAAAGGTGCACTTCTTAAGGTTAGCATATAGACGCGCCTCTCGAAGTGTATTAAGAACTAATCTCAGATGCTCCATGTGCTCATGTTCATTGCGACTATACATCAATGTCATCAAAATAGACAATCACAAATTTTCCAATGAAGTGTCTCAAAACATGGTTCATTAGTCGCATGAATGTACTAGGGGCGTTAGTTAACCCAAAGGGCATGACTAGCCACTCATAAAGACCATGTTTGGTTTTGAAAGCCGTTTTCCATTCATCACCTTCTTTCATCCTAATTTGATGATAGCCACTCCTTAAATCAATTTTAGTGAAGATAATAGTACCATCAAGTTCATCAAGCATATCATCTAGTCTAGGAATGTGATGATGATATTTAACAGTAATAGCATTAACGGCTCTACAGTCAGTGCACATGCGCCAAGTACCATCCTTTTTGGGGACAAGTATCACAGGCACAGCGCAAGGACTGAGACTCTCCTTTACCCAACCCTTACCTAGTAGTTCATCAACTTGCCTTTGAAGCTCCTTTGTCTCCTTCGGACCTATGCGGTAAGCGGGCTTGTTGGGTGGTGGTGCTCCAGGAATCAAGTCTATTTGGTGCTCGATCCCTCGAATGGGTGGTAATCCATCAGGGACCTCATCAGGGAATACATCTCGAATTCCTGCAAGAGAGCAATAACACTCGAAGGCAATGCCTTATTGAGCTCATCAACATTTAGTAGCACATGTTTACAAATCATGAGTAATACAGGCTGGTCAGCATTTACAAGTTTTCGTACATCCTTAACCTTGATTATCATGTTTTGTTTCCTAGTGTTTGGTTTAGTTAGTGCATGATCATGCGGTACACTAGGTGTGCTCACTTGACCCTTGGTCGAGTGCTCACTTGTAGAAGTGGAGCATTTGTCAGGGTCGGCTGCCTTTTGTTTCCTCTTTTGGCGGTCCAGCTCACACTCTCTTTGCAATTTAAGTTGGTGCTCATACACTTGTGCAGGTGTGAGTGGTGTGAGAACCATGCGTTTACCATTGTGCAAAAGAGTGTATTTATTTGCTCTTCCATCAAATGTGACATGTTTGTCAAACTGCCAAGGTCTCCCTAAAATGACATGTGTAGCATGCATGGAAACTACATCACACGCGACTTCATTAATGTAGGTGCCAATGGAAAAAGGAACACGTACCTGTTTGTAGACACATACCTCTCCTTCTTCACTCAGCCATTGGGGGCGGTATGGGTGTGGATGTCTGGTTGTAGGAAGTCCTAAACTCTCCACCATGAGTAAGCTTGCCACATTGGTGCAACTCCCACCATCGATGATGAGGCTACACACCTTATCTCTTACTTTACAACGAGTGTAAAATAAGTTTTCCCTTTGCAATTGCTCGTCCTCCTTGACTCGAGCGGTTAGCACTCGTCGTGCCACCAAACAGCCGATTTCCCCTTGAGTAGGAGAACATTCTTCCTCAGCCGAGTCATCCTCCAAGCAATCGCCCTTGATCAATCTAGGCATGTCCTCGCAATCGTCGTCATCGGATACGATCTCCCCACTGTGAGTGACTAACATGATCCTTTGATTTGGACATTGGGACTGGATGTGTCCAAACTCTTGGCACTTGAAACACTTGATATCCCTACTCCTAGTCTTAGGAGTCTCATGAGGTGCCTTAGAAGTAGACCTGGATGCATCAACAGCTTTGTTAGGGGTAAAATGGGAACTTTGGTTAGGAGCATTACCTTGGATTCGGCTAGATGAAGTGGGTGTAGCCGAATTTCCAGCTTCGTGGGCTCCCCTCCGTGGTTGGTTTCCCCTCCATGAAGTTGATTTGGAAGTCTGGAAGGTGCGGGCCCCTCGCCTCAGTTTCTTTCCCTTCTCGGCCTTGATAGCCAATTCAAGAAGATCATGCATGTCCAAGTAATGTTAGAGCTCCAAGGCTTCTTGTAGGTCAGGGTTGAGATGTGAGAACCCTCACTTTAAAAATCCAATCTCCCCAAATTACTTGCCTTGCCCTATGATTTAAATCACCTCATACATGCCCTTGTATTACATTTCCCATGTGTTACAGCAATTTAACATACATTGCATTTCATTTCTTTTGACTGGAAGTAAGACAATTGCTTGAGTTGATTTCAAATAATTCACCCCTTACATGTTTTAAATGGCCTTTATTTGTGGTAGGAATTTTATGTGAAAGGTTAGGGGTGTTAAATAAGTATTAGTGCATTTGGAAGGGTTGAATTATCATTAGTCAAAAGATTAAGAGAAGTAGTGGGCAAGAAGTGGGCTATGTGGCAAAACTCTAGCCAAGTATTTTGTTGACCAAAGGTTAACTAATAATTTAAACCATCTTGGCCCTTTTATTTTCTTCTTGTTGGCTGAACCTTATAGCTCCAAAAGAGAAGAGAGAGAGCTCCAATTTCTTGCTTTCTAACCCTAGTAATCAAGAGCCAAACAAATCAAAGAGAAAGATTGGGAGATAGTGAGAAATTTCCTTCCAACCTTAGGGTTTGATGCAAGCTTGAAGTCTTCATTTGGTGGGTTGATTTGGTGGTTCAAACTTCGTACAAGAGAGGTAAGTGTTCTTTAAATGATGTGGTTGATGGATTATGATGGTTGTAAACTTTAAGAAATTGAAGATTTATCATCACTTTGTCATAGTTAAGTAATCTGAAATTTTTCCCAGCTTGATTCCAGTTTTTGTACCTACTTCAACTGGATGTTCGACCATGATAACGGCCAAACTAGATTTTGGACAAAACATGAAAGTTGTAGAGAATTGAGTTTAGAATATACCTGTAAATTTTCAGCTCAATCGGAGTAGGATAGCCTGTGAAATGACTAATTTACCCCTGCTGCCCTGTTTCTGTCCGAACTAATATTTTGTCTCTGTAATTGATCATTTTGACCAGGAAGACGACTGATTTAGCTTTTGATGTCTTCTTAAGAATTATAGCCCTGTATCTTAGCTTTCAAATGGATTTGGAATCATCTGAATCGGAGTTGTGTGCGCTGAGATATGATTGAATAAATCAGGACTGCCAGTTAAATTTCCCAGTGAGCTTCGAACTGGAAAATCTGGGGTTGTTTGGGTAAATTTGACTAGGTTAGGTGGAGAACTGGATTGAGGTGTCTTCATAAGAATTGTAGAGCTCTGTCTTAGCTTCGAAACGGTATAAGGTTTGCCCTAATTCAATAAACATAACTCCAGTTATGACTAAATGCTATGGGATGTCAAATCTGCCGTTTGGTATGCCTACCAAGTGTTTGATGAAATGTATGCCTACCAAGTGTTTGATGAAATGTATGCCTACCAAGTGTTTGATGAAATGTTTGCACCTTGTTCATGGTTGTTAATGAAGCTTTTACATGTTTTAAACCTCTTTTGAGCTAGATCTATACTTGATATATGGTTTAAGTGCAAATTTTTAGAGGATGAAGATTGGATGGCTAAAGGAAAATATGGACTGATTTCAACTTCCATGGGGCTGACCGGTTGGAGAAGGAAGGGTTCCTCCTTGCTTTTTTTGTGGTTTATTTACACCTTAATCATGCCTAAACAACTTGGCTAGAGATTGGTTAAGCTCATGTGTGAATTGGAGTGAAATTGGAACAAGTAAAGTGGTAATATTGGCCACTAGTGGACTGGTTTAGGGTTTCATGGTGAATAGCTTATGTTGGTAACCCTTGATCATGTTTATGTGTTATATTTTGAAATCAAATGATACCAAATGACTTAAACCCCTGTATATGATCATTTGAGGACTGATTTGGGTGAATTTGAACCAAAACAAATGAAGTTAGCATGAGGAATTAGTGTGCAATTGTTAGGGTTTGAGACTGATCCAGGGTTGGAAAATCAGCCAAATTGTCTGAGCTCCTGTTGCTTCTAGGAGACGAACTAGAATGTGTGCTAGATACCGTTAGAAAGCCCTTCGAGTCTAGTTTCCAACTCCACTGACAGCACCTAATTCTGACCTTCCTACAGTGAGATATAGCCGTTTTACCGAGATTGCGCGGGCGCAACTGTTTACCCGCGAAGAACCTTTTCAAGCTTGAATGAACTTTCCTTTTAACCAACTAAATGGATAGGTCGGTAGAACAATCAAGGTCAAGCACAAGATTGCTCAAGAACCCTTGCCAAAAGCAAGTAAAGGAACGAATGCTCTCTACAATTGAAAAGAAACAAACTAGAACTTTATTATCAAAATTGCGTAACCCTTTAAACGTACAAAGTGAGCCTTTATATAGGCTAAAGAGCTAATGAAACCCTAATGACTAAAGGGAAGGGAGGTTCAGCCATCCTTGGACTAAGGTGGGCCGAATCCACAACTGGCAAAGTGGCTAATCCACAACAACAGACGCCTAACACTATGGCCTAGTCGGCCAACCCACTTGGAGGCCCACTCGATTCTTCATGGGCTTGGATCATCGTGTAGATGACTTGATTATCCCCTTCCAAGCCTTCAATGTCTCTATGGACTCCTTGTTGGTCTTGCACACTTCGCACTAGGATTTGGAGTGACTCCTTGAAGCGCTTGGCCCGTGCACGTGTGACTGGGCCCAATGAGACTCGAACGGGGTCATTACTTGGACTAAGGTCCGTGCACACATCAGGTCCATCTCCCCTAGGCAAGAGTTTGTTGCGTCGTTGAACGGGGAACCTCTCCTTGCGCATATGAATCCACACCCAATCACCTGGCTCAAAAATCATCTTGCGACGACCCTTGTTAGCATGACGAATAAATTGGAATGTGTGTTTCTCAATATTATCCCTTACCTTTTGGTGCAAGGCACGCGCTCGTTGCAGTCCGTCCATGTTAGTTCGTTTAGTCACAGGTAAAGGCGATAAATCCAAAGGTGTGAGAGGGTTAAAACCATAAATGACTTCAAATGGTGAGTAGTGTGTGGTACTATGGACTGTGCGATTGTAGGCAAACTCAACATGTGGCAAACAATCTTCCCATGATTTCAAATTCTTTTTGATAAGTGCATGCAATAAAGTGGAAAGTGTCCTATTAACTACTTCAGTTTGACCATCTGTTTGAGGGTGGCTGGAAGTAGAGAATAAGAGTTTAGTTCCTAGTTTTGCCCCATAAAGATTTCCAAAAATAACTAAGGAACTTGACATCTCTATCACTAACGATGGTGCGTGGCATACCGTGTAGTCTAACAATTTTCCTAAAGAATAGGTCAGCTACATGTTTAGCATCGTCAGTTTTATGACATGGAATGAAGTGTGCCATTTTCGAAAAAACGATCAACAACCACATAGACAGAGTCATGGCCATACCTAGTCCTAGGTAATCCAAGCACAACGTCCATGGAAAGGTCAACCCATGGGGTAGTTGGAATAGACAATGGAGTATAGAGCCCATAGGGGTTTACCTTAGACTTGGCATGGTGACAAGTCACACACCTTTGCGCCATGTGTTCCACATCGCGCTTCATTTTGGGCCAATAGAAGTGCTCTTGGAGGATAGCCAATGTTTTAGCGACTCTGAAATGGCACATAAGACCTCCACCATGTGCTTCCTTAACAAGTAGCTCTCGCATGGAGCAAGCGGGTATGCACAGTTTGTCTTTGAAGAACAAATACCCTTGAGAAATAGAGTAGTTCTCACGGTTGAACCGTGGAAGGTCAGCAAAAATAGCTCCAAAGTGTGGATCGTTAGTATAAGCATCTTTAAGTAATTTGAATCCAAGAAGTTTAGCGTCAAGGGAGGTAATGAGTGTGTACCTTCGAGAGAGTGCATCGGCAACCACATTGCTCTTCCCGGCCTTGTATTTGATAACGAATGGGAAACTATCAATAAAGGCCACCCATCGAGCGTGTCGCTTGCTTAGCTTATTTTGGGACTTGAGGTGCTTAAGCGATTCGTGGTCCGTATGTAACATGAACTCTTTAGGCCTTAGATAGTGTTGCCATGTTTGCAAGGCCCTGACCAAAGCATAGAGTTCTTTGTCGTAGAGTAGTTTAATGATGCCCCATTGAACTTTTCACTAAAGTACGCGACCGGCTTTCCATCTTGTAGTAACACGGCCCCAACACCTATACCAGATGCATCGCACTCAACTTCAAATGCGTGTTCAAATTTAGGTAATCTAAGTACAGGTGCATGTGTGAGGTTGATGAGCAATCCTAGGGGAAGACCCTCCTAGAACCTCCCAACTTTGTAATATCATAGTTGGATCTTTTCTCCCAATGGAAATTGAACTCGAATTGTTCTCATGAACTCAAGACCTCTGACACACAAAGGTAATCAGCAACCTTAAGCAAATAATGATGGATGAAGAGACACCACGATTAGGGAACAAACTAATCGATAAAGTCTGATTTGAATCCTAAGCTATGAACTCAAGAATTCAAGAGTAAGTTCGATTAAGAACTTGAAGGAAAATTCCTCACGATTTCTGGTTGTAATATTCGTTCCTTTACTCGTACAAGAGATGTCTTTTTATAGGCTAGAACTAGGGCAAATCCGGCCCACATAAACTCACCTACCTAAACTAGGAATAGGAATTCGGCCCACATAAAGAGCCAGCTCTTTATGGCTTCCCGATAAGGCCCAATAATTAATAACTACTAAAAGGATTAAAACTAGAGGACAACATGTCCTTTGTGCGATTAACAACTACTAAACTAGGCAGCTTTAAAACAACTACTAACTAAGCTAACAAGTATGAGATCATTCTTTCACTTCAAATGTACAAGTGAACAAGGTAACTTCATGGTCCACCAAATCTTCAAACTTAGCTTGCTCCTTGCTTGTATGCCCTCTTGGATCTTGATCTTGTCATCAGACCACCAATGTTGACCAAAGGATCCTTGACCCAAGGTTGAAGTTGTTGTGCACCCGTATCCGCATCAGAGGTACTCTGGAAGTAGTTTCCAACGGTACCAAGTTTTCCAATTTGAACCTACGGAGAGTGAGATATGATTTTTCCAAAAATGTATCTTAAATCTGAAATTTTCAAATTTGATGGGAATTGAGTTTTTGAGACTCTTACCTATCCTTCAATACTACTTGACTATTTTGGACTTGTTTTCACGAAGGAAACCAGTTTTTCCTTGTGTTATTAAACGCTACTTTCGAATCTTGAATTTTGAGCAACTAAGGCTCGTTTTCATGATATTTTTTTTAGATTGTACAAGTGTACAATCTCTCCCTTGTTAATTGGGGATTTTAAGTGATAGTGTGTAATAGATACCTATTGTTTGCCCAGGCATTCAAGGGGACCTTCAAGAGGACCTCACAATGGACGCCTAAGTACTCGAATTGTGCAACATACTCTCCTTTTGACTAGGTGAGTGTCAAGTGTGTGAAAACGTGTTACGTGTTTAATTGTTATTGGTAATTGAGTATTTTGAAAATGCTGAGTCGAGTGTGTACTTTACCGCACTCGTTCTCATTAAAGGGAAGTGTACCTGAATTACTTGACATCAAATACTTGAAGTGAATATTTACGTGAAATATACTTGAATTACTTGAAGTGACTTGTTAAGTGAATTAAGTGAAGTGTTTCCAATGTTTATTTATGCTATGGCTGCATAAGTCGAGTGGAGTGAATCTCCTCGACTCCTAATGATACTATAGGGGGACGCCAAAATCTCATTGGCCGACCTTGCGACTCGGGTCAGCATGGGCTCGGTCGAGAAGCTTGGGGAGCCATGGGAAACAAGTATAAGCTCGATCTAATGAGAGATCTTGCTTGGCATACTAGAGCAGTATCGCCCAAAACAAATGACAAGCGGGCCCGGTACAGGGGTATGTAACGGTGATCGGGAACAGGATAAGTGAAGTTCTACAGACTAAACCTACCCGATTGACGGAGTGTCAATTCGTGGAGGTTCTGGATCGTGCAAGTGGAAAATAGCTCCTGAGAGCTCTTATATCCTTGAATTGTTTCTGTTTACATTTTCTCGCTCGAATTATTGTTTACTTGAATATTACTGTTTTATTTGTTAAATGGGATTGTTATTTGGACAACGTGCTTGCATGTGTGTTTCTTAGCCTCACTAGCAATTGCTCACCCCGTAGATTTGTTTCCTTAACAGGAATGGAACTAAGGTGAAAACTCGGAGGAATCATTGGGATGAACTTTTATAATAGGGTTTCGATTGTAATCGAATGGACATCTTTTGAGCAGTTGTATGTCTTTTGGAGAATTGATGTATTTTGTACCCGTGGTGTAAGACTGGATATTTGGTTATGGAAGCGACTTTTCTTTATTAGACTTGTATTAACGGTTATTATCGTTAAGCTTGAATCGAATTGTCTTGAGTCCTGGCCAGAGCTGGGCAGGCGTCCCGCGGATACCCTTTGGTTCGCCTTAGGGAGAAGTGGGGGCGTCACATGATCACCCTCGACCCTACAAGCTTCAATGGTTAAATAATAGTGGCGAGGTACGTATTTCTAAACAAGTCTTAGTTACTTTTCGCATTGGTCGATATGAAGATGATATTGTATGCGATGTAGTACCTATGCAAGCTGCACATATTCTTTTAGGCCGTCCTTGGCAATTTGATAGGAGAGTTACTTTTGATGGTTTCTTGAATAAATACTCCTTTTTGCATAATGGTAAAAAAATCACACTTGCACAACAAGTGCATGAGGACCAAGTTAGTTTACAAAGGGAGTATGATATGCATGCAACTAATCAAAAACAACCCTCAAAGGGGAAACTAGGGGAGTTGGCCGAAACACCAAAAGATAAAAGTGGGTCAAATTTCTGCTGCTCAAACCGTCGGTGATTGGTTGTCTAGATCGTGTCAAGTGGGTATCACTCCATTGGACTTATCTCCTTTACCTATTCATGAGAGAGGTAAAGGCAGACTTTGTGCGCGACTTACATGCCAAGGTTCGAAGCAATATCGAGAAGCGCACACTCCAATACGTCCAAAATGCAAACAAAGGACGTCGCAAAATGATATTCGAACCAGGTGACTGGGTGTGGATACACATGCGAAAGGAGCGCTTTCCACTCCACAGGCGCAACAAACTCCTTCCAAGGGGTGATGGTCCCTTCCAGGTCATGGAGAAAGTCAACGACAATGCCTACAAACTTGACCTTCCAGGTGAGTATGGGGTACATGCTACTTTCAATGTTGCTGACTTAAGCCTTTTTTATGCAGATGATGAGATTGATTTGGGGACAAATCGCCTTCAAGAGAAGGGGATTGATGACGGAGCACCGAGGACCAATGGTGAACAAGAACAAGTCATTCAAGTACCAAGTGGTCCGATCACAAGAGCTCGTGCCAAGAAGATGCGTGAATCCCTTCAAGCTCTTGTATGCACCATCCAAGGGAGAGTTGGAGATGATTTAAAGATCATTGAAGGCTTGGAGAACGAAGATTCTACAATGTACACTTTACTCCAAGTTGATGAACCAAGTGAAGACTAGCCTTAGTCAAGGCCGAGAGTTATTTGTCAATTTTAGTCAAGGCCGAGAATTATTTGTTGTTTAATTGTTTAACTTTTAGTTAATAAATTCGGCGCAAACAGTCTTCAAGTTGCCGAATATTAGATAGTCATTTTATTCGGCCCAAAAGGCCTTAGTCTAGCCGAGAGCATCTAATAAGTGAATCCAATTCACTTTAGGTTGTCAAGTGTATGGCTATATATAGCCAAGGCAAGAGACCTTCCAAATCAGTTTTTGAGTCAATAAAATTGGGAGTTGTCACTTTTCTCTTTCCAAGAGAGTTTCTTTGAATATTTGAGAATTTTTCTCAAGTTATTCAAGTGAACTTATCAATCAAGTAACTCCTTGGTTGTGGCGTTCCTCTACCTATAGTTTGGTTCACTAATTCGTTAAGTAGTGGGTTGAGATTGTGACGCCCCCACTTCTCCTAAGGGCGAACCCAAGAGTATCCGCGGAACGCCTGCCCAACTCTCGCCAGAACTCGATACAATTTCAATTCAAACTTAAGGATAAATAACCGAATAATACAAGTTGAAGGTATAAAGAAAAGTCGCTTCCTTAATAAGTATTCAATTCTTACATTTCAAGATACCAAGTACATCACTTTCCCCCAAAATATACAACTTTCAAAAGTCATCTAATCAATTACATTCACAACCCTAATCAAAAGTGCATCAAGACGGTGATACGCTCCTCGATCAACTCGTTTCGAGACACGTAGCACGTTTGCCCAAGGATCTAGCGAGATTGTCCAACGCTTGGATTGCGGAATCTAAAACCAAGACGGACGACACGACTTGATTGAAGAAGATAGAACGACGACTCCAATCGAGGTGATTACTCAAGTGGATAGGCCGGTGGAACAATCAAGGACAAGCACAAGATTGCTCAAGAACCCTTGCCAAAAGCAAGTAAAGGAACGAATTGTTCTCAACAATTGAAGAGAAACAAACCAGAATTTTATTATCAAAATTGCGTAACACTTTAACCGTACAAAGTGTGCCTTTATATAGGCTAAGGGGCTAATAAAAACCAAAGGGAAATAGGGTTGGAGGGTTCGGCCACTCCTTGGACAAGGTGGGCCGCCCCATGACTCGATGCAACTAGCTAATCTAACCCTAAACAATAGAAACCTAGCACTACGACCTAAGGCCTAGTCGGCCATACTACTTGGAGGCCCACTTGATTCTTCATGGGCTTGGATCATCGTGTAGATAACTCGATTATCCCCTTCCAAGCCTTCAATGTCTCTATGGACTCCTTGTTGGTCTTGAACACTTCGCACAAGGGTTTGGAGTGACTCCTTGAAGCGCTTGGCCCGTGCACGTGTGACTGGACCCAATGGAACTCGAACTGGGTCATTACTTAGGCTAAGGTCCGTGCACACATCAGTACTGAGACGCTCCTCGATCAACTCGTTTCGAGACACGTAGCACGTTTGCCCAAGGATCTAGCGAAATTGTCCAACGCTTGGATTGCGGAATCTAAAACCAAGACGGACAACACGACTTGATTGAAGAAGGTAGAACGACGACTCCAATCGAGGTGAATACTCAAGTGGATAGGCCGGTGGACCAATCAAGGACAAGCACAAGATTGCTCAAGAACCCTTGCCAAAAGCAAGTAAAGGAACGAATTGCTCTCAACAATTGAAGAGAAACAAACCAGAATTTTATTATCAAAATTGCGTAACCCTTTAACCGTACAAAGTGTGCCTTTATATAGGCTAAGGGGCTAATAAAAAACCTAAGGGAAATAGGGTTGGAGGGTTCGGCCACTCCTTGGACAAGGTGGGCCGCCCCATGACTCGATGCAACAAGCTAATCTAACCCTAAACAATAGAAACCTAGCACTACGATCTAAGGCCTAGTCGGCCATACCACTTGGAGGCCCACTTGATTCTTCATGGGCTTGGATCATCGTGTAGATAACTCGATTATCCCCTTCCAAGCCTTCAATGTCTCTATGGACTCCTTGTTGGTGATGTGTGCACGGACTTTAGCCCAAGTAATGACCCAGTTCGAGTTCTATTGGGCCTAGTCACACGTGCACGGGTCAAGCGCTTCAAGGAGTCACTTCAAGCCCTTGTTCGAAACGTACAAGCCCAACAAGGGGTCCATAGGAATATTGAAGGCTTGGAAATGGATCACCGAGTTGCCTACATATTGATCCAAGCCCATAAGGAGCCAAGTGATGATTGTTAGTGGCTTTAGCCCATTAGTTAGTCTCTTATTGTTTTCCCCAATAAAGGGGTTCGGCCCATTCGGCCCATTTAGCCATTAAGTATGGCCGCCCCTCTCCCCTCAGTCTAACCTAGGGTTTCATTAGCTCTTTAGCCTATATAAAGGCTCACTTTGTAAGGTTAACGGGGTACGCAATTTTTGATAACAAACACTTAGTTTTGTTTTCTCTTCCATTGAGAGATTCAATCCTTTACTTGCTTTGGCAAGGGTTTTTGAGCAATCTTGTGCTTGACCTTGATTGTTCCACCGACCTATCCACTAGAGTAATCACCTCGGTTGGAGTCGTCGTTCCACCACCTCTAATCAATTCGTGTCGTCCGTATTGATTCTAGGTTCCGCAATCCAAGCGTTGGACAACCTCGCTTGATCCTTGGGCAAACGTGCTACGTGTCTCGAAACGTGTTGATCGAGGACCGTATCAGTTGGTCTTGAACACTTCGCACAAGGGTTTGGAGTGACTCCTTGAAGCGCTTGGCCCGTGCACGTGTGACTCGACCTAATGGAACTCGAACTGGGTCATTACTTAGGCTAAGGTCCGTGCACACATCAGTACTGATACGCTCCTCGATCAACTTGTTTCGAGACACGTAGCACTTTTGCCCAAGGATCTAGCGAGATTGTCCAACTCTTGGATTGCGGAATCTAAAACCAAGACGGACGACACGACTTGATTGAAGAAGGTAGAACGACGACTCCAATCGAGGTGATTACTCAAGTGGATAGGCCGGTGGACCAATCAAGGACATGCACAAGATTGCTCAAGAACCCTTGCCAAAAGCAAGTAAAGGAACGAATTGCTCTCAACAATTGAAGAGAAACAAACCAGAATTTTATTATCAACATTGCGTAACCCTTTAATCGTACAAAGTGTGCCTTTATATAGGCTAAGAGGCTAATAAAAAACCTAAGGGAAATAGGGTTGGAGGGTTCGGCCACTCCTTGGACAAGGTGGGCCGCCCCATGACTCGATGCAACTAGCTAATCTAACCCTAAACAATAGAAACCTAGCACTACGACCTAAGGCCTAGTCGGCCATACCACTTGGAGGCCCACTTGATTCTTCATGGACTTGGATCATCGTGTAGATACTCGATTATCCCCTTCCAAGCCTTCAATGTCTCTATGGACTCCTTGTTGGTCTTGAACACTTCGTACAAGGGCTTGGAGTGACTCCTTGAAGCGCTTGACCCGTGCACGTGTGACTGGGCCCAATGGAACTCGAATTGGGTCATTACTTGGGCTAAGGTCCCGTGCACACATCAGTCCCCTCTACTTGAGAAGGATTTGCCCTCAAATTTGGATCCTCCTCGTCAAAGAATGGACTCAAATCCGCGACATTGAAAGTCACGCTCACGTTGTACTCGCCAGGTAGCTCCAATTTGTAGGCATTGTCATTGATACGTTGGAGCACGCGAAAAGGTCCATCACCTCTTAGGGACAACTTACTTTGGCGTTGCTTAGGGAACCTTTCTTTCCTCAAGTGCAGCCAAACCCAATCTCCAGGTTCAAAGGTCATTGTGCGACGATGCTTGTTGGCTTGCTGGATGTATTGCTAAGTACGCCTCTCAATGTTTGCTCGAACGGCTTCATGTAACCTGCGCACAAATTCAGCTTTCTTTTCCCATCTAAGCTGGTGTGCTCAGAGGAAGGTAAGGGTGCCAAATCCAAAGGGGTCAGGGGGTTAAAACCATAAACAATCTCAAATGGTGAGTAGTGTGTTGTAAGCAAATTCAACATGTGGCAAACACTCTTCCCAAGATTTAAGATTCTTTTTAATCAAAGCCTTGAGTAATGTACCAAGTGTGCGATTGACAACCTCAGTTTGTCCATCGCTTTATGGATGACTTGTGCTTGAAAAAAACAATCTAGTGCCCAGCTTAGACCACAAAGTCTTCCAAAAATAACTCAAAAACTTCACATCCCTATCGCTAACAATGGTTTGAGGCATACCATGCAAACGAACAATTTCTTTAAAGAACAAGTTAGCAATGTGAGATGCATCATCAGTTTTTGTGACATGGGATGAAATGAGCCATCTTAGAGAATCTATCAACTACGGCATAGATGGAATCATTACCCCTTGGCGACCTAGGTAGTCCCAAGACAAAGTCCATAGACAAGTCTACCTAAGGATAATGTGGAATAGGTAATGGGGTATACAAGCCATATGGATTTGTTTTAGACTTGGCTTTGTAGCAAGTGGCACATCTACCAACCATGCGTTCAACATCCCTACGCATATGAGGCCAATGCCAAAATGTCCCATGAGACCACCACTATGTGCCCTCGAATCAAAAGATCACGAATGGAAGAATTAGGCACGCACAACTTATCCACATAAAACAGGAAACCATTATGCAAAAAGTATTTCCCATGTGGACTCTTAATGCAAGATGCATGGATTTCACCAAAGTCAGTGTCGCAAGATGACCTTTGAACCTGGAGATTGGGTTTGGCTGCACTTGAGGAAAGAAAGGTTCCCCAAGCAACGCCAAAGTAAGTTGTCCCCAAGAGGTGATGGATCTTTTCGCGTGCTCCAACGTATCAATGACAATGCCTACAAATTGGAGCTACCTGGCGAGTACAACGTGAGCGCGACTTTCAATGTCACGGATTTGAGTCCATTCTTTGACGAGGAGGATCCAGATTTGAGGACAAATCCTTCTCAAGTGGAGGGGACTGATGTGTGCATGGACCTTAGCCCAAGTAATGACCCAGTTCGAGTTCCATTGGGCCCAGTCACACGTGCACGGGCCAAGCGCTTCAAGGAGTCACTCCAAGCCCTTGTACGATGTGTTCAAGACCAACAAGAAGTCCATAGAGACATTGAAGGCTTGGAAGTGGATAATCAAGTTATCTACACGATGATCCAAGCCCATGAAGAATCAAATGGGCCTCCAAGTGGTATGGCCGACCAGGCCTGATGAGGAGGTCGAGAGAGCTATCCAAGTGGAGCAAATAAAGGTGCCATTGGGGCCTATGACACGAGCTCGAGCGAAGAGATTGAATGAGACGCTACAAACATTGGTTCGTGCGGCTCGAGAGTCAAGTGGAGAGCCAAAGGCCATCGAGGGCCTCAATGAAGCTAGGCTTGTTGTCCTCGTTTCGGCCATCACTGAAGATTAGAAGCCCATGATTCGGCTAAGGGGTCCATGGCCCATTATTAGTTTAGTAGAGTGTAATAAAGAGGTCGAACTAGCTTGTGGTTTGGACCTTAGTCGTTGTTAGTCCTTGGGTCAATGTGCTAGACCATATGGGCCTTAGGTCCAATAGCACTTTAGTTAGTTACGGAGTTAGTCCCTTCGCTGAGCTTTGTACGGTTAAAGGCACATTTTTTATTCTGGTTTGTTTCTCTTCAATTGTTGAGAGCAATTCGTTCCTTTACTTGCTTTTGGCAAGGGTTCTTGAGAAATCTTGTGCTTGTCCTTGATTGTTCCACCGGCCTATCCACTTGAGTAATCACCTCGATTGGAGTCGTCGTTCTACCTTCTTCAATCAAGTCGTGTCGTCCGTCTTGGTTTTAGATTCGGCAATCCAAGCGTTGGACAACCTCGCTAGATCCTTGGGCAAACGTGCTATGTGTCTCGAAACGAGTTGATCGAGGAGCGTATCAGTACTGATGTGTGCACGGACCTTAGCCCAAGTAATGACCCAGTTCGAGTTCCATTGGGCCCAGTCACATGTGCACGGGCCAAGCGCTTCAAGGAGTCACTCCAAGCCCTTGTGCGAAGTGTTCAAGACCAATAAGGAGTCCATAGAGACATTGAAGGCTTGGAAGGGGATAATCGAGTTATCTACACGATGATCCAAGCCCATGAAGAATCAAGTGGGCCTCCAAGTAGTATGGCCGACTAGGCCTTAGGTCGTAGTGCTAGGTTTCTATTGTTTAGGGTTAGATTAGCTAGTTGCATCGAGTCATTGGGCGGCCCACCTTGTCCAAGGAGTGGCCGAACCCTCCAACCCTATTTCCTTTAGGTTTTTTAATTTTGATAATAAAATTCTGGTTTGTTTTTCTTCAATTGTTGAGAGCAATTCGTTCCTTTACTTGCTTTTGGCAAGGGTTCTTGAGCAATCTTGTGCTTGTTCTTGATTGTTCCACCGGCCTATCCACTTGAGTAATCACCTCGATTGGAGTCGTCGTTCTACCTTCTTCAATCAAGTCGTGTCGTCCGTCTTGGTTTTAGGATTCCGCAATCCAAGCATTGGACAACCTCGCTAGATCCTTGGGCAAACGTGCTACGTGTCTCGAAACGAGTTGATCGAGGAGCGTATCAGTTGGCTTCAGAGCTTAGGTGGAGGTATCTTTCGTTATATCCTTGTTTTTCGTAGTTGTGTCGTTAGGGCTTGTAGTGTTTCCGCTGCATTATTCCAAAAGAAAAAAAATTTTCTGTCCGCATCTTTGTTCTTCCTTGTTGGGTCGATTCTTGAGTTGTTGCTTGCGTTGAGTCTTGTCTCTAATCTGTCCAACATTGTGGTGTCTTGTTGTCCCAAATTTCTGTCCGTTAGTTGGTCATTAGTGTCGCATAGTAATCTGTCCAAATCGTGTTGCTTGTCAAAAAAAAATTCTGTCCGTGAAAGTTCTTGTCCATGTAGCACCAATTCTGTCGTAGCTTTGCTCGTTGTTTGGTGTCAATTCTGTTGTGGTTTGTGTACCCTTGGAACGTGCAAAAACAATTATGGTTGAGTCCCAAATCGGTCTTGGCCGTTAGTCATCACTTGAGCGACAAGAAAACAAGTGGGGCGGCGGCTAGGGTTCTTGTGCGCTAGGGTTTTTTTTGCACAAATCTGTCCAAGCTTTCTTTTGAGTCGTTCAAGTTCCTAGCTTAATTTCCAAACTGACTTTTTGGATTAAACTTGTTGGTATTGTGAATCTTGAAGAGAACCTACAAGATTTTAGGGTTTCTTGAAGTTCTTGATGACTATCTTGAAGTTCTTGAAATTCTTGAAAGTATCTTGCTAGTTCTTGAAGGATTGTGGTTGTGCATTGGTGCGAATTGAGGGGCTGACCGAATCTGGAATTGTTCCATTCGGCCAGGTGAAGTTCGTGTTTGTTTGAGTAAAAAAAAAACAGAAACGAAAAAGAAAAGCAAGAGAGAAACTCGGGTGGCAAGAAAGACAAGAAGGGAACCGCACTTTTATTGCATAAATAAGTTTCATTACATCTTGATCCAAACCCAAAACAGAAAATTACACAAAGAAAGGAATCAAAAGTTTTGATCCACCACTTCTTGAAGTTCTTGAATTTCTTGTTTCTTGGGAACTTGTTTCACCTTTCGAGTCAACATCTTTTTGTACTCCCTTGCGGTGGTGAAGGGTTTCCTTGGCTTTGGAGTGAATTTCTTGGGAACTTGAGTAGGGTTGTGTGCATCACCTTGTTGGTTCTCCATTGTTGTGAGAGAGGGCCGAAGTTATCTTGAGTGTTTGCACAAAGAAAGCCAAATCCGAATCTGGTCTTGAGAGTGTGAGGGTGTCGGATTTGCTTGGGTCTTTATAGAGTCCCAACCGACTTGGTGAAGGGGTTTGGGAAGGAGAACAAAACTGATTTTCGGTTGGAGGAGGTGGGAACCAAATCTGATTTTCAACTCTTCTTGGAAAGGAATTTGGAAGTTACTTCAAGTGTGCAAGAAAAGGTTTTCTAAAAGGTTTCCAAAACTAACTTGTTTTCCAAAATCTATTAGGAAACTAAGTAGATAACTTGGATAACTCTTTTATTCCTACTTGGACACACTCCTATATTTTAGGAAACTAGGGTTTCACTTGACTCCTTGTTCACACTAGCGCATTTTCCAATTTCTATCCGCCACTTGGAAGCTTCCAAAACCGTGCCTTTGTGTCCTATTTTGCACTCCATTTGTGTCTTAACTCTTGGTCAGCATTTCTCAACTACCTAATCCAACAGGTAAAGGTATTTGGTGAGATCATTAGAATGCTTTGAGTGACAAATACGAGAGTGAGTGAAACACTAAGGGAGTGAAGTAAGGTTATATTTGTTCTATTTTCTTGTTCACTAACCTTTGCAGGATTAAGAGGGTGACATGGAGCAAGCTCAACCAACCAATGACTACTCATTGATGTTCACCGCCATGAAAAACGAGCTCAGACGAATTAGTGAGCAACAAATGGAGGAATTGCACACTCGTTTTGATGAGCTATCCAAGAGTTTCACGAGAGACTCTCGCTCCGGATCTCACAACCGAAGTAACCATGGCACCAAAGGGGCACACAATGAAGATCACTCGGGCAGTGAGGATGAGGAAAGGGCCGAGAGGCCAAGGAGGGATACACCCAAGAATGAGATCAAGGGGCTTAAGATCCAAGTCCCTACATTCCAAGGCAAAAGCGACCTTGAGGCTTACTTGGAATGGGAAGGCCTCATCGAGATGGTCTTCGACTGCTATGATTATAGCGAGGAACAAAAGATTAAGGTAGCCACTGTTGAGTTCACCGACAACGCACTAGTCTGGTGGGACCAAGTAAGGACTCATCGAAGGAGAATGGGAGAACCACGAGTCCAGACTTGGCGAGAACTCAAGGCATTGATGCGCAAGAGATTCGTTCCTAGCTATTACAACCACGACTGATACGCTCCTCGATCAACTCGTTTAGAGACACGTAGCACGTTTGCCCAAAGATCTAGCGAGGTTGTCCAACGCTTGGATTGCGGAATCTAAAACCAAGACGGACGACACGACTTGATTGAAGAAGGTAGAACGACGACTCCAATCGAGGTGATTACTCAAGTGGATAGGCCGGTGGAACAATCAAGGACAAGCACACGATTACTCAAGAACCCTTGCCAAAAGCAAGTAAAGGAACGAATTGCTCTCAACAATTGAAGAGAAACAAACCAGAATTTTATTATCAAAATTGCGTAACCCTTTAACCGTGCAAAGTGTGCCTTTATATAGGCTAAGGGGCTAATAAAAAACCTAAGGGAAACAGGGTTGGAGGGTTCGGCCAGTCCTTGGACAAGGTGGGCCGCCCCATGACTCGATGCAACTAGCTAATCTAACCCTAAACAATAGAAACCTAGCACTACGATCTAAGGCCTAGTCGGCCATACCACTTGGAGGCCCACTTGATTCTTCATGGGCTTGGATCATCGTGTAGATAACTCGATTATCCTCTTCCAAGCCTTCAATGTCTCAATGGACTCCTTGTTGGTCTTGAACACATCGCACAAGGGTTTCGAGTGACTCCTTGAAGCGCTTGGCCCGTGCACGTGTGACTGGGCCCAATGGAACTCGAACTGGGTCATTACTTGGGCTAAGGTCTGTGCACACATCAGTCCCCTCCACTTGAGAAGGATTTGTCCTCAAATCTGGATCCTCCTCGTCAAAGAATGGACTCAAATCCGCGACATTGAAAGTCGCGCTCACATTGTACTCGCCAGGTAGCTCCAATTTGTAGGCATTGTCATTGATACGTTGGAGCACGCGAAAAGGTCCATCACCTCTTGGGGACAACTTACTTTGGCATTGCTTGGGGAACCTTTCTTTCCTCAAGTGCAGCCAAACCCAATCTCCAGGTTCAAAGGTCATCTTGCGACGATGCTTGTTGGCTTGGTGGATGTATTGCTGAGTACGCCTCTCAATGTTTGCTCGAACGGCTTCATGTAACCTGCGCACAAATTCAGCTTTCTTTTTCCCATATAAGCTGGTGTGCTCAGAGGAAGGTAAGGGTGCCAAATCCAGAGGGGTCAGGGGGTTAAAACCATAAACAATCTCAAATGGTGAGTAGTGTGTTGCACTATGAACAGTTCTATTATAAGCAAATTCAACATGTGGCAAACACTCTTCCCAAGATTTAAGATTCTTTTTAATCAAAACCCTGAGTAATGTACCAAGTGTGCTATTGACAACCTCAGTTTGTCCATCGCTTTGTGGATGACTTGTGGTTGAAAACAACAATCTAATGCCCAGCTAAGACTACAAAGTCTTCCAAAATAACTCAAAAACTTCACATCCCTATCGCTAACAATGGTTTGAGGCATACCATGCAAACGAACAATTTCTTTAAAGAACAAATTAGCAATGTGAGATGCATCATCAGTTTTGTGACAAGGGATGAAATGAGCCATCTTAGAGAATCTATCAACTACGACAGCTCCTCCCAGTTTCTCGCTAAAGAAGGCACAAGGCCTCTTGTCTTGCAGAAGAACAGTGCCAATACCTACACCAGAAGCATCACATTCAATTTTAAAAGTCGTGTTAAAATTTGGCAATGCTAAAACGGGTGCTTGTGTGAGTTTGTCCTTGAGGGTAAGGAATGCTTGTTCTTGGGCTTCTCCCCAATGGAATTTATCATTTTTCTTTGTCACGGCGGTCAATGGAGCAGCAATGGTGCTGAATTCCTTGACAAATCGCCGGTAGAAGCCTGCCAGTCCGTGGAAACTTCGCATCTCAGGGACGGATTTTGGTGTTGGCCATTGCTTGATGGCCTCAATCTTGGATTCGTCTACTTTGATGCCCTGTGAGCTCACAACATAGCCTAAAAACACAAGCTCATTAGTACAAAAGGTGCACTTCTTAAGGTTACCGTAGAGACGCGCCTCTTGAAGTGTATTAATAACTAGTCTCAAATGCTCCATGTGCTCATGCTCATTGCGACTATATATCAAATGTCATCAAAATAAACAATCACAAATTTCCCAATGAAGTGTCTCAAAATATGGTTCATTAGTCTCATGAATGTACTAGAGGCGTTAGTCAGCCCAAAGGGCATGACTAGCCACTCATAAAGATCATGTTTGGTTTTGAAAGCCGTTTTCCACTCATCGCCTTCTTTCATCCTAATTTGATGATAGCCACTCCTTAGATCAATTTTAGTGAAGATGATAGCACTATCAAGTTCATCAAGCATATCATCTAGTCTAGGAATGGGATGACGATATTTAACAGTAATAGCATTAACGGCTCTACAGTCAGTGCACATGCGCCAAGTACCATCCTTTTTAGGGACAAGTATCACAGGCACAGCACAAGGACTGAGACCCTTACCTAGTAGTCCATCCACTTGCCTTTGAAGCTCCTTTGTCTCCTTCGGACCCATGCGGTAAGAGGGCTTGTTGGGTAGTGGTGCTCCAGGAATCAAGTCTATTTGGTGCTCAATCCCTCGAATGGGTGGTAAGCCATCGGGGACCTTATCAGGGAACACGTTCTCGAATTCCTGCAAAAGAGCAACTACACTCGAAGGCAATGTCTGATCGAGTTCATCAACATTTAGGAGCACATGTTTTACAAATCATGAGTAATACAGGCTGGTCAGCATTTACAAGTTTTCGTACTTCTTTAGCCTTAATTATCATGTTTTGCTTCCTAGTGTTCGGTTTAGTCAATGCATGATCACGTGGTACACTAGGTGTGCTCACTCGACCCTTAGTCGATTGTTCACTTGCAGAAGTGGGGCAAGTGCCAGGGTCGACCGTCCTTTGCTTCCTCTTTTGATGGTCTAAGTCACACTCCCTTTGCAATTTTAGTTGGTCCTCATATACTTGTGCAGGTGTGAGGGGTGTGAGGACCATGCGCTTACCATTGTGCAAAAGAGTGTACCTATTTGCCCTACCATCAAATGTGACATGTTTGTCAAATTGCCAAGGTCTCCCTAAGATGACATGTGTAGCATGCATGGGGACTACATCACACACAACTTCATCAATGTAGGTGCCAATTGAAAAAGGAACACGTACCTGTTTTTGACACATACCTCTCCTTCCTCACTTAGCCATTGGAGGCCGTATGGGTGTGGATGTTTAGTCGTAGGAAGGCCCAAGCTTTCAACCATAAGTAAGCTTGCCCACATTGGTGCAACTCTCACCATCAATGATGAGGCTACACACCTTATCACTTACTTTACAACGAGTGTAAAATAAGTTTTCCCTTTGCAATTGCTCGTCCTCCTTGACTCGGGCGGTTAGCACTCATCGTGCCACCAAACAGCCGATTCCCCTTGAGTAGGAGAACATTCTTCCTCAGCCGAGTCATTCTCCAAGCAATCGCCCTTGATCAATCCAGGCATGTCCTCACAATCGTCGTCATCGGATACGATCTCTCCCATTGTGAGTAACTAACATGATCCTTTGGTTTGGACATTGGACTGGATATGTCCCATACCCTTGGCACTTAAAGCACTTGATATCCCTACTCCTAGCCTTAGGAGTCTCAGGAGGTGCCTTAGAAGTGGATCTGGATGCATCAACAGCTTTGTTAGGGGTAAAATGGGAATTTCGGCTAGGAGCATTACCTTGAAGTCGGCTAGATGGAGTTGGTGTGGCCGAATTTCCACCTTTGTGGGCCGTTCTCCGTGGTTGGTTTCCCCTCCATGACGTCGAGTTGGAAGTTTGGAAGGTGCGGGCCCTCGCCTCAATTTCTTTCCCCTCTCGGCCTTGATGGCTAATTCAAGAAGATCATGCATGTCCAAGTAATGTTGGAGCTCCAAGGCTTCTTGTAGGTCAGGGTTGAGACCTCTAAGAAACCTTGCCATTGTTGCCTCACTATCTTCTTGAATATTTGCCCTCATCATGGCCATTTCGATCTCCTTGTGGTAGTCCTCCACACTCATGTTGCCCTGAGTGAGGGTTTGAAGCTTGGAGTGGAGATCGCGGTTGTAATGGCTAGGAACGAACCTCTTGCGCATCAATGCCTTGAGTTCTCGCCAAGTCCGGACTCGTGGTCTCTCCCATTCTCCTTCGATGAGTCCTTACTTGGTTCCACCAGACTAGTGCATAGTCGGTGAACTCAACAGTGGCTACCTTAACTGATGTGAGCGCGGAAGCAAAGATTAGATCGTAGAGGACACGTTGCAAGACGAATGGAGTCGAACCCAAACTTGGACCACTCAAGAACGGATTCAACAGTAGAGGACGCCACAATCAAGTGTGTTGCTTGATTGATAAGTCAATAAACAACCTAGGATCAACTCTAGGATGTTCAAACTAGCTTTCACAAGCTAAAGGAATTTGCCACAATCAATGGACGAAATTCTGGAATTTTTATTGAATAATATCGAAAAAATGAATGTAAACAATGACTTGGGGCTATTTATAGCCTTGTCTAACCCTAATAGAACTTGGAAAATATTAAGGAAATTTGGCCAGCCCATTGGGTCTCTCTTGGCCGAAAGCTAACCTACTAATTAATTAACTTAATGACTAACTAAAGTACTATTGGACCTAAGGCCCACATGGCCAAAGCCAAGCTCAATAAGAGCTACTTAATCGAGGCCCAATCCTCCCTTTGAGGCTTGATCACTTGCGCCTTCAATTGCAAGCAATATCTTGGTAGTCTTGCAAGGATCCTCCAAGTCAATTCCTTCAATGCTTGAACAGTCAGATTTTTCAAGACATAACAATTGAACACACTTTGGACAGATTTTCAACGAAACGATAAATAGCAAGGCAGCGGAAACTGTAAACCCTAGAATGACTAGATGAAACAAGAAAGACGGATATAACGAATTGATACCTCAACCAGCTCTGAAGCCAACTGATACGCTCTTCGGTCAATTTGTTCCGAGACACGTAGCACGATTGCCCAAAGATCTAGACGGGTGATCAAACCGTTTGGATTGCGGAACCTAGAATCATGATGGACGACTCAACTTGATAGAAGGTGGTAGAACAGTGACTCTAATTGAGGTGGTTACTCAAGTAGACAGGCTGGATGAACAACCAAGGACGTCACGCGAGATTGCTCAAAAACCCTTGCCTTGCAAGTTAAAAGAATTGCTCACGGTTTGGAGACAATGAAAGTAATTTTATTCTCAAAGTCTGTAACCCTTTACTCGTACAAAGTGTGCCTATTTATAGGCTAGCAAACTAATGAAAATCCATTGGAGTAAGGATTGATGGGCCTCGACTCTTTCCTAACCTAAGACATGTATTCGGGCCACACTTAGTCATGAGCGGGCCGACTTATTGAACAAACCAAAACTAATAGAACCGAAACAAATAACCACTAACACCAACTACCAAAACCGAGACTACTAACAACTTAATAATCGGTCTCAATAAATGAAAAACATGCGTGACCAGAATGTTAAGCTTCATTGGCTTGAATCAAAGTGTAGACAACTTGCTTAGTATCTTCCAAGCCTTCAATGTTCCTATGGACCCCTTGTTGGTCTTGGACATTTTCGAACAAGGGCTTGAAGAGACTCCTTGAAGCATTTTGCCCGTGCACGTTGTAACCGGACCCAATGGAACTCTCACTTGAACATCATCAATCGGCTTTGACTCAAGGATGTCATCCGTGCACACATCACACCACTTTGAAGATCCTTACCTCATGACCATAAGCGATCAAGTTGAGCATACATTGAAGCTGGTTCGTGAGATTCAAGGGTCGACAAGGGTTGTTTTCCGACTTAGCAAGTGGTTTTTGCATTGGATGACATTTGTAGTCATCATAACAAGATTGACTCGAAAGCATGTAACTCTTTTTGTCATCATTCGTGTTTCAATTTGTGGGCAAATTGCTTTCAAGAGGAGGGCAATGATGAGAACATGAAGATTGTCCAAGCAAATTGGTTTAGTTAGCTAATTAGTCCAAGTTGTGTCGTTTATTTTGGTGTTGTTAAGCAAGTGTTTAATTGTCTATTTGTCTTGTTAATTTAGTCTAAATAATTCGGCCAGGGTTTTGTCCTTAAGTGGCCGAAATTTCTAGTTGTTAGCTTTAGGAAAATAAGTGATTCCAAATCACATTAGCTTTTCTAGACAATTCCAAAGCACATTAGGTTTTTGAGTCCATGTAAGGCTATAAATAGCCTAGTCCTTCGAAACATTTTTAGCTATTGAGAATTTTCCAAAAATATGTGAGTTATCACTTTTCTCTTGCTCCAAGAGAGCCCTTCTTGAATACTTGAGAGTTTTCTTAAGTTATTCAATTTGAACTTATCAATCAAGTACACACCTTGGTTGTGGCATTCTTCTACCAACAACATTGGTTTACTAAATCTTTCGATTGTGGGTTGACATTCAATTCAAGGTTCGTAATCTTAGGGTTTTAGAAGGGTCAAGTGTTATTCCACATTTGTGCTTCAATTTGTGGGCAAATTGCTTTCAAGAGGAGGGGAATGATGAGAACATGAAAATTGTCCAAGAAAATTGGTTTAGTTAGCTAATTAGTCCAAGTTGTGTCGTTTATTTGGTGTTGTTAAGCAAGTGTTTAATTGTCTATTTGTCTTGTTAATTTAGTCTAAATAATTCGACTAGGGTTTTGTCCTTAAGTGGCCGAAATTTCTAGTTGTTAGCTTTAGGAAAATAAGTGATTCCAAATCACATTAGATTTTCTAGACAATTCCAAAGTACATTAGGTTTTTGAGTCCATGTAAGGCTATAAATAGCCTAGTCCTTCCAAACATTTTTAGCTATTGAGAATTTTCCATAAATATGTGAGTTATCACTTTTCTCTTGTTCCAAGAGAGCCCTTCTTGAATACTTGAGAGTTTTCTTAAGTTATTCAATTTGAACTTATCAATCAAGTACACACCTTGGTTGTGGCGTTCTTCTACCAACAACATTGTTCACTGAATCTTTCGATTGTGGGTTTGAGATTCAATTCAAGGTTTGCAATCTTAGGTTTTAGAAGGGTCAAGTGTTATTCCACAATTCAACTTGATTTTCTTCGTCTAGATCCAGGACTACGTGGGATACGAGTTCATACTTTTGGGTGGGTTCGTATCACTTGTCCCAAAAAAGATTTGTGATGCCATTGATAGAGAACAAGAGCTTTTTTGCGAGGCTCAAACCCATCTAAAAGAAAAATTATCAAACAAACTGCTTCTACTCAACAAGAAAGGTTTAGCAAAACTAGGATGGCACATCCTATAAAAGACTCCCCCAAGTCTTGGGTAAAAGTTCTCTCAGATTTATATGTAAATAGAGCTCAATCTCTATTGGCCAATAAGCTAGTTTTTACCACCTCGCTGGCTCTATAAATCTGAAGGGGTTGTCACTTGGCAATGACATTTTACAACAAGGCATTGGCTGGGATATAGGGTGATACAAACCAAGATATGCCATCGGACAAGGTTCAAGTTCCTCTAGGACCCGTGACGCGAGCTCAAGCTAAGAAGACACGAAAGAACTTCAGGGGCTTGTTCGTGAGTGCAAAGCCAAGAAATTCACCCCCAAGGTCATTGGAGGGACTTGAACATGAAGGATTGAAGGTCGTCCATGTTGTTCAAGTCAAGGAGGACCACGATTGACCTTTTTCTAGTTTGAGTTTTTGAGTTAGCCGTTTAACAAGTTAGTTTGGAGTCTTGTTTAGCCATTTTACTTCAAGAAATAATTCGGCCAGCTTGTTAGCCTAGAAGAGCCGATTCTAGGTTCCTAAAATGAAGGAACCTTGGTCATGTTTAGCCTTTTCCGTTTCACTTTAGGTTTTCTACTTGTATGTGTGGAGGACTTGTAAAATCCCTTTATTTTTTTTCTTAAAATTCCCTTTAATTTGGAATTAATACTTTACAATAGCTGTACTAGTCATTCACCTCTCCATTAGCTATAATTAACCATAGAACCAAGGATTTCCTTTTTCTTTCATCATTAAGAGAAACTAGGGTTTTCACGTCCTTTCGTAGTGTAAAGTAATCGGTACGGAGTGTGTAACTAAATTTAAGTGATTAAGAGTGATTTTTAGATGATATTAAATGTGTGATTAGAAGTAATAATAATAATTTATGCATGGTAAGAAAAAAACCCTAGTACGTGCGGTTTAAAGGAAATGGTTGGAACGACGGGTACCGTTCGTTACCGAGTGAGTGCACCACATGAAACACTACTTTCTTACCTTAATAGCCTTGCTTTTATTTCAATTAATTAACCCTAAAATATCTCTTACACTAGCCACAATTTTTGACCAAAAGAAAGAAAGAGAAAAGCCTAAAAAGCCAAGTGTCATGAAACCTATGAAAGGTGGACTTTGACCTAATTCCTCACCTTTACTAAATAACAAATTTTGATCAAAAATCATCTTCATTTCTTCACTAAGCTAGCCAAAATTTTGAGGGAGAGAAAGGAGAGAGAAACTTCATCTTGCACCATTCTTCTTGCTCTAATCCTGAATTCCAACCATAAATCTTGCAAACCACTCCATAAAAGTGCTAGTTAAGGTAGTTTCCAAGGTGTTTGTGGAGTTAATTTGGGAGGAAGAAGCCTAAGCTATCATCTTTGTTGAGGATACAAGGTACTTTGGACAAGAAACTTTCTTTCTTTCATATATGTGTGAATTAGTGGGTTATAGTTGCCATATGTGTAGCTTTATGAGAATATTTCTTGGTTTGAAGTAGTTTTATGGTAAATTTCAGTTTTAAGGTGAAACTTCTGGTCACATGTCGATGCTTGAGGGTTGTTCATGTTATGATAGCCTGGTTATGTGTAAAATTGAAGCCTTTTATATGTTGGTTTTGGTTGCTTACAAGAATTTCAGCTTGTGGGTTGAATTCCAGCTTTGGGGATTGAAGTTGCCCTGTTCTGCTAGTGTTATCCGGCCCATGATGGAGGACGAATAGGCTTAGCTCAAAACATGGAAAGTTGTATAGAATTGAGTGTAGATTATTGCCTGTAAATTTCAGCTCAATCGGAGCAGGATAGCTTGTGAAATGACTATTTTACCCCTGCTTCCCTGTTTCTGTCAAAAATGATAATCAGCCTCTGTAATTGGCTCGTTTGGCTGGGAAGATGAATGAATTAGCTTTTAATGCCTTCTTAAGAATTGTATCTTGTATCTTAGCTTTGAATGGCTTTGGAATCAACTAAATTGGAGTTGTGTGTGCTGAGATATGATTGAATAAATCAGGACTGCTAGTTGAATTTCACAGTGAGCTTCGAACTGGAAAATCTGGGGCTGTTTGGGTAAATTTGACTAGGTTAGGTTGAGAACTGGGTTGAGGTGTCTTTATAAGAATTGTAGAGCTATGTCTTAGCTTCGAAACGGTATAAAGTTTACCTCAATCTGATAGGTGTAGCTTCGGTTGTGACCAATACACTAAAAGATGTCAAACCTACCATTTTGTTCCTTGTCTTAAACCTTAATTCCGGTCACTTTTCTAGCTTGGTTTGTAATTGAATGATTTTAGCTATTGAACGGCTATTTATTAATGAGATTCATTTGTGTGTGATTTTGGGGACTGATTGAGGAAATAATGAAGCCATAAATGGGCTGGAAAATAGGGTAAATACAAAGGGCGTGCTGCCCAAATTTGCACTCAAATGGCAATTTCAAAATTTTAGGAGCGCGGCCATAAGTTTACGACTAATTTACTCATGTCTTTTGGGCTAAATATACTCTTTTCACTTCCAAAATAATACTTATACCTTGTACATTAGTTTATTCGGATTTTCCTTTGATTCACTAATCTTGGGTTGGTTGAACCGTAATATTTCTTAATGATATATTCTTAGGGTTCTTGGTGATTAAAGTGTTATCCGGAGGAACTTTGGACGTTATTTTTGCTTATATAGGTGAAGTGTTCTATAATACAGTTTTATATTTTCTAATGACTATGTGAATTGTTATGACTATTTGGATGTTACTGAATAAGTGATTGATTAACGTTATGTTTCCATTGACTATGTGGCTGGTTGTGATTCTTGATTAAATGTTAAATGTTCTCAATGATTGCTAAAAAATGATTTTTGTTAGGCGAGTGTGTACTTTATCGCACTCGACCTAAATGAACGTGAAATTTTCAATGATTGAATGATTAAATGCTACTTGTGCATGAATGTAAGCCTTCTGACTGAATTGGGCCCTTGCTCTTCGTTACCGGTCGACTCGAGCCAGAAGCGGACTCGGTCGGGCGACTAGTGACCCTGGTGAATGTTTGGTATACTCGAGTATGACCACGTTGTCGGGTGGAGACTGGCCAATGAATTGGTCAGAAGGGGAAATGAAATGAATGAACGAATGACAAGAACAATGAAGGAGTTTTCACTTACAAACAATGTTTTTAATGACTGGAGGAATAAGGGAAATGATAGGCGAATGAATGAACGAATGGTTCCTCGTGAGCATGTATCCTTTAATGAATGTGTTACCATTGCTTTATATTGCAATTGTTTCCTGGATTACTTGTTATTACAAATCATTAATTGTCCTTGTTTTAATTGTTTTGGTTCTGTATATAGGAACCTCGCTGGGTCTAGTAGCTCCATTCCCACGCCATTTGTTTTTCCTTACAGGGGTTTGCCGAGCAAGGGCGAGAGACTTGTTATAAGGAATAGTCTAGTCCTTTTGTAATGTTTTTGCTTTTGTACTCGCTCTAGTACCTGGATAGGGGTCGATTGTATTGGGAACTGAAACCTTTTGTTATATTTTGGATTGTATATCTGGTTGAGATTTGGAATGATGTAAGTATATATATTTCAAGGTTGGGAAACTGTTTCGTCTTTTCCTCGAGACTCTATTCTTAAATTTTGTTTTTGAAGGAGTGATCGACGTCCTAGCGAGGGTTGGCGCAGGCAGTCCGCCGAACCCTTTGGTTTCGCCTTAGGGGAAGGTGGGGCCGTTACAGTATGGCTATAAATAGCCTACCTTGGGTCATGTTTTATTCATCTCAATCAATAAATCAGATTTTGAGAGTTTTCTTGTGTTTCTCCAAGGCTTCTTGAATAACTTAGAATTTCTCTAAGTGTTCGTGACTTATCAATCTAGAATCACACTAGGTTGTGGCGTCTTCTACCATTATACCAAGGTTCGTTAACCACGTGATTAACGGGTTGAGGTCATCCGCTCCAAACTTGGTATCCTCTTGTCGATCCTGAGTCTAATCTCTTACGGGTTTCGTCACAAGGTTGGCGATGTTCGTATCAGTTGGTAATCAGAACTAGTTAAGATGTATCACGTTATATCCCTTTTCCTTATTTTGAGTCAAGTTCAATCGTGCCAATTCATGTTTAGGTCGCTAGGGTTTTATCCTAGCAAGTTCAAAAATTCTGTTTTTGTGTTTTTAGTTTGCTATCCGCAATTTCCAGATTTATCTGCATCGTGTTTCCTTGAGTCTAGTTTGTTGTTAATTATTGTGGTTATTCGTGTCCTTGTCCAGAAAAAAAAAACAGAAGCAAAAAAAATTTGGCAGCCGCTAGGGTTTTTCTTTTTTGTTCTTGTCGTGTTTCAAGTAGAGCTCATTTGTGTGTTACAATCTGACCAGAAATTGCCGCTATTGATTTCGTCCAGATTGTAGTCTATTCCTTGTGATTATTGTGTCACTTTGATTGTGCAAACAACCCAGTAAAAGTGTCAAAAAAAAGTACTTAACAAAATTACACTTTAAGTGTCACCAAATTCATACAAAAGGAAACTGGAATCCACTACAAGTCGCTAGTCTAGATCCTCCAATTCACCTCCAAAGCCTGTTAAGGAAAACAAATTTAAAGGGATGAGCTAACGCTCAGTGAAGCCAAGAAAACAAGCAAGCAAGCACGTAGAACCAATTAATCGAATAGCATGCTTAAAAGCAACTTAAAACATGACATTTCATGTAAGTGCACAAGTAGGAATTAACACACACAAGGAAGGATACAGGAACTCTCAGGAGTTATTCCCACGTCTCGATCAATTGAGCCTTCGGGGGTTGACCCTCCGTCAACCCAAGTAGTTAGTGCTCCACTTACTTCCTCCATCCAACATAACACCCATTCGGATCCGGAACCAAACATGTAAAGGGTGGCGATACTTTCGAGTATGCCAAGCAAAATCTCAAAAGATCAAACTATTATTTTCCCAAAGTTCACCAAGCTTCTCGACCAATCCCTTGCCGGCTCGAGTTACAAGGTTAGCCGATGGGTTGGCGTGCTCCCCTAGAAGTATAAGTGGTCGATGAGACATCGCTCCAATCGATTTAGAATTGTTTATGGCTCTGAGTCGATATGAGAGGCACCTCCCACCCGAACAGGGTGTGGTACATGCTTCCGCTCAGAGAATCGATCATAGCACTGAGTCGGTATGAGAGGCACCTCCCACCCGAATAGGGTGTGGTACATGCTTCCACTCATTGTTCACGAGTTAAACATGTTATGTACAAGTACAAGTCATATATATTCATTTAACAGGTATCATGTAATCAGGAGAGAGAGAGACGAGGGCGATAAAGTACACCCTCCGTTCTCGGCAAATTCATGTTCATGTATAGTACTTGTAACAAATAACATCAATCACATAAGTATTTAACATTGCGGCTTGACAACTTATCCACAAAGTCAAGGGCAAAACAAAAGTGAAGCCGAGAAGTCAACGAAGCCTCGTCGGCGTCTTCGTGGACCACCTGAGACATTGTTACAATCACACATTACCTAGGTGCCTCGACCAAGTAATAAGAAAGACATTTTTTCCTCGTTATCCATCTTCAAGGTCGCAAGTTCGAAGCAAGTAAAGAAACTTTTTCGCTAAAACTTTGGAGATTAATTTACTCAAGATGAGCTTGAAGGTCCAATTTATTATTCAAGTCGTGATAAGGAAATCTCAATTCTAAAAGAAAGTACTATTTTTTACTTTCGACACAAAAATCGAGAACAAGGATAGATGGTTTTCATCTCCCAAAAGTTCAAATCTCATGTCTAAACTTTAGAATATAAAGAGCGTTCAATTCTTCCCAAACTAATGGAGTCAAACTCATCCAAAACTCCACTCATTTTCATAGTAAATGTCAAGGTCAAGGTTCCAAGGTTCAAGTATGAAACTAGCGAGATTGATCAAGAATTACTCTAGTCAAAACACTCCCTTTTAGAGTTCAACTCACATGGAAATCGAGGCTATAAGAATAGGGGTTGAAGTCCCTAATTCAAATATGAAGAGAGGTGCTATAAATCAAGGGAGTTTTATGACAAAGAAAGTGCATCAAGAGAGGTTTAAACCTTTCGGAAACCCAGATTTGAAATGAAAGTTTAAAATTCCAAAGGGAACCGTGTATTCAACCATGAAATTACATCTAAAACAGTCCAACAATCGCAAGGGAAGGTGGAAAGTTCTTAAAAGGAATATTTGTTTGAAAACAGAAAATTTCCAGGGTAGTGTGACACTAATTGGAAAAATCGTATCTCGAGTTCCGTAAGTCCAAAAATTGAAAATTTTATACCATTGGAAACTAGACTCAAAGAACTGAAACTTTCTGGAAGACACCTTCTCAGACTCGAATTCAAAATCATTCAAATTTAGTTCAAAAGTCATTGTTCTAGACAGGACAGAGCAAAACAGGCTTGTAAATTCAGTGAAGTTTGAAAATTCGGCAAAATTCGTAGAATTGGAATCAGCCTTTGAAATTCATATCACAATTAAAATTCCAACCTAGTTTCAAATGCAACAAACGGAACTCGATTCGGACCTTTCTACACCAAGATACAACAGTTCTAAGAAAACTGAAGTTTGGAACCTGTTTTACGAAATTCCAGTTCTGACGTACTAGACAGAGTTTCAAAATCTGATTATAGCTAGAGCTACACAACTCAAAATTTAGTGAGGTTACGGCGTTGAAAACTAGATTCAAAATGCTACAATTCACTAGAAGGAACTGTCTTAAAATTCAGTTTGCAAGATAGGCAAAATTGAGCTAGAAACTGCAGCTAGAACTGTTTCTCGGATGCAAGCAGAGAGGAATTTCAGTCATTTTTGCCGGTTCACTACGGCTCATAGGAAACGAGTTAGGAGATGTATTTTATACCGATGGAAAGCTCTTGAAATCTAGTTTTGGGTGCCACAAATGGCACTCGATTTCAACTCCCAGACAGAAAGTCATGACCTAAAACGTGAAACACTGGTTGGGGTTTCCTGCTCAGAAAATTTTCCCAGAATTCAAACCCTACTTAAACACAACCAAATGGAAAGCTTTTTGGAAGGTATTCAACACACATAACAAACCAGCAAAATTTCGGCCAGCATACAACTTTCATTCCTCTAGCTTTCTTTCCAACTTTCCAACTCAAACTACACTATATCTCATCAAAGCAAGTAACAAACAAGCAATTAAACACACAAAATCCTCAAGACCTCTACCTATCAAGCCACCTCAAGTCCACTACCTAAATGTCAAAGGTTCTTGTGAACCCATCAATAACCCAACAACTATCTTGCTATCATTAACTAACTACTAACTTACTACTATGAATTGAAGAGAAAAAGTTGAGGGTTTCTTGGATGATTACCTCGCAGCCAAAGAGAAGACTAAACACTAGGATTTGATCTTCTAAATCACCAAGTTTCTTCCTTGATCAAGTCCTCTTCCAAGCTTGTATGAAGAACCAAGAGATAGAGAAATTTTGGAGAGCTTTTGTGGAGCAAAATGGAAGACAAAACTGAAAATTTTTGAGGGGAAATGAGGGAGGGGAGGTTCGGCCAAGGAGTAGAGAAGAAGGAAGAGTTTGGTTGGTAGGTGGTGATGTGATGTTGTGTAAGAAGGATGGACATAAAGTGCTCTTGGTGCCCCAAAAGTCAACATCCGATTAGTGTGCAATTAGTGCTCCAAATTGAGCTTAACTTAACTCACTTACATCTAATCCCTCAATTAACTTTTCTTAGTCTACTATTGATCATTCTTAATTCTCCAAGATTATTGCACCCTCGGACCGAATTTACCTCGAAAAATGTGCGTTCACTATTTCTCGCTAAACGAGCCGTAGAAATATTAATTCGCGAACGGAACGTTTTAAAAATATAAATGAGACATTGTTCCATGTAAATGGATTTAAAAAGGATGAAATAAATTATTCGGAATAAACGGGTGAATAAATAATTAAAATAAGCTAGTAAAATAAAATAAAAGTAAGTACAATAAAATTTCGGGTCCTCACATCCGTCCCCCCTTAAAAAAATTTCGTCTCGAAATTCATACCTTGATTTAGAAACAATTCTAGGTACTTCTTTCGAATCTTCTCTTCTATTTCCCAAGTCGCTTCCTAAATTTCACAATTTCTCCATAAACCCTTCACTAGGAGAATTTGCTTGCGTCTTAATTCCTTCCTCACATTTAGAATCCCATATAAACTTACCAAGTTTCTTAGTCAACTCAGTTAAGGGTTTTGCAGTCTTAGAAAAAGTTCTTGATTAATCGACGGTAATATCCAACTAACCCTAAGAAACTTCGAACTTCGGTAGGATTTTCTAGTCGTTTCCGCTTAGGAACAGCTTCTGCTTTAGTTGGGTCCACAGTAATTCTTTTCTTAGAGTTTATATGATCTCGAAAGGCTACTTCTTCCAACCAAAACTCACATTTATTGAACTTAGCAAAAGTTGGCGCTCTCTCAGGGTTTGTAAAGCTATCCTCAGGTACCGTTCATGATCTTATTATAGGTCTAAAGGTATGGGACAATAAATTAAATATACATATAAGCCGTAAAATCAATTAAAGCAAAGTAAATTTTTTTATATCTCATAAAAGATCATAATAGTTACACCAAGTGAGGATAATTCATCAAATCATTTTAAAAGAAAAGGGAGACAAACAAAATCATAGGAAAACGTGCTAAGTCGTAAATGTACAAAACACCAAAAGGACTTTATCCCTTATACAAAGATTACAACATCTAAAAGTGCCAGTCTAAATTGGGGTAAAATTACAACCCCTATCCCTCGAGTGGAGTCAGATCCATCCCCACTCGTAAAGCTTCCACAACCTGGATCTCTTTTACAAACCATTAGTATTAACCACTCCCTCTGGCACTCGACTGCTTTGCAGTGGACTTAGCAGGCTGTTGAGAATTTCCTCTTCCCTTAGAAGCGCTAGGGCAATTCGAAAACTTATACTCGGCACTACCGCACCTCAGACATTTTCCTAGGTTTCTCTAGTACTCGGCCTAAGTGTGGTTAAACTTGCCACAATATCCACAAGTTACGTGAGGAGTCACAGTCTGACCAGTTTGAGAATTCCCTTTTTGCTGACCTCGCCTACTCTGATTTCCTTTTGGCGGGGCTCCCCTTGATGGAGTTCCTTCGGATTTTTCGGGCATCCTCACTCCTCCAACCCCTCTTCCCATTTTAAGGGGTTCGGTAGATTTCTCGGATTGTCCAGGGGTATCGCTTGTTTTACCCCTCTTTCTAGCATGAAAAGTTTTAGATTGAGACATAGCATTTTCTACCCTCTGTGCCTTATCCAAGACATCCGTAAAAGTGGTGATCTGGGCGGCTGTTAGAGATTCTTGAATTTCTAGATTTAACCCTTGAATAAACCTTCTTATCCTTTTGCGCTCCGTGATCACTAGCTCAGGGGTAAATTTGGAAAGTTTGGTGAACCGCTCCTCATACTCGGCCACACTTAGTAACCCTTGCCTCAACTTAATAAAGTCGTCCTCCCTCTTTTCTTATATCATTGGCTGGAGGAATTTGACATTAAACTCCCTCTCAAAGTTGGCCCAAATCCAAGGGGTTTGTTCTCTTTCCCACTTCGCCCTCACAACATTCCACCACGAGAGTGCCGCTCCCTCAAACTGGAAAACGGCAAATTCACTTGCCTTTTCTCGGCATAATCTAAAGTAGCAAAAATCTCTACCATCCTTTCAAACCAATTTTTCGCTACCTCGGGATCAGACCCTCCATGAAACCTAGGTGGAGCGAATTTCAAGAATCGCTCTAGGGCTTTATCCTCACCCCTCTCTTGGTTCCTAGGTTGGTTGACTGGTTCAGGGCCTTGGCGCTCAACTAAACGCTCAAGAACATTGGTTATACGGTTAATGGCCGTAACCACTTGGTCACCCTCTTCGTTCCTAGGATTTTGGTTTGGTCCAGTCGTAGATCCCTCATCTCTCTCGAGAGTGCGGGGTTGCCGAAACCCACGCCCACGCCCCCGTCCACATCCTCATCGATCCATTTAGCAAGATTCTAAACGCATAAATAAAAGAGAAAAAAATATAAGCATATAAATTGAAAAACATGTACACATTGCAAGAACACTTTAAAATCAAAGCATAGATCTATACATAAGCCAAAAGTCATGTCACATGTTAAGAGTATATACGACGAGTTAATAATATCAAATTCAGGACATAGGCATCTAAGTGCCTCAAAATACAGGAGTACATGCACAAAATACAAAAGGCCTCATAGCGAGGTTCACCCCTACTAAGTCCTGAACAAAAGTCAAAAGATCAAGGGGTCTCTAATACAGGTGGACCGAACTAGAAGATCCTACAACCTCAGAAGGGTTCTCCTCAGGATCCTCCTCTATCGACTCCACCACCACCTCCTCAGCAGGTGCAGCCTCTCCAGGTACATCCCCAAGTAAAGCCTTCTCTAGGTGCTCGGTCATAGTCACACACTCGGCCATAATGCCGTCCACGCGATTTCCTGCCTCCTATACAACCCTGATAAGCCCCCCCTCAGTCTCCTGAAACTGTGCATGGGAGGCGTCAGCTCTTTAACGCTCCTCAAGCACTCTCGCCTCTAACTCCTGGATTCGGGCAGCCTGGGCCTCCATAGTGGCCTCCATCACCTCTCTCTCCACTAGTGCCATCTGGAGGTCACGAGTCAACTGCCTCCGCTCCTCAACTACTCCTCACATCACTCGGTTAGAATAAGAGTATCTCGCCCGGCATGGGCACGACCTACCCCGTCTAGCAGGCGAGTAACGAAGAAGGGGCCCACCTCCTACCATCCGATACGGGATCACGGGGAGAGGTCCCTCAACCCTATCGTCATCACTGCTGCTGTTCATATCTTACAAATAACTCACAACTAAAGGTTAGATATCACTTATTGTGACGACCTCACCTCCCCCTAAAGCGTACCCCAAGGTTTGGCGGACCGCCTGCCCAACTCTCGTTAGGACTCGATCACTCTCTTCAAATAAAATAAGGTATTACCTCTAGAATAAGTGAAATAACAGTTTCCAAACTTGGAACGTATACTTACATTCATTTCTATCTCAAACATTCATACAATCCCAAATATAACAAAAGTTGTGAATTCCAAATACATTCAACACTAATCGAGCACTAGTGCGAGTGCAATCGCAAAAATTCAAAAACTAGACTATGCTAGCATGTACCAGTCTCACACCCTTGCTCGTATCCCCTGTAAGGAAAACAAAACTAAAGGAATGAGCTAAAAGCCCAGTGAGGTTCCCATACACATAATCAAGTAATTAAAACAAGAGCATTAGTCATTTAAGAACAACCAATCAGGAAAACATTTACAATATAAAAAGCAATGAGAACACACTCATTAAAAGATACATGCTCACGTGAAGCCATTCGTTCATTCATTCGCCAACCATTTTCCTTATTCCTCCAATTATTAGAAAAACATTTGCAAGTGAAAATTCCACCAGTTTCTTGACATTCATTCATTGATTTCATTTCCCGTCACTAGCCAATTCACTGGCCAGTTCTCCACCAACCTTCGTGGTCATACTCGAGTATACCAAACATTATCCCAAAGTGATGTGAACGCGGAAGCAATCTTAGGATCGTAGAGGACACGTTGCAAGACGAATGGAGTCGAACCCAAATTTGGACCACTCAAGGATGGATTCAACGATAGAGGACGCCACAATCAAGTGTGTTTGCTTGATTGATAAGTCAATAAACAACCTAGGATCAACTCTAGGATGTTCAAACTAGCTTTCACAAGCTAAAGGAATTTGCCACAATTAATGGACGAAATTCTGGAATTTTTATTGAATAATATCGAAAAACTGAATGTAAACAATGACTTGGGGCTATTTATAGCCTTATCTAACCCTAATAGAATTTGGAAAATATTAAGGAAATTCGGCCAGCCCATTGGGTCTCTCTTAGCCGAAAGCTAACCTACTAATTAATTAACTTAATGACTAACTAAAGTACTAATGGACCTAAGGCCCACATGGCCGAAATTAAGCTCAAGAAAAGCTACTTAATCGAGGCCCAATCCTCCCTTTGAGGCTTGATCACTTGCGCCTTCAATTGTAAGCAATATCTTTGTAGTCTTGCAAGGATCCTCCAAGTCAATTCCTTCAATGCTTGAGCTTGGTTTCTCTTGAGGTTATACGGCATGAACTAAGGCTTGAAGTGACTCTTTGAACCTCTTAACTTGTGCACGTGTAACGGGCCTATGTGAACACCACGGCCAGCTTGCTCATTCGCATCATTCCCCTCCTCTTGAAAAGGATTTGTCCTCAAATCTTGGGGAAAAGTGGTACTTCATGTTGGTGCGCTTATAGGATAGCAATGTGGGAGCTAGATGAATGAGCACCAGCCACGTCACATGTCGCTTGGACAACCTCATGATGCTCTTGAACAAGGACATTCTCCAAGACAAGAAACACCTTGTATAAAGTTTGTGAAAATTCCATGTAGCACTCCAAAACTCTCTCATCAACCCTTGATCGTTGCATGTCAAGTTCAAACCTACAAAACAAATCACACAATTAGTATATGTAGGATTAATACTACTTGACAACTTACGTTTCACATGCACTAGATAGGGATCTTCATGATGACTCTCATTCAGCTTAGAAAAATTTCGAATTTGGTTGTGCAAGGTAGTATAATTCGACCCTAGTTGTTGCTGATTTGGCACTACTTGCCCATCTGGAGATAGAACAATGAGCCAATCGTGTTGCACTTCCGTAGAAGCATGAACCAGTGACGTAAGAACAACATGCAAGTCTTGATTGACACATTTGTATGCATCACCCAACATAAGTGGCAGCAATGAAGTGAAGGTCACTCCATACGAGTCACATGAATTTGCGCCAGTTGGAGTTGATAAAATGAACTCATGGTGACCAGCTTTTGGATGTATGAATATGCATGGAAGATCACAACAAGCAGTTGGCACAAGTATGAAATCAGGTTGCAACTCTTTAATCAAATGTGGAAATTTTCGAACAGCCTTACAACCTACAAAGACAAAATAAGTCTCAACTTGTTTTGAACTAGAAATTGGACATATAAGCAATGGAACATCATTAATTAAGTGGTGAGAAGGTGTAGAATAAGAGTTAAATGCAAAAACTCCCTTTGACACATGACCCCTTCCATCAATCGATTCAACTTGAGACTGCATTGATGGCTCTTTACATTTTCCTTCAAAATCTGCATAGAAAATACAAGTGTGAGGATGGAAATGATGCTCAAAAGAAGGTAAAGATGATGAATGAATCATAGGCAACAAACAAGAATAGAAATATGGAATTCTCCCTTCATGATGAGTTCGAATTAATTCTCCATTGGTGCGGCCAGATTTGGATTGACGTTGTTCCATGAAGTGATACCAAATAGATTTATCTCCTAGCAGACAAACTCCATGGAAGCTAGTGAATTGTACAAGTGACTTTGGAATGGAACATTGCATGACTAACTTCACTTGACTTCGCTTAATCTGTACAAAAGCAGAAACACTAAACAAGGCAAAGTTAAGTTTGTTAGGAAAGCTATAAACACTCGCCTTCCCATGCACAATCAGCTCACTTGATGCTTCACTCATCTCCTCAAATTTTTTTACTTCTTTTTCTAACTCACATTCCTCAACTTTTACCTCAAGTGCACTCTCACCACCACACTCAACTCGCTCTTTTTCAAGTTTTTGTTGGAGGAGTTGTTGATATGTCTCCCACACTCTACTAACTCCTTCATCTACAGATAATGTATTTGCATGCTTTGTTGTCAAATGAACCTCCTCACTTCTCCTTGAATATACTGACTTTGAAGATGTAGGTTGGACGTTGGGGTGGAATTGTGTAGAACCCCTCCTCTTGACATCCTTATTCACCATTCGGTCAAGGCGTCGATGAAGAGGCTCGAAAGCTTCATCCAAACTCTGCTTGAATTCTTCCATCATGGCCTCCATGTGTAGTTTTAAGTCCATGGTTTGTTCTCCAACTCCACTTGACATGCTTAGGTAAACCTGCAAATAAACAACTACCTCTCTTTTTGTTGTTTTTGTTGTTTTTTTTTTGTACAATGTATAGGTCACTCACGCTCGTGTTTCACTCAAGTATATCACTCTCTAATAGTCTCACCAAACAATTCCTTGACTTGCTAGTTGCTCGGGTTGAACAAGTTAGACATCACCGTAAGGTTCGTTCTTGACTAGTCAATAAGTGACACAAGATAGGAGCAATGGATGGAGGTGAATGAAGACCTAGACGTGACCTAAAACTCAGATTAGGACTAACAATAACTAACGACTCAAAAAGAAAGCAAGACAAGTGACTTCAAGGCTGAAATTTTGAAAATCCTAGAAAACTCTACCCGAAGGGCAAAATTTCTGGAATTTGTCGAGCTGCTGATCCTCGGTCTTTTGGTCAGGTTTTTGGGGTATTTTGGGTGCTGTTTTGGTGTATAGGTCAGCCCTTAAATTGCAGTCCAATCGGAATCACAAAGTGATGCTCAACCGATTCAAAATTGCGGGCTGGTTTGGCGTGGCAAGGTGTAGCGGTTGGCTTTTGGATTTTGGAAATGGAATTGGGTGTAAGGTGGGCTGTTTTAGGTCGGTTGGAGGGGAACTTGGGCCTTTGGCCGATGGGTTCTTGGCTGCTATTAATCCCAACAGAATTAGGATTAGTTGGAGTCAAGGTGGGACTTGGTGCACAATTAGGAAACTAGAGCCAATATCTTTCTTCCCTTTTTTTTTTCTTTCCTTTTTTCGTTTCTTTTCTTTCTTTCTTTTGTTTCTTTTGTGGCTCAACAGATTATTTTAAGCACGTAATTCCAGTCCCAAAAATTTCCTTGAATTCGGTTCTAGCTTCAAGATTCGCCAAGACAAGATTGAAGATTGTTTCAAGTATAAAGAACCCCACAATTTGGTTTCAAGAATCTCCCCAAATCAGCCTTTGGTGGTTCAAGAACTTTAAGAAATTCGTTCAAGAAGCTCAAGAACTTCCCCAAATATGTTTTGGTATTCAAGTTTTGCAAGAAACAACACAAAAGTTCAAGAAATAAGGGCAAAACAGGTTCGGCAGCCTCTCAAGGAAAAATTTTCCAGCAACGACTCAAGAACAATGAGGTATGTGAAACTTCCTTTTTTTTGTGACTTTTTGCTAGGTTGTTTTCACGCCCCAAGCAACACAATAACCAACCAGAATTAGACCACAATCTAGACAAACTAACAGTAAATATTGGATGAACACAATTTGGGCAGATTACAACACAAGGAACAAACCTACTTGATATGCGGCAATAAGAGCAAAAACCCTAGCCGTCGCAAAAAAAAAAAATTTTTTTTCTCTAAACCAACACAAGACTTCAAGAACAATATAACAAGACATCAAAATAAGAAAGAAACACAAGTTATGCAAAGCAAAAAAAAAAAAAAAAATTCGGATGAACAGTGTCGCTACAGTACTTCGGATGAACAGTACCGCGCGCGAATAGTGTCGCTACAGTAGCGATGAACAGTCGATGCTACAGTACTTTTTTTTTTTTTTTTGGGGTGACTCTCAACGATGTCAAGACTCAAAAACAAGAAAAAGGGATATACGTGATACCTCAACCTAGCTCTGATTACCAGATGATGTGAGCGCGGAAGCAATCTTAGGATCGTAGAGGACACGTTGCAAGACGAATGGAGTCGAACCCAAATTTGGACCACTCAAGGATGGATTCAACGATAGAGGACGCCACAATCAAGTGTGTTTGCTTGATTGATAAGTCAATAAACAACCTAGGATCAACTCTAGGATGTTCAAACTAGATTTCACAAGCTAAAGGAATTTGCCACAATTAATGGACGAAATTCTGGAATTTTTATTGAATAATATCGAAAAACTGAATGTAAACAATGACTTGGGGCTATTTATAGCCTTATCTAACCCTAATAGAATTTGGAAAATATTAAGGAAATTCGGCCAGCCCATTGGGTCTCTCTTAGCCGAAAGCTAACCTACTAATTAATTAACTTAATGACTAACTAAAGTACTAATGGACCTAAGGCCCACATGGCCGAAGTTAAGCTCAAGAAAAGCTACTTAATCGAGGCCCAATCCTCCCTTTGAGGCTTGGTCACTTGCGCCTTCAATTGTAAGCAATATCTTTGTAGTCTTGCAAGGATCCTCCAAGTCAATTCCTTCAATGCTTGAGCTTGGTTTCTCTTGAGGTTATACGGCATGAACTAAGGCTTGAAGTGACTCTTTGAACCTCTTAACTTGTGCACGTGTAACGGGCCTATGTGAACACCACGGCCAGCTTGCTCATTCGCATCATACTGCCTTGAACTACCCCACGTACGACAAGGAGTTGTACGCACTGGTGAGAGCTTTGGAGACCTGGCAACACTACCTCCGTCCAAGGGAGTTCGTGATACACACTGATCACGAGTCATTGAAGTTTCTCAAGGGGCAACCAAAATTGAGCAAAAGGTGCCAAATGGGTAAGCTTCATCGACACCTTCTCTTATGTCATCAAGTACAAAACTGGCAAATCGAATGTAGTAGCTGATGCACTATCTCGTAGGCATTCGTTGCTTGTTTTCCTCGATGCTAAGTTACTGGGGTTTGAGATTATTGAGGAACTTTATGCACATGATCTTGATTTTGGTGAAATATATGCTTCCTGTGATAAGAGTCCGCATGGAAAGTACTTTTTGCATGATGAATTTCTATTCTATGTGGATAAGTTATGTGTGCCTAATTCGGTCTATTCGTGATCTTTTGGTTAGGGAGGCACATAGTGGTGGTCTCATGAGTCATTTTGGCATTGTTAAGACCTTAGCAATGTTGCAAGAACACTTTTACTGGCCTCATATGCGTAGGGATGTTGAACTCATGGTTAGTAGATATGCCACTTGCCACAAGGCCAAGTCTAAAACAAACCCATATGGCTTGTATACCTCATTGCCCATTCCACATTATCCTTGGGTAGACTTGTCTATGGACTTTGTCTTGGGACTACCTAGGTCACCAAGGGGTAATGACTCCATCTATGTGGTCGTTGATAGATTCTTTAAGATGGCTCATTTCATCCCTTGTCACAAAACTGATGATGCATCTCACATTGCTAAATTGTTCTTTAAGGAAATTGTTCATGGTATGTCTCAAACCATTGTTAGTGATAGAGATGTGAAGTTTTTGAGCTATTTCTGGAAGACTTTGTGGTCCAAAGCTTGGCACTAGATTGTTATTTTCGACCACAAGTCATCCCCAGAGCGATGGACAAACTGAGGTTGTCAATCGCGCACTTGGTACTTGATGTGTGCATGGACCTTGGCCCAAGAAATGACCCAGTTCAAGTTCCATTGGGCCCAGTCACACGTGCACGGGCCAAGCGCTTCAAGAAGTCACTCCAAGCCCTAGTGCGAAGTGTGCAAGACCAACAAGGAGTCCATAGAGACATTGAAGGCTTGGAGGGGGATAATCAAGTCATCTACACAATGATCCAAGCCCATGAAGAATCAAGTGGGCCTCCAAGTGGGTTGGCCGACTAGGCTCTAGGCCTTAGCGCTAGGTTTTCACTTTTTGTTTAGAGTTGGATTGAGTCATGGGCCGGCCCACCCTGTCCAAAGGAGTGGGCGAACCCCCTTGCTTAGTTTTCTTAGGGTTTCATTAGTCCCTTGGCCTAGTCCCTTAGCCTATATAAAGGCTCACTTTGTACGGTCAAAGGGTTACGCAATTTTGATAATAAAACACTTAGTTTGTTTCTCTTCCATTGAGAGATTCGAATCCTTTACTTGCTATTGGCAAGGGTTTTTGAGCAATCTTGTGCTTGTCCTTGATTGTTCTACCGACCTATCCATTTGAGTAAACACCTCGATTGGAGTCGTCGTTCTATCGCCTTTAATCAATTTGTGTCATCCGTTTTGATTCTAGGTTCCGCAATCCAAGCGTTGGACAACCTCGCTAGATCCTTGGGCAAACGTGCTACGTGTCTCAAAACGAGTTGATCGAGGACCGTATCAGTTGGCTTCAGAGCTTAGGTGGAGGTATCTTTCGTTATATCCTTGTTTTTCGTAGTGTGTCGTTAGGTTTGTAGTAAATCCGCTGCATTACTCCAAAAGAAAAAAAAATTCTGTCAGTGTCGTTTGTTCTGCCTTTCTGCGTCAATTTCTGTTCGTAGGATTGGGTCGTGCATGCTGTCCGTGTAGTCTTCATGTGTTGCTGCAAGTTGTTTGTATTGAGTCGCAAGTTGTTCCTCAAAATTCTGTCCGCCAACTTGCTCTTGCTTTTAGTCGCTTGTGGTGTGCCAAAATCTATCCGTGAAGTGTCTTGCCCGTGTAGTTTCAATTCTGGCCCATAACTTACTTTTTGTTTTGTGCCAAATCTGTCTTGGTCTGTGTGCCCTTGGAACGTGCAAAGTCTTGGCCGTTAGTCCTCCCTTGGGTCACAAGAAAACAAGTGGCGGCGTCTAGGGTTTTCTCTTGGGCGCTAGGTCTTCTTTGCACAATTCTGTCCAAGGCTGTTTTGGAGTCTTCCAAGTTGTTTACTTGATTTTCAAATCTGATCTTTGGTTAACTTTGTTGGTATTTGTGAATCTTGAAGAGAACCTACAAGATTTTAGGGTTTCTTGAAGTTCTTGATGCCTATCTTGAAGTTCTTGAAATTCTTGAAAGTATTTTGCTAAGTTTCTTGAAGGATTGTGTTGGTGAATTGGTGCGAATTGGTGGCTGGCCAAATCTGGAAAATTGATTCCATTCGGCCAAGAGTTCTTATTGTTTGAGTAAAAAAAAAATAGAAACAAAAAAAGAAAAAGAAAAAGAAAGAGGAATCGGGTAGAGGCAAGAGAGACCAACAAGAAAAGGGAAACCTTGATTCTTTTATTGCCAAATCTGTTTGGTTACATCTTGTACCAAATTCAAAACAGAAAATTACACAAAGAAAGCAATCAAAAATTTTGATCCACCACTTCTTGAAGTTCTTGAAGTTCTTGTTTCTTGGGACCTTGTTTTACCTTGCGTGTGAACATCTTCTTGTACTCCCTTGCGGTGGTGAAGGGCTTCCTTGGCTTTGGGGCGAATTTCTTGGGAGCTTGAGTAGGGTTGTGTGCATCACCTTGTGGATTTTCCATTGTTGTTGGGAGAAGGCCGAATCACCTTGGGGTAGTTGTCCAAAACCGAATCTGATTTGAGTGGGTGAAGAAGTCGGCCTTGCTTGGGTATTTAAAGAGTCCCCAGCCGACTTGGTGAGGGCTTGGGAAGGGGAATCAAATCTGATTTTTACTCTTTTTGGAAAGGAACTTGGAAGTTACTTAAAGTGTTCAAGAAAGGTTTTCTAAAAGCTTCCAAAACTCAACTTGTTTTCCCAAAATCTATTAGGAAACTAAGTAGATAACTTGGATAACTCTTTTATTTCCACTTGGACACACTCCTACATTCTAGGAGCTAGGGTTTCCATTTGATTCCGTTCACACTAGCATTAGTTTCCAAATCTGTCCGCCATTATTTACCTTCCAAAAGCGTCCATTCTTGCTTTCCTTTTTGCATTCCATTTTGTGTCTTACTGTTTGAATCCTCTTGTGGGGAAGTTGGTCACATTCATTGGACTTGAGCAGCATTCCTCAACTACCTAATCCAACAGGTAAAAGGTAATTGGTAAGCTCATTAGAGTGTGTTTTGAGTGACACCTACGAGAGTGAGTGAAACACTAAGGGAGTGAAGTAAGGTTATTCTTTGTGTTCCATTTTCTTGTCACTAACCTTTTGCAGGTCTAAGAGAGAGCCATAGAGCAGGATCAACCAACCAATGACTACTCATTGATGTTCACAGCCATGAAGAATGAGCTCAGACGAATTAGCGAACAAACAAATGGAGGAATTGCATACTCGCTTTGATGAGCTATCCAAGAGTCTCACGAGGGACTCTCGTTCCAGATCTCACAACCGGAGTAACCAGGGCACCAAAGGCACATAGTGAAGATTACTCGGCCAGTGAGGATGAGGAAAGGGCCGAGAGGCCAAGGAGGGATACACCAAGAGCGAGATCAAGGGGCTTAAGATCCAAGTCCCTACATTCCAAGGCAAAAGCGACCCTGAGCTTACTTGGAATGGGAAGGCCGTATCGAGATGGTCTTCGACTGCTATGATTATAGCGAGGAACAAAAGGTTAAGGTAGCCACTGTTGAGTTCACCGACTACGCCCTAGTCTGGTGGGACCAAGTAAGGACTCATCGAAGGAGAATGGGAGAACCACGAGTCCGGACTTGGCGAGAACTCAAGGCTTTGATGCGCAAGAGGTTCGTTCCTAGCTATTACAACCGCGATCTCCACTCCAAGCTTCAAACCCTCACTCAGGGCAACATGAGCGTGGAGGACTACTACAAGGAGATCGAAATGGCCATGATGAGGGCTAATATTCAAGAGGATAGTGAGGCAACCATGGCAAGGTTTCTTAGAGGTCTCAACCCTGACCTACAAGAAGCCTTGGAGCTCCAACATTACTTGGACATGCATGACCTTCTTGAATTAGCTATCAAGGCCGAAAGGGGAAAGAAATTGAGGCGAGGGGCCCGCACCTTACCAAACTTCCAACTCGACTCCATGGAGGGGCAACCAACCACGGAGGGCGACCCGACAACTGGAAATTCGGCTACACCCACTTCATCTAGCCGAGTTCAAGGTAATGCTCCTAGCCGAAATTCCCATTTTACCCCTAACAAATCTGTTGATGCATCCAGGTCCACTTCTAAGGCACCTAATGAGACTCCTAAGACTAGGAGTAGGGATATAAAGTGCTTCAAGTGCCAAGGGTTTGGACATATCCAGTCCCAATGTCCAAACCAAAGGATCATGTTAGTCACTCACAATGGAGATCGTGTCCGATGACGACGATTGTGAGGACATGCCTGGATTGATCAAGGGCGATTGCTTGGAGGATGACTCGGCTGAGGAAGAATGTTCTCCTACTCAAGGGGAAATCGGCTGTTTGGTGGCACGACGAGTGCTAACCGCCCGAGTCAAGGAGGACGAGCAATTGCAAAGGGAAAACTTATTTTACACCGTTGTAAAGTAAGTGATAAGGTGTGTAGCCTCATCATCGATGGAGGGAGTTGCACCAATGTGGCAAGCTTACTCATGGTGGAAGCTTAGGACTTCCTACAACTAGACATCCACACCCATACCGCCTCCAATGGCTGAGTGAAGAAGGAGAGGTACGTGTCTACAAACAGGTACGTGTCCTTTTTCCATTGGCACATACATTGATGAAGTTGTGTGTGATGTTTCCCATGCATGCTACACATGTCATTTTAGGAGACCTTGGCAATTTGACAACATGTCACATTTGATGGAGGGCAAATAAATACACTCTTTTGCACAATGGTAAACGCATGGTTCTCACACCACTCACACCTGCACAAGTGTATGAGGACCAACTTAAATTGCAAAGAGAGTGTGAGCTGGACCGCCAAAAGAGGAAACAAAAGGCGGCCGACCCTGGCAAATGCTCCACTTCTACAAGTGAGCATCGACCAAGGGTCAAGTGAGCACACCTAGTGTCACACATGATCATGCACTATCTAAACCAACACTAGGAAGCAAAACATGATAATTAAGGCTAAGGATGTGCGAAAACTTGTAAATGCTGACCAGCCTGTATTACTCATGGTTTGTAAACATGTGCTACTCAATACTGATGAGCTCGATAAGGCATTGCCTTCGAGTGTTATTGCTCTTGCAGGAATTCGAGGATGTATTCCCTGATGAGGTCCCTGATGGATTACCACCCATTCGAGGGATCGAGCACCAAATAGACTTGATTCCTGGAGCACCATTACCCAACAAACCCGCTACCGCATGGGTCCGGAGGAGACAAAGGAGCTTCAAAGGCAAGTTGATGGCCTACTAGGTAAGGGTTGGGTAAGGAGAGTCTCAGTCCTTGCGCCGTGCCTGTGATACTTGTCCCCAAAAAGGATGGTACTTGGCGCATGTGCACTGACTGTAGAGCCGTTAATGCTATTACTGTTAAATATCGTCATCCCATTCCTAGCTAGATGATATGCTTGATGAACTTGATGGTGCTATTATTTCACTAAAATTGATTTAAGGAGTGGCTATCATCAAATTAGGATGAAAGAAGGCGATGAATGGAAAACGGCTTTCAAAACCAAACATGGTCTATATGAGTGGCTAGTCATGCCCTTTGGGTTGACTAACGCCCCTAGTACATTCATGAGACTAATGAACCATGTTTTGAGACACTTTATTGGAAATTTGTGATTGTCTATTTTGATGACATTTGATATAGTCGTAATGAGCATGAGCACATGGAGCACCTGAGATTAGTTCTTAATACACTTCGAGAGGCGCGTCTATACGCTAACCTTAAGAAGTGCACTTTTTGTACTAATGAGCTTGTGTTTTTAGGCTATGTTGTGAGTTCCAGGGCATCAAAGTAGACGAGTCCAAGATTGAGGCCATCAAGCAATGGCCCACACCAAAGTCTGTCCCTGAGGTGCGAAGCTTCCATGGTTGGGGGCTTCTACCGGCGATTTGTCAAAGACTTCAGCACCATTGCTGCCCATTGACCGCCGTGACAAAGAAGAATGAAATTCCATTGGGGAGAAGCCCAAGAACAAGCATTCCTTACTCTCAAGGACAAACTCACACATGCACCTGTTTTAGCATTACCTAACTTTAACAAACATTTGAAATTGAATGTGATGCTTCTGGTGTAGGTATTGGAGCTGTGCTTATGCAAGACAAGAGGCCTTGTGCCTTCTTTAGCGAGAAACTGGGGGAGCTGCTTGAATTATCCCACGTACGACAAGGAGTTGTACGCACTCGTGAGGGCCTTGGAGACTTGGCAACACTACTATTCGTGATACACACTGATCACGAGTCCTTGAAGTTTCTCAAGGGGCAACCAAAGTTGAGCAAGCGACATGCCAAATGGGTTAGTTTCCTTGACACCTTCTCTTATGTCATCAAGTACAAAACTGGCAAAACAATGTGGTAGCTGATGCTCTATCGTAGACATTCTTTGCTTGCTGTCCTTGATGCTAAGTTGTTAGGGTTTGAGACACTTAAGGAACTATATGCACATGATCATGACTTTGGTGACATATATGCATCCTGTGCTAAGAGTCCACATGGAAAGTATTTTTTGCATGATGGTTTCCTGTTCTATGTGGATAAATTTGTGTGCCTAATTCTTCTATTCGTGATCTTTTGATTCGAGAGGCACATAGTGGTGGTCTCATGGGACATTTTGGAATTGTTAAGACTTTAGCAATGTTGCAAGAGCATTTTTACTGGCCTCATATGCGTAGGGATGTTGAACGCATGGTTGGTAGGTGTGCCACTTGCCACAAAGCCAAGTCTAAAACAAATCCATATGGCTTGTATACCCCATTACCTATTCCACATCATCCTTGGGTAGACTTGTCTATGGACTTTGTCTTGGGACTACCTAGGTCACCAAGGGGTAATGATTCCATCTATGTAGTAGTTGATAGATTCTCTAAGATGGCTCATTTCATCCCTTGTCACAAAACTGATGATGCACTACCCACCCTGGACATTAGGACAATTGGAAGAAGGTTCTTCAAGAGGAATTCAAATAGGAAAAGGGCAACAAGAGGGAATTCCTCGAGAAAGCTAAAAAGTGGCTCCTCGCTTGGCTTGTGGATATTGTGGGAAGACAAATCATACTGAGGATTATTGTTGGGTGAAGGGGCGCACGTGTCTGATTTGCGGAAGTACCGACCATCAAATTAACAACTGCCCGAAGAAGCAGTCACGAGGGAATAGTGCTCAACAAGTGGATAGAACCAAATCTAGACAATCTAATGACAGAGGGAACCAAACAAAAGTACCAGCACGAGTATATGTCTTGGACAAGCAACAGACTCCGGAGTCATCTGAGGCGATGGAAGGTAAAAATTTCGAGGACGAAATTTTCGTAAGGGGGAGAGAGTGTGAGGACTTGTAAAATCCCCCATATTTTTCTTATTTGGAATTCATTACTTTACAATAACTTTACTACTCATTTACTCCCTCAATAATTGGAATAAAGAATAGAATTAAGAGTTTTCCCTTTTCTTTTATAGTTAGGGTAAACTAGGGTTTTTGCGTCTTTTGGAGTGTGATTAATTGATAAGGAGTATGTACTAAATTTGGTGGTTAAGAGTAAGTTTTCTATAAGGGGAAGTGTGTGATTAGAAGTGAAAATAAAAAGTTAGTGAATCATAAGTTAAACACTAGTACGGGCGAGTTAAGGAAAGTCGGTTCGAACCGACGTGTACCGTTTGTTACCGATTGAACACTTGAACATTACTTTATTACCTTAATCTCTTGTTTTTATTTCAGCTAATTAACCCTAAAATATCGCTTAAACTAGCCACAATCTTTGACCAAAGAAAGGGAGAAAAGAAAAAAAATGAGAGGTAATCTAGTTGCGACACTTGTCAGAAATCTAAAAGATGTTGGCCAAGCCAACTTTCTTTCTTCTTATCTTCCATTTTGGCTCATTTTGCTTCATTATTCTTCTTATGGCCGAGAGTTAAGAGGAGAAAAAGAGAGAAGAAACACTTCAATTTCAACCTTGATTTTGGCCTTGTTTGAGTTGAATCCAAAATCTAAACCGATTAAACCTTCACTTTCGTACTTAGGAAGTTTTGTGTGGTAAAAGTTTTGGAAGAAAGGGGTGTGGTTTTCACTTACAAGCAGCTATTGGAAGGTATCATGATTGCCTTTCCTTTTCTCTTCCTTAATCTTGTTTAAATTTGGATAGAAGCTTATGTTCTTGGCTTATTATGGTTAATGATTCAGTTTTGGATAATATAGTGGAAGGGTTAGCTAGGGTTTACATTTTCAGCCTTGATTATGGTTGTCTACCTAGTAATTGATAGTATTGAGCTAGTAATTGATGGTTTTGATGATATAGTACTTGATAGTATTGAGCTAGGATATGAATTTTTAGAGTAGAAGTGAATTTTCAGCATTGATGATGAATCTGCCCTGTTTCTGACCTGCATATTTGTCCATGTTAGAGGACGAATCAGGTCTTGTTCAAAAGCTGTAAAATTTCAGCTCAATCGGAGCACTGTAGCATATGAAATGACTAAATTACCCCTGACTGCCAAATGCCCTATTTCGCGGGCAGCTTTCTGTTTTCTCTGAGATTGCACATTTTGACCCTGAAAATGCATGAACTGGGTGTCAATGTTTTCATAAGAAATGTAGGTCTCTGTCTTAGCTTCGAAACACCATAAAATTTGCCCTAATCCGATAAGCGTAGCTTCAGTTGTGACCAAAACGCCAAAAGACGTCAAACCTGCTATTTAGTATTCGTCTTTAAAACTGGTTCCGGTTGCATTGCTAGACTTGCCTTGTATTTGGATGACATTGAGCCTAGTTGAAGGGGTATTGTGTTAATATTGCTTATGTGTGACTTTGGGCTGAGTTGAGGAAAATAATGAAGCATAAATGGCTGGAAATAGCGGAATACAAAGGGCATGTTGCCCAAATTTCTATTACTTGCTTTTATGAATGTTAGTGAGATGTAAGGTTTGAGTTTAGGGTTAGTTGGATCTTAATTTACAAATGTTATCCTTGACTGGCACTTCATAGTGAGTATATGGTTGTTTTGACGCGAAGATTTGGTATCAACTAAGATGAAAAGTGTTAGTTGTTCTCTCGAAAACTTTGAATTACGCTTTGCTCACTTCAATTTGGGATTGGTTATTCTTAGGGTTTGTCGGTGATCAAGGGAATAATCTGGAAGGAAACTTTTGACATTATTTTGGCTTAGAGTAGTGAGTGTTCCTTGTAATGGTTATGCTTCCATGACCATGTGGATTATTGTGAATGTTTGATTAAATGGTAAATATTTTCAATGATTGCTAAAAATGAATGTTTGCTAGGCTAGTGTGTACTTTATCGGCACTCGGACCTAAATGAAGCGTGAAATTTTTCAAATGATTAAATGATTAAATGCTACTTGTGCATGAATGTAAGCCTTTTGGCTGAACTGGGCCTCTGCCTACGTTGCCGAGTCGACTCGAGCCAGAAGCAGACTCGGTCGGACGACTGGTGACCCTGGATATATATTTGGTATACTCGAGTATGACCACGAAGGTTGGTGGAGAACTGGCCAAGTGAATTGGCTAATGGCGGGAAACTGGAGGAATTTTCACTTGCAAATGTTTTTCTAAATAATTTGGAGGAATAAGGAAAATGGTTGGCGAATGAATGAACGAATGGCTTCACGTGAGCATGTATCCTTTAATGAGTGTGTTCTCATTGCTTTTATATTGTAAATGTTTTCCTGATTGGTTGTTCGTAAATGACTAATGTTCTTGTTTCAATTACGTGATCATGTGTATGGAGAACCTCACTGGGCTTTTAGCTTCATTCCTTTAGTTTGTTTTCCTTACAGGGGATACGAGCAAGGGCGTGAGACTGGTACAGGCTAGCATAGTCTAGTTTTTGAATTTTTTGCGATTGGCACTCGCAGTTAGTGCTCGGTTAGGGTTGAAATGTATCTGAATTCAACAACTTTTATTATATTTGGGATTGTATGAATGTTTGATATAGAAATGAAATGTAAGTATACGTTCCAAATTTGGAAACTGTTATTTCACTTATTCTAGAGGTAATACCTTATTTTATTTGAAGAGGGTGATCCAGTCCTGGCGAGAGTTGGGCAGGGCGGTTCCGCCAAACCCTGGGGTACGCTTTAGGGGGAGGTGGGGTCGTCACACGGTGGTATCAGAGCCACTTCGCGTGGTCTCTGCGGTGGGGTGAGTTTGGGCCAAGTGGTGTTATGGTCCCTTGTACGTGAAAAGTGTAAATGATTAGATAGTCTTCTTGAGTGTAAGCTGTGAATCACGAATTATAGGTACTAAGCTCTTTATCTTGATATTTGGGGAAGTTAGATATGTATGTCGGGCAGGAATCTCAAATGTGGTGATTTACTCTTGGACCGGCCGACTCGAGTTGTGAATTATCTTATTTCGGATTCTTGTACTCGAGTATTCAGGAGTTGAGGGTAATGCTAAGGACGTGAGATCTCCACCGTAGGGAATAAGAACGGGCTAATGTTTTGCAAGAGCAAATGCAAGGGGTCAACGGACGTCTAGTTCGGGTAGTAGAGAAGTGAGAGATCGGACGGAGATATTTTAACCGAGTGTGGGACAATATCGGCCAGAGAGAAGTGGAATCAGCTGGTTTAGTGATGACCTAAGTTAGAAACGTAAGACCTTGAGGTTGTAGAAAGTAGGTTAGGGTGGCTGGGACGGCATGTCGTGTTTTTCTTCTTGTTTTGCCACTGTATTGCCACTATATGTAATTTGCTCGTGACATGTCAATGCTTACATGTATAGTACTTGCTGCACTTGATTTTGTTCAACTTGATATGGTATCTTTGTGAACTTGTTGTGTTATAGATATGCTAAGCATGTTTCCTCATCCTCGGTTTTATTGGTTTAAAATTGTCATGTGATCTTGCCCGCTTTAGCCAATTTATTTTGTTTACGTACTATATCGACCTTTTGAAAAAAAAGAGAGAGAAGGGTATGGAGGGGTGGAGGAAGTCAAGGCATGAGGGGCTAGTCCGAGGACATAGGGGAGCCGTGGACGTGGCGGTAGGCAAGTAACAAGAACCAAGAGAACAAGAGACGCGACGGTAGAGAAGCAACGGGGAACCAAGGGTCGAAACAGGGACAGTAGCAACACAATACAACAAATGGGTAATATCTGAGCGCAATTGGTGGAGCAATAGTCCGAGTTCCAGTGATATCAGCCTAGGAACCCTGAGATAGGAGAGGACAGGGCCTTAGAGCGTTTCCAAAAGTTTTCTCCACCGAAATTCTTTGAGGGCTCTGACCCGCGAAGTAGCTGAAACTGGGAGGAAAATGATAATATTTTTGTACCCTTGCATTATATAGAGGAAAGACAAGTGGCTTTTGCCGTTTTCAATTTGAAGGACCGGTTAGGGCATGGTGGAATGTTATTAGGGCAAAGTGGGAAAGAGAACAGACGGCATGGACTTGGGTAAACTTTATGAGAGAATTTAATGAGAAATACTTCCCACATTTGGTCCAAGAGAAAAGAGAGGATGATTTCATTAGGTTACGCGAAGGGAGCCTAAGCGTGGCCGAATATGAAACACAATTCACTAAACTGTCCAAATTTGCTCCTGAATTAATAGCTACGGAGCAAAGGAGGGTGAGACATTTGTACAGGGATTAAATGTGGAAATGCAAGAACCTTTGGCGGCAGCACAAATAATTACATTCACGGAAGCCCTTGAAAAAGCTCAAAGAATTGAAATTGCGAGGGAGCAAGTGAAGGCTTTTCATGCGAGAAAGAGGAGTACACCTACTAGTACACCTGAGGAATCTAAGGAAAATGTAACGCTCTCCAAAGTAAGAAGAATGGACTTTCCGCACTACCCACCTGGACATTAGGACAATTGGAAGAAGGTTCTTCAAGAGGAATTCAAATAGGAAAAGGGCAACAAGAGGGAATTCCTCGAGAAAGTCAAAAAGTGGCTCTGTGAGGACTCGTAAAATTTATCTATTTTAACTCCTAATTTTAGCTTATTTAATTATTTATTTGGCCAAATATTCCGAATATTATTTTCTAACCTTTTTAGACCTAAATACATGGATTTATAGCTTGGTTATATTTTTAAAGTGACTCGTTTCGAAATTTAATTTTTGAAAGCTCGTTAAGTGTGAATAGTGACTGCACGTTTGGAAATAATAATCGATTCGAAAGTACAATAGATTTGGAAAATTGGAGACTTGTACATTAGTCCTAAAGTGGATAATTTTAAGTTTAAATACTCAAGTGATAGTTAGTTATACTATCGTTATAAGAATTTCTTAGAGATTTCGCCTTATCGCGCGCAAATCGGAAGTTCACGTTTTCGCGCGCGCGACTAATTGGAGGATTTAGAAATTGTTTCTATATTATTAAGAGTGAATAATATTAGTATGAATATAAGTACATTAGAGGTTTAATGCACAAGTGAAACGAACTCGAGAGGAATCGAGCACGAAACACGCGCGTATGCGCGCGGGGAGAAAGTTGACTTTTGGATCACTTTTGGCCAAACACTTAAAGCTTCTCAAGGAAGCTTCTTCATCAGCCACGGTACTTCATTTTCTTGCACAAGAACAGCCGTTCAACCTCAAGGAGAAAGAAGACCCCAAACCTTCTTCATCATCTCACTCAATCTTGCACTAAATCCTCTCAAATTCATACCACAACTAGCAAATAACTTGGAGATCATCTTGGGCTAGGAAAGGAACTTCATCCTCACGGTTTCTTGAGCAACAAGGGGCCAAAAAAATTCTGGTTTAATACCATCTAGGAGGTAATGAAGATCCAACCTTAAATCTTAGCTTTTGTAAGTTAAATTGCACTTGGAAGCTTGTAGCTTCATGTGGGTACCTCTATATTGTTTGGAAATCTTGTGAGTGGGCTCTATGAAATCCCACAATGGACTTGATGATCTGATGTGATGATATTGGGTGTTGTTTATGTTGATTTAGTGGTTAAAACTAGTGATTATAAGTTGAAAGGTGGAAGAAAACTCAAAGGAAACAAAAGGAAAGAAGGGGCCGGTTTCTGCCTGCCTTTGCCGCGCCCCTTGGTGCAGATTTTGTGGTCCAATTGACTTGATTTTGATGCAAATATGTTGTATAGGTTGTGTGGAATGTTTCCACCAAATATCACTTGATTTGGTTGGGTAAAATGTTTGGATTTCGAAAATTTTTCGTGGCTGGAAACGTGTCCAGAGTTGTTCTGGCAGCGAATTTTAAATGACTATAACTCTTTGCTCCGATGGTTGAAATCGAGTTCCGTTTGCAGCACTGGAAACTAGACCATTCCCAGCTTTCCAACGGTATAAAATGTAGGTTCCTAATTCGACCCGAGTGATCTGTTACCAAGCTTGTAAAGTCGACTGCCCTGTTCCACATTTCACAGAGAACTCTATTTTTAGCAGCAACTTGATTCCAACAATGACCTAGTTATGGACTGATTTTGAAACTGATTTCTTCTAAGAAATTGTAAACTTATGAATGTAGTTTCCCAACGCCACCACCACACTCAATTCCAAGTTGAATTGAGTGAGTTGTGGCCGAAATCCGAAACTGACTCAAAGGTAGAAAACCCTCTTTTGGCTAGTTAATACTTTAGCTTTGATTTGGGACTTGTTATTTTGAATTCTTGGTGCTTAAACCACCTACCAAATTGCACCTTGGATGTTTCACAGACCTTTTCTTCATAAATGAATGATGTTTGAGAAATTTCATTGACCAAATGTTTGGAAAAGAGAGGAATACAAATGCAAGGCAGATTGGCCTTAGAATTTTGCAAACTTTATCGACTTTGTTCACTAGCTTCCCAAATGAATTTTTCCATGAAATTTGGTAGAGGGATAGCCCTCATATGGTAGGATAATACTGAAAAATTTAGTGTCATTCCGAGTCCTTTTCGAAGCTCAACTAGAGTCGCAAAGTTTCAGCTTTAAATCTGGAAATTTGCCCAGTGAGCTTCGTTTTTGCACCAACATTGAGCTACTATATCTTGGTGCTCAAAACTCCAATTCTTGTTCCGTTTGTTGGATTTTAAACCTTGTTTGCAACTCTAATTGAGTTCCAAAATCAAAGGCTAGATCGAATCCTGTGATTTTTGCCGATTTTCCAAAGTTAGCGAAAAACCAACCTCAAAACTGCCTTGTGGGCTTAGAACAGCAACTTTAAGCTAAATTCTGAATATCTTCTGTTAGGAATCATAGAAAAGTGTCTTCTAGGGACTTTTAGTACTTTGGAAGAAGTTTCCAACGGTACCAAATTTTCCAATTTTGGACTTGTAATGAGTGAGATACGATTTTTCAAAGATCGAACCTTAAATCTGAATTTTCAAACTCGATGGGAATTGAGTTTTGAGACTCTTCCCTATCTTTCAATATTAAATGACCATTTAGGACTTGTCTTCATGAAGTAAATCAGTTTTTCCTTGTGTTAATAAACACTACTTTTGAATCTTGAATTTTGAGTTAGTGAAACCTCATTCCATGGTATTTTCTAGATTGTACAAGTGTACGATCCCTCTCTTGATAAGAAAGGATTTTCAGTGATGGTGTGTGATAGATAACTATTGTTTGCCCAGGTGCTCAAGGAGACCTTCACGAGGATCTCGAGGGGAACACCTAAAGACTTGTTTACGCACTTACTCTCTTATTTTGATTGGTGAGTGTCAAGTGCATGAATTTGTTGCTATGTGGTTAAATTGTTTCTTATCCGTTATGTGAACTTGAAATTTGGGACGAGTGTGTACTTTACCGTACTCGTTCTCTTTCAAACGAGATTATATTCGTATTTTGCTGTGTGGATTCATATTCGATTTGTACATGGTAATATGGATGTGATTTGTATTTGTGATTCGTATATGTAATTCGTATTTGTGATTCCTACTTGGAATCGTCGATTTTGAGCGTTGCTCATCGACTTATATTCGTATTTGTATCCGTATTCGTATTCGTATTCGGGGGACGCCCAAACTCGTTGGCTAACTTTGCGAATCGAGCCAGCATGGGCTTGGTCGATAAGCTTAGCAAACCATGAGATATTCGTAGAGCATGATCTATTGGAGAGATCTTGCTCGGCATTACTCGTGCAGTATTGCCATGATATACTCGAGTATTATCAAAAACTTTGATGAGCGGGCCCGGTAAGGGGGTGTAATGGTGACGGGATTTAAAGAAAAGTGGTGTATCTACGGATTTGGTACTTATGTGGTTGACGGAGTGTCAACATGAGATGTGATCAAGACTCCGACTCGACTACGTGGAATTTAGCTCCTGAGAGCTACAGTATCCTTGAATTGTTTCTGTTTACTTTTTTTTAATGTGAATTATTCGAATTTACAGCTTTACTTACTAATGAAATTGTGGCTATTTTGGATTACGTGTTTGCATGTGTGGTTTCTTGGCCTCACGAGCGTTTTGCTCACCCTTTAGATTAGTTTTCCTTAACAGGAATGGATCGGAAAGAACTTGAGGAAAACCCTTTTGGATGTATTTTGTATTAGGGTTTTCGATGTACATGGCTAGACTCTGGGTTTTTGTATAAATTGGGATTGATGTATATTTTGGGAATCTAATGTAAGATTTGGATGATTAATGCATTTTGTATTCGTGGTGTACTCTTGAATATTGGTTATGGAAGCGATTTCCTTCATTTGGCTTGTATTGTTGGTTATTTATAATTAAGCTTGATTGGATTCGTTTCGAGTCCTGGCGAGAGCTGGGCAGGCGTCCCGCGGATACCCTTTGGTTCGCCTTAGGGAGAAGTGGGGGCGTCACAGGCTCCTCGCCTGGCTTGTGGATATTGTGGGAAGACAAATCATACTGAGGATGAATGTTGGGTGAAGGGGCGCAAGTGTCTGATTTTGCGGAAGTACCGACCATCAAATTAACAACTGCCCGAAGAATTAGTCACGAGGGAATAGTGCTCAACAAGTGGATAGAACCAAATCTAGACAATCTAATGACAGAGGGAACCGACCAAAAGTACCAGCACGGGTGTGAGAACCCGAAAAATTTCCACATTTTTCAAGTATTATTTTATTTCTTGCCTACATTTTATACTGTCCTTTGAAAATATTAAATGTTTTGTACATTTACAAGTAAGTATAATTTTTAAATCATTTTCCTAGTATAAGTTAGTGTACGTTAATTCGAAGTGCATTTTTCGACGTGGGACCCGCTAGTGCGATATAATTTTGCCGATTAGGCGCTGAAATACTAAGTGATATTATTTCCATGGTGCTAGGAGATAATTAGAGGTTGGTTAGATAGATGACTCATTGGAGGAGAGAAGATAAGTTTGGAACCTTCAAGATGCCATGTGTCATGCTTTGATTGGAAGTTGGACTTTTGACCAAGAAGATTAACCTTTACCAAAACCAATTTTTGACCAATTTTCCTTCCATTTTTCCCTTGCCTTGGCCGAACCTCTTGACAAGAAAACAAGAGAGAACTTCTTCCATTCCTAGCTTCCAAATTCACTCAAATCTTGAGTTCCAACCGACCAAATCGCAAACCCTTCCATACAAGTGACCACTAAGGGAAACTAAGGGCTTTGGTGGAGTTGATTTGGAGGAGAAAGACTAAGCTACCACTTTCCTTGAGGTTCTAAGATAAATTTGCTAAGAACACCCCTCTTTGCTTCTAATAGATGGAAATTAGTGGCTTGTGGTTGCCACTTTGGTGGTTTTGTGCATTATTTCTTGGTTATGAGTAGTGATATGTGGATTTTTAGTTTATAGTGAATTTTTCTGCCCTGTTCTGACCAGTGTTGTTCGGCCATGATGGAGGCCGAATTGGACTTATCTCAAAAACATGAAAGTTGTAGAGAATTGAATGTAGATTATGCCTGTAAAATTTCAGCTCAATCGGAGCACTGTAGCCTGTGAACTGACTATTTTACCCCCTGCTGCCCTGTTTCTGCCAAAACTGGAAATCAGCATCTGTAATTGGCTCTTTTGGCTGGGAAGATGAATGAATTAGCTTTTGATGCCTTCTTAAGAATTGTATCCTTGTATCTTAGCTTTCGAATGGCTTTGGAATCAACTGAATCGAAGTTGTGTGTGCTGAGATATGACTGAATAAATCAGGACTGCTAGTTGAATTTCACAGTGAGCTTTGAACTGGAATATCTGGGTCTGTTTGGGTAAATTTGACTAGGTTACGTTGAGAACTGGGTTGCGGTGTCTTCATAAGAATTGTAGAGCTATGTCTTAGCTTCGAAACGGTATAAAGTTTACCTCAATCCGATCAGTGTAGTTTCAGTTGTTACCGATATACTAAAAGATGTCAAACCTGCCATTTTGCTCCTTGTCTTAAACCTTAATTCCGGTCACTTTTCTAGCTTAGTTTTGTTATTAAATGACTTTTAGCCTATTGAACGGCTATTGTCATGAGATTATTTGTGTGTAATTTTGGGGGCTGATTGAGGAAAATGATGAAGCCATAAATGGCTGGAAAATAGGTAAATACAAAGGGCGTGCTGCCCGAATTTGCACTCAAATGGCGATTTCAAAATTTTAAGAGCGGACATAAGTTTTACGACTATTTTACTCATGTCTTTTGGACTAAATGCACTCTTTTCACTTTCAAAATCATACTTATTCTTCGTACTAGTAATTATTCGGATTTTCCTTGATTCATCAAACATTTTATTGGTTGGACCATAATATGTTCTCATGATTATTCTTAGGGTTGCTTGGTGGACTAAGGGTGATATCCGAAAGGATACTTTGGACGTTTTGCTTATTTAGGTGAGTGTTCTGTATACGTTTTGTTTCTTATGATTATGTGACGTGTTATGACTATTTGGATTGTTGGATTAAATGTTAAATGGTTTCAATGGTTGCTAAAATGATTTTTGCTAGGCGAGTGTGTACTTTATCGCACTCGACCTAAGCGAACATGAAATTTTCAATGATTGAATGATTAAATGTTAATTGTGCATGAATGTAAGCCTTCGGGCTGAACTGGGCCCTGCCCTTTGTTACTGGTCGACTCGAGCCAGAAGCGGACTCGGTCGGGCGATTAGTGACCCTGGGTGAATGTTTGGTATACTCGAGTATGACCACGAAGTTGGCGGAGATTGGGGAATGAAATGAATGAACGAACGACAAGAAAATGAAGGAGTTTTCACTTACAAACAATGTTTTAATGATCGGAGAAATAAGGAAAATATTAGGCGAATGAATGAACGAACGAACAAATAGATCCTCGTGAGCATGTATCCTTTTATTGTATGTGTTACTATTGCTTTATATCGTAAATGTTATCTGGATTACTTGTTATTACATGCTTAATGTCCCTGTTTAACTGCTTGGTTGTGTATATAGAACCTCGCTGGGCTTTTAGCTCATTCCACGCCATTTGTTTTCCTTACAGGGGTTGCGAGCGAGTGAGAGACCTGTATAGCATAGCATAGTAGTCCCTTTTGTATATTTTGGCTTTTGTACTCGCTCTAGTGCTTGGATAGGGTTGGAGTGTATTGAGAATGTAAAGCTTTTGGTTTTGGAACTGTACTTCTGTTCGAGATGGGGATGAATGTAAGGATATGTTTCAATTTGGGGTATTGTGTTTTGTTTCGTTTTTTTTTCTTCGAGATTATATTTTATTTTGTTCGGAGAGAGTGATCGAGTCCTGGCGAGAGTTGGGCAGGCGGTCCGCCGAACCCTTTGGTTCGCCTTAGGGGAAGATGGGGCTGTCACAACGGGTATATGTCTTGGACAAGCAACAGACTCCGGAGTCATCTGAGGCGATGGAAGGTAAAAATTTTGAGAACGAAATTTTCGTAAGGGGGAGAGAGCGTGAGGACTTGTAAAATCCCCCATATTTTTCTTATTTGGAATTCATTACTTTACAATAACTTTACTACTCATTTACTCCCTCAATAGTTGGAATAAAGAATAGAATTAAGAGTTTTCCCTATTCTTTTATAGTTAGGGTAAACTAGGGTTTTTGCGTCTTTTGGTAGTGTGATTAATTGATAAGGAGTATGTACTAAATTTGGTGGTTAAGAGTAAGTTTTCTATAAGGGGAAGTGCGTGATTAGAAGTGATAATAAAAAGTTAGTGAATCATAAGTTAAACACTAGTACGGGCGAGTTAAGGAAAGTCGGTTTGAACCGACGTGTACCGTTTGTTACCGATTGAACACACCACTTGAACATTACTTTATTACCTTAATCTCTTGTTTTTATTTCAGCTAATTAACCCTAAAATATCGCTTAAACTAGCCACAATCTTTGACCAAAGAAAGAGAGAAAAGAAAAAAAATGAGAGGTAATCTAGTTGCGACACTTGTCAGAAATCTAAAAGATGTTGGCCAAGCCAACTTTCTTTCTTCTTATCTTCCATTTTGGCTCATTTTGCTTCATTATTTCTTCTTACGGCCGAGAGTTAAGAGGAGAAAAAGAGAGAAGAAACACTTCAATTTCAGCCTTGATTTTGGCCTTGTTTGAGTTGAATCCAAAAATCTAAACCGATTAAACCTTCACTTTCGTACTTAGGAAGTTTTGTGTGGTAAAAGTTTTGGAAGAAAGGGGTGTGGTTTTCACTTACAAGCAGCTATTGGAAGGTATCATGATTGCCTTTCCTTTTCTCTTCCTTAATCTTGTTTAAATTTGGATAGAATCTTATGTTCTTGGCTTATTATGGTTAATGATTCAGTTTTGGATGATATAGTGGAAGGGTTAGCTAGGGTTTACATTTTCAGCCTTGATTATGGTTGTCTACCTAGTAATTGATAGTATTGAGCTAGTAATTGATGGTTTTGATGATATAGTACTTGATAGTATTGAGCTAGGATATGAATTTTTAGAGTAGAAGTGAATTTCCAGCATTGATGATGAATCTGCCCTGTTTCTGACCTGCATATTTGTCCATGTTAGAGGGCGAATCAGGTCTTGTTCAAAACATGAAAGTTATAGGGAATGGAGTTAGATATCTGCCTGTAAAATTTCAGCTCAATCGGAGCACTGTAGCATATGAAATGACTAAATTACCCCTGACTGCCAAATGCCCTATTTCGCGGGCAGCTTTCTGTTTTCTCTGAGATTGCACATTTTGACCCTGAAAATGCACGAACTGGGTGTCAATGTTTCATAAGAAATGTAGGTCTCTGTCTTAGCTTCGAAACACCATAAAATTTGCCCCAATCCGATAAGCGTAGCTTCAGTTGTGACCAAAACGCCAAAAGACGTCAAACCTGCTATTTAGTTATTCGTCTTTAAAACTGGTTTCCGGTTGCATTGCTAGACTTGCCTTGTATTTGGATGACATTGAGCCTAGTTGAAGGGGTATTGTGTTAATATTGCTTATGTGTGACTTTGGGCTGAGTTGAGGAAAATAATGAAGCCATAAATGGCTGGAAAATAGCGGAATACAAAGGGCATGTTGCCCAAATTTCTATTACTTGCTTTTATGAATGTTAGTGAGATGTAAGGTTTGAGTTTAGGGTTAGTTGAATCTTAATTTACAAATTTATCCTTGACTGCACTTCAATAGTAGTATATGAGTTGTTTGACCAAGATTTGGTATCAACTAGGATGAAAAGTGTTAGTTTTTCTCTCGAAAACTTTGAATTACCTTTGCTCACTTCAATTTGGGATTGTTATTCTTAGGGTTTGTCGGTGATCAAGGGAATAATCTGGAAGGAAACTTTTGACATTATTTTGGCTTAGACTGGTGAGTGTTCCTTGTATGTTATGCTTCCAATGACCATGTGGATTATTGTGAATGTTTGATTAAATGGTAAATATTTTCAATGATTGCTAAAATGAATGTTTGCTAGGCCAGTGTGTTACTTTATCGCACTCGACCTAAAATGAACGTGAAATTTTCAATGATTAAATGCTACCTGTGCATGAATGTAAGCCTTTTGGCTGAACTGGGCCTCTGCCCTACGTTGCCAGTCGACTCGAGCCAGAAGCGGACTCGGTCGGACGACTGGTGACCCTGGGATAATATTTGGTATTGTGAGAAACCCGAAAATTTTTCACATTTTCAAGTATTATTTTTCTGTGCCTATATTTATACTGTCCTTTGAAAATATTAAATGTTTTGTACATTTTACAAGTAAGTACAATTTTTAAATCATTTTGCTAGTACAACTTAGTGTACATAACTTGAAGTGCATTTGTTAGATGTGGGGCCCGCTAGTGCGATATAATTTTGCCGATTAGGTGATGAAATATTAAGTGACATTATTTTCCATGGTGTTAGGAGATAATTAGAGGTTAGCTAGATAAATGAATCATTGGAGGAGAATAGATAAGCTTGGAACCCTCAAGATGCTATGTGTCATGCTTTTATTGGAGGTTGGACTTTTGACCAAGAAGATTAACCTTTACCAAAACCAATTTTTGACCAATTTCCTTCCATTTTTCCCTTGGCCTTGGCCGAACCTTTTGGAGAGAAAAACAAGGAGAGAGCTCTTCAATTTCCCAACATCAATCCTTGCTCAAATCTTGAGTTTTAACCAACCAAATTGAAAACTACACCATACAAGTGCTTGCTAAGGAAGGGCTAAGGGTTTTGGTGGAGTTGTTTTGGGAGGAGGAAGTCTAAGCTACCAACTTTCTTGAGGTTTCAAGGTAAGATTGCTAAGAACATCCTTTTTTGTTTCCAATAGTTGCAAATTAGTGGCCTATGGTGGCTTGCTAACATGATTAATGGATGAATTTGTGGATTAGTGGAGAGTTTTGGTTAGATTTCTGATTTATTGGGAATTTTCTGCCCTAATCTGATCAGTGTTGTTCGGTCATGATGGAGGCCGAATTGGACTTAGCTCAAAACATGAAAGTTGTAGAGAATTGAGTGTAGATTATGCCTGTTAAAATTTCAGCTCAATCGGAGCACTGTAGCCTGTGAAATGACTATTTTTACCCCTGCTGCCCTGTTTCTGTCCGAGAATAGTAATCAACATCTGTAATTGGGCTCTTTTGGCTGGGAAGATGAATGAATTAGCTTTTGATGCCTTCTTAAGAATTGTAGCCCTGTATCTTAGCTTTCATATGGCTTTTGGAATCAACTGAATTGGAGTTGTGTGTGCTGAGTTATGATGGAATATTTGGGCCTGGTTTTGGATGGTTGTAAAGCTTCAATTGGTTGCATTAAGGGTGTTTGATAGTTTATGGTTGGTATTTGAAATTGTGGTTGAATGATATGATTTGGTGGTTGGGTTGTGTTTTGGAAAGTAAGGAAAAACAAGGGGAAATGCTGTCCGTTTTATTTCTTGAACTTGAGTGAATGGAAATGAGATTGGAATGTGATTTTGTGATGCATTGGATTTGCTTTGCTTAGAGTAGCTTAGTGCCACTTGAGTAGTGTTATGTGAGCTATTTTACTTGCATTTGTACGTTTCCATTTTTACCATAATGTTTGGTTCCAATTGTCGAGTTTCGAATTTCAAATACGTGTTTATTTTCGTTCCGAAACAAAAGGAGTGGCCTAGGGTTTCTCGGCCACAAAACCTAATTTTAACGCGCAAGGTTTTAAAGTGTGAATTCAAGGTATTTGACTACCTTTTTCATATGATTTTTAACCAAGATACTTGTTATACATTATTTCTTTGCATATGTGTTAGTTTTGAGCCAAAAACACGTTTTACGAAAAAAAAGAGGAAAATTCTACTGTTCACTATCCGGCCGGATTCTGACGTGGCACTGTTCCAAATTTTCCGATGAAATTTTCTAAAACTCTTTTGAGGTTAATTCTATGTTTGGTTTGGAAAACCTTTAGTTACTCATTTCCTTTGATCAAAATGTACCCTTTTCATTTTCAAAAAAAAAAATCAAACTTCCCCCTTGTACTCGTTTTATTCGAATTTTCTTTGATTCACTGGACATTTTGATGGTTGAGCCATAATATTTTCTCATGATTGTTATTAGGGTTTCTTGGTGACCAAAGTTGATATCCGGAGGGATACTTTGGACATAATTTTGCTTAATTAGGTGAGTGTTCTATATACGATTTGTTTTTAATGACTATGTGAATTGTTGTGACTGTTTGGATTGTTGCTTTGTTATGTGATTGAGGTACGCTATATTTCCATTGACTACGTGGCTTGTTATAGTTGTTTGAACTCTTAAATGTTTCAATGAATACTCAAAACGACTTTTCTAGGCGAGTGTGTACTTTATCGCCACTCGACCTAAATGAACGTGAAATTTTAATGATTGAATGATTAAACGTTACTTGTGCATGAATGTAAGCCTTCGGGCTGAACTGGGCCCTTGCCCTTGGTTATTGGTCGACTCGAGCCAGAAGCGGACTCGGTCGGGCGATTAGTGACCCTGGGTGAATGTGAATGTTTGGTATACTCGAGTATTACCACGTGGTTTGGTGTGGACTGGACAGTGCACTGGCCAGAATGGGGAGAATCAAATGAACGAATGAATGGCATGAATGACGGAGGGGTTTTCAAAGTCAAATGAAATTTTCTAAATGATTGAAGGAATGGATGGTCGATGAACGAACGAACGAATGACTCCATGTATCCTTTTAATGAATGTGTTACTCTTGCCTTATATTGTAAATGTTATCTGGATTACTTGTTGTTACGTGCTAATGTCCTTGTTTAATTGCTTAGTTGAGTATATAGAACCTCGCTGGGCTTTTAGCTCATTCCACGTCTTTTGTTTTCCTTAACAGGGGTTGCGAGCAAGGGCGAGAGACCTGTATAGTATAGTTTAGCCTTTTGTATTATTTTGGCTTTTGATCTCGTTCTAGTGCTTGATTAGGGTTGGAATGTACTAAGAATTTAAAGCTTATGTATACAGTTGGGACTGTATATTTGGTTGAGCTTGAGGTGAATGTAATTTTATGGTTCAAGGCTGGGTTTCGTTTCCACTTATTCTCGAGGCTTTATCTTACTTTCTTCGATGTGAGTGAACGAGTCCTGGCGAGAGTTGGGCAGGCGGTCCGCCGAACCCTTTGGTTCGCCTTAGGGTAAGGTGGGGCTGTCACAGGTATACTCGAGTATGACCACGAAGGTTGGTGGAGAACTGGCCAGTGAATTGGCTAATGGCGGGAAACTGGAGGAATTTTCACTTGCAAATGTTTTTCTAATAATTGGAGGAATAAGGAAAATGGTTGGCGAATGAATGAACGAATGGCTTCACGTGAGCATGTATCCTTTAATGAGTGTGTTCTCATTGCTTTTATATTGTAAATGTTTTCCTGATTGGTTGTTCGTAAATGACTAATGTTCTTGTTTTTAATTACTTGATCATGTGTATGAGAACCTCACTGGGCTTTTAGCTCATTCCTTTAGTTTTGTTTTCCTTACAGGGGATACGAGCAAGGGCGTGAGACTGGTACAGGCTAGCATAGTCTAGTTTTTTGAATTTTTTGCGATTGCACTCGCGTTAGTGCTCGGTTAGGGTTGAATGTATCTAGAATTCACAACTTTTATTATATTTGGGATTGTATGAATGTTTGATATAGAAATGAATGTAAGTATACGTTCCAAATTTGGAAACTGTTATTTCACTTATTCTAGAGGTAATACCTTATTTTATTTGAAGAGGGTGATCCAGTCCTGGCGAGAGTTGGGCAGGCGGTCCGCCAAACCCTGGGGTACGCTTTAGGGGGAGGTGGGGTCGTCACAGGTGGTATCAGAGCCACTTCGCGTGGTCTCTGCGTGGGGTGAGTTTGGGCCAAGTGGTGTTATGGTCCCCTTTACGTGAAAAGTGTAAATGATTAGATAGTCTTCTTGAGTGTAAGCTGTGAATCACGAATTTATAGGTATAAGCTCTTTATCTTGATATTTGGGGAAGTTAGATATGTATGTCGGGCTGGAATCTCAAATGTGGTGATTTACTCGACGGACCGGCCGACTCGAGTTGTGAATTATCTTATTTCGAATTCTTGTACTCGAGTATTCAGGAGTTGAGGGTAATGCTAAGGACGTGAGATCTCCACCGTAGGGAATAAGAACGGGCTTAATGTTTTGCAAGAGCAAATGCAAGGGGTCAACGGACGTCTAGTTCGGGTAGTAAGAGAAGTGAGAGATCGGACGGAGGATATTTTAACCGAGTGTGGGACAATATCGGCCAGAGAGAAGTGGAATTAGCTGGTTTAGTGATGACCTAAATTAGAAACGTAAGACCTTGAGGTTGTAGAAAGTAGGTTATGGTGGCTGGGACGGCATGTCGTGTTTTTCTTCTTGTTTTGCCACTGTATTGCCACTATATGTAATTTGCTCGTGACATGTCAATGCTTACATGTATAGTACTTGCTGCACTTGATTTTGTTCAACTTGATATGTATCTTTGTGAACTTGTTGTGTTATAGATATGCTAAGCATGTTTCCTCATCCTCGGTTTTATGGTTTAAAATTGTCTTTATCTTGCCCGCTTTAGCCAATTTATTTTGTTTACGTACTATATCACCTTTTGAAAAAAAAGAGAGAGAAGGGTATGGAGGGTGGAGGAAGTCAAGGATGAGGGGCTAGTCGAGGACATAGGGCTAGCCGTGGACGTGGCGGTAGGCAAGTACAAGAACCAAGAGAAACAAGAGACGCGACGGTAGAGAAGCAACGGGAACCAAGGGTCGAAACAGGGGACCAAGTAGCAACAGCAATACAACAAATGGGTAATATCTGAGCGCAATTGGTGGAGCAATAAGTCCGAGTTCCAGTGAATCAGCCTAGGAACCCTGAGATAGGAGAGGACAGGGCCTTAGAGCGTTTCCAAAAGTTTTTCTCCACCGAAATTCTTTGGAGGGTCTGACCCCGAAGTAGCTGAAAACTGGTTGGAGGCAATGATAAATATTTTTGTACCCTTGCATTATATAGAGGAAAGACAAGTGGCTTTTGCCGTCTTTCAATTTGAAGGACCGGTTAGGGCATGGTGGAATGTTATTAGGGCAGAGTGGGAAAGAGAACAGACGGCATGGACTTGGGTAAACTTTATGAGAGAATTTAATGAGAAATACTTCCCACATTTGGTCCAAGAGAAAAGAGAGGATGATTTCATTAGGTTACGCGAAGGGAGCCTAAGCGTGGCCGAATATGAAACACAATTCACTAAACTGTCCAAATTTGCTCCTGAATTAATAGCTACGGAGCAAAGGAGGGTGAGACAATTTGTACAGGGATTAAATGTGGAAATGCAAGAACCTTTGGCGGCAGCACAAATAATTACATTCACGGAAGCCCTTGAAAAAGCTCAAAGAATTGAAATTGCGAGGGAGCAAGTGAAGGCTTTTCATGCGAGAAAGAGGAGTACACCTATTAGTACACCTGAGGAATCTGAGGAAAATGTAACGCTCTCCAAAGTAAGAAGAATGGACTTTCCGCACTACCCACCCTGGACATTAGGACAATTGGAAGAAGGTTCTTCAAGAGGAATTCAAATAGGAAAAGGGCAACAAGAGGGAATTCCTCGAGAAAGCCAAAAAGTGGCTCCTCGCTTGGCTTGTGGATATTGTGGGAAGACAAATCATACTGAGGATGAATGTTGGGTGAAGGGGCGCAAGTGTCTGATTTGCGGAAGTACCGACCATCAAATTAACAACTGCCCGAAGAATCAGTCACGAGGGAATAGTGCTCAACAAGTGGATAGAACCAAATCTAGACAATCTAATGACAGAGGGAACCGACCAAAAGTACCAGCACGGGTGTGAGAACCCGAAAAATTTCCACATTTTTCAAGTATTATTTTATTTCTTTGCCTACATTTTATACTGTCCTTTGAAATATTAAATGTTTTGTACATTTTACAAGTAAGTATAATTTTTAAATCATTTTCCTAGTATAAGTTAGTGTACGTTAATTCGAAGTGCATTTTTCGACGTGGGACCCGCTAGTGCGATATAATTTTGCCGATTAGGCGCTGAAATACTAAGTGATATTATTTTCCATGGTGCTAGGAGATAATTGGAGGTTGGTTAGATAGATGACTCATTGGAGGAGAGAAGATAAGTTTGGAACCTTCAAGATGCCATGTGTCATGCTTTGATTGGAAGTTGGACTTTTGACCAAGAAGATTAACCTTTACCAAAACCAATTTTTGACCAATTTTCCTTCCATTTTTCCCTTGCCTTGGCCGAACCTCTTGACAAGAAAACAAGAGAGAGCTTCTTCCATTTCTAGCTTCCAAATTCACTCAAATCTTGAGTTCCAACCGACCAAATCGCAAACCCTTCCATACAAGTGACCACTAAGGGAAACTAAGGGCTTTGGTGGAGTTGATTTGGAGGAGAAAGACTAAGCTACCACTTTCCTTGAGGTTCTAAGGTAAATTTGCTAAGAACACCCCTCTTTGCTTCTAATAGATGGAAATTAGTGGCTTGTGGTTGCCACTTTGGTGGTTTTGTGCATTATTTCTTGGTTATGAGTAGTGATATGTGGAGTTTTAGTTTATAGTGAATTTTTCTGCCCTGTTCTGACCAGTGTTGTTCGGCCATGATGGAGGCCGAATTGGACTTAGCTCAAAACAATACAGTTGTAGAGAATTGAATGTAGATTATGCCTGTAAAATTTCAGCTCAATCGGAGCACTGTAGCCTGTGAACTGACTATTTTACCCCTGCTGCCCTGTTTCTGCCAAAACTGGAAATCAGCATCTGTAATTGGCTCTTTTGGCTGGGAAGATGGATGCATTAGCTTTTGATGCCTTCTTAAGAATTGTAGCCTTGTATCGTAGCTTTCGAATGGCTTTGGAATCAACTGAATCGAAGTTGTGTGTGCTGAGATATGACTGAATAAATCAGGACTGCTAGTTGAATTTCACAGTGAGCTTTGAACTGGAATATCTGGGTCTGTTTGGGCAAATTTGACTAGGTTACATTGAGAACTGGGTTACGGTGTCTTCATAAGAATTGTAGAGCTATGTCTTAGCTTCGAAACGGTATAAAGTTTACCTCAATCCGATCAGTATAGTTTCGGTTGTGACCGATACACTAAAAGATGTCAAACCTGCCATTTTGCTCCTTGTCTTAAACCTTAATTCCGGTCACTTTTCTAGTTTAGTTTTGTTATTAAATGACTTTTAGCCTATTGAACGGCTATTGTAATGAGATTATTTGTGTGTGATTTTGGGGGCTGATTGAGGAAAATGATGAAGCCATAAATGGCTGGAAAATAGGTAAATACAAAGGGCGTGCTGCCCGAATTTGCACTCAAATGGCGATTTCAAAATTTTAAGAGCGGACATAAGTTTTATGACTATTTTACTCACGTCTTTTGGACTAAATGCACTCTTTTCACTTTCAAAATCATACTTATACTTCGTACTAGTAATTATTCGGATTTTCCTTGATTCATCAAACATTTTATTGGTTGGACCATAATATGTTCTCATGATTATTCTTAGGGTTGCTTGGTGACTAAGGGTGATATCCGAAAGGATACTTTGGACGTTTTGCTTATTTAGGTGAGTGTTCTGTATACGTTTTGTTTCTTATGATTATGTGACGTGTTATGACTATTTGGATTGTTGGATTAAATGTTAAATGGTTTCAATGGTTGCTAAAATGATTTTTGCTAGGCGAGTGTGTACTTTATCGCACTCGACCTAAGCGAACATGAAATTTTCAATGATTGAATGATTAAATGTTAATTGTGCATGAATGTAAGCCTTCGGGCTGAACTGGGCCCTGCCCTTTGTTACTGGTCGACTCGAGCAGAAGCGGACTCGGTCGGGCGATTAGTGACCCTGGGTGAATGTTTGGTATACTCGAGTATGACCACGAAGTTGGCGGAGATTGGGGAATGAAATGAATGAACGAACGACAAGAAAATGAAGGAGTTTTCACTTACAAACAATGTTTTAATGATCGGAGAAATAAGGAAAATATTAGGCGAATGAATGAACGAACGAACGAATAGCTCCTCGTGAGCATGTATCCTTTTATTGTATGTGTTACTATTGCTTTATAACGTAAATGTTATCTGGATTACTTGTTATTACATGCTTAATGTCCCTGTTTAACTGCTTGGTTGTGTATATAGAACCTCGCTGGGCTTTTAGCTCATTCCACGCCATTTGTTTTCCTTACAGGGGTTGCGAGCGAGCGAGAGACCTGTATAGCATAGCATAGTAGTCCCTTTTGTATATTTTGGCTTTTGTACTCGCTCTAGTGCTTGGATAGGGTTGGAGTGTATTGAGAATGTAAAGCTTTTGGTTTTGGAACTGTACTTCTGTTCGAGATGGGGATGAATGTAAGGATATGTTTCAATTTGGGGTATTGTGTTTTGTTTCGTTTTTTTTTCTTCGAGATTATATTTTATTTTGTTCGGAGAGAGTGATCGAGTCCTGGCGAGAGCTGGGCAGGCGGTCCGCCGAACCCTTTGGTTCGCCTTAGGGGAAGGTGGGGCTGTCACAACGGGTATATGTCTTGGACAAGCAACAGACTCCGGAGTCATCTGAGGCGATGGAAGGTAAAAATTTTGAGAACGAAATTTTCGTAAGGGGGAGAGAGCGTGAGGACTTGTAAAATCCCCCATATTTTTCTTATTTGGAATTCATTACTTTACAATAACTTTACTACTCATTTACTCCCTCAATAGTTGGAATAAAGAATAGAATTAAGAGTTTTCCCTTTCTTTTATAGTTAGGGTAACTAGGGTTTTTGCGTCTTTTGGTAGTGTGATTAATTGATAAGGAGTATGTACTAAATTTGATGGTTAAGAGTAAGTTTTCTATAAGGGGAAGTGCGTGATTAGAAGTGATAATAAAAAGTTAGTGAATCATAAGTTAAACCCTAGTACGGGCGAGTTAAGGAAAGTCGGTTTGAACCGACGTGTACCGTTTGTTACCGATTGAACACACCACTTGAACATTACTTTATTACCTTAATCTCTTGTTTTTATTTCAGCTAATTAACCCTAAAATATCGCTTAAACTAGCCACAATCTTTGACCAAAGAAAGAGAGAAAGAAAAAAAAATGAGAGGTAATCTAGTTGCGACACTTGTCAGAAATCTAAAAGATGTCGGCCAAGCCAACTTTCTTTCTTCTTATCTTCCATTTTGGCTCATTTTGCTTCATTATTTCTTCTTACGGCCGAGAGTTAAGAGGAGAAAAAGAGAGAAGAAACACTTCAATTTCAGCCTTGATTTTGGCCTTGTTTGAGTTGAATCCAAAAATCTAAACCGATTAAACCTTCACTTTCGTACTTAGGAAGTTTTGTGTGGTAAAAGTTTTGGAAGAAAGGGGTGTGGTTTTCACTTACAAGCAGCTATTGGAAGGTATCATGATTGCCTTTCCTTTTCTCTTCCTTAATCTTGTTTAAATTTGGATAGAAGCTTATGTTCTTGGCTTATTATGGTTAATGATTCAGTTTTGGATGATATAGTGGAAGGGTTAGCTAGGGTTTACATTTTCAGCCTTGATTATGGTTGTCTACCTAGTAATTGATAGTATTGAGCTAGTAATTGATGGTTTTGATGATATAGTACTTGATAGTATTGAGCTAGGATATGAATTTTTAGAGTAGAAGTGAATTTCCAGCATTGATGATGAATCTGCCCTGTTTCTGACCTGCATATTTGTCCATGTTAGAGGGCGAATCAGGTCTTGTTCAAAACATGAAAGTTATAGGGAATGGAGTTAGATATCTGATGCGGTTGAGCACGAGACCCATGGTACTCAGGTAGACCTTGTGAAGGTGCCCCAAGGCCCAGTGACACGAGCACGAGCCAAAAGATTCAAGGAGTCACTTCAAGCCTTGGTTCATGCCGTCCAAGCCCAAGAGAAACCGCCCATTGAAGGTATTGAGTTGGACGATCCTTGCAAGAGCATTAAAGTGTTGCTTACAATTGAAGATGCAAGTGTTCAAACTCCAAACGGCAATGTGGGGCGCTGAGCTGTACGGGGGCCCCCGAAGCTTACGGGATATGCATTGTTGGGCTTCTGCTCGGCCAAGTGAAAGAAATGGGCTGGCCGAATTTTCCTTAATGTTTTCCAAGCTTTATTAGGGTTTAGTCAAGACTATAAATAGTCTCAAGTCATGTTCTACATTCAGTTTTTCGATATTATTCAATAAAATTCCAGAATTTCGTCCATTAATTGTGGCAAATTCCTTTAGCTTACGAAAGCTAGTTTGAACATCCTAGAGTTGATCCTAGGTTGTTTATTGACTTATCAATCAAGCAAACACACTTGATTGTGGCGTCCTCTACCGTTGAATCCATCCTTGAGTGGTCCAAGTTTGGGTTCGACTCCATTCGTCTTGCAACGTGTCCTCTAAGATCCTAAGATAGCTTCCGCTCTCACATCAATATCTGCCTGTAAAATTTCAGCTCAATCGGAGCACTGTAGCAAATGAAATGACTAAATTACCCCTGACTGCCAAATGCCCTATTTCGCGGGCAGCTTTCTGTTTTCTCTGAGATTGCACATTTTGACCCTGAAAATGCACGAACTGGGTGTCAATGTTTTCATAAGAAATGTAGGTCTCTGTCTTAGCTTCGAAACACCATAAAATTTGCCCCAATCCGATAAGCGTAGCTTCAGTTGTGACCAAAACGCCAAAAGACGTCGAACCTGCTATTTAGTTATTCGTCTTTAAAACTGGTTTCCGGTTGTATTGCTAGACTTGCCTTGTATTTGGATGACATTGAGCCTAGTTGAAGGGGTATTGTGTTAATATTGCTTATGTGTGACTTTGGGCTGAGTTGAGGAAAATAATGAAGCCATAAATGGTTGGAAAATAGCGAAATACAAAAGGCATTGATGACGGAGCACCAAGGGCAAATGGTGATCAAGACCAAGTCATTCAAGTACCACAAGGACCGGTCACAAGAGCTCGCGCCAAGAAGATGCGCGAGTCCCTTCAAGCACTTGTATGCACCATCCAAGAGAGAATTGGAGACGACTTAAAGACCATTGAAGGCTTGGAAAACGAGGATTCTACAATATACACCTTGCTTCAAGTGGATGAACCAAGTGAAGACTAGCCTTAGTCAAGGGCGAGAGTTGGTGATCATCTTAAGCCAAGGCCGAGACTTTAGTAGTCATTTTTAGTGCTGTTTAGTTGTTTCCTTTTGTAATAACAATTCGGCACAAGCTAGCTCCTAGTTGGCCGAACCTTTAGTAGTTATTTAGTCATTAGATTCAGTCCAAGGGCCTTAGTCATTTAAGTGGAGCCAATCCACTTTAGGTCTAGTTTTCCAAGTCACTTTAGGTTGTCAATTGTATGGCTATATATAGCCAAGACAAGAGACCTTTACAGTTAGTTTTTGAATCAATACAATTGTGAGTTTTCACTTTCTCTTTCTAAGAGAGTCTCTTTGAATATTTGAGAATCTTTCTCAAATTGTTCAACTGAACTTAACAATCAAGTAACTCCTTGGTTGTGGCGTTCCTCTACCTATAGTTCGGTTCGCTAATTCGTTAAGTAGTGGGTTGAGATAATATCAACATTGTTCGCTACTTCGGGGATTAGATTGGGTCAAATTTCCGCTGCTAAGCCTTTGGTGAATTGGTTGTCTAGATCGTGTCCAAGTGGTTTCACATCAGTTGGTAATCAGAGCTAGTCGACAACCACCAGATTATATCTTTCCTTTTTGTTTTGTTTCGAGTCATGTTCGTTTGTTGTCAAATCCGATTCGTGCAACAAAAAAAAAAATTCAGTCGCTAGTTTTCCTTTGTTTCTTTCGTTTATCTTTGCTGTCCGCAAATTCCCTATTGCTGTCCGCATTGTTTCTTGTGTTGTTGCTGTGATTCGTGTCGTTATTTGTGTCATAAATCCGTGTGTGAGTCTTGAAGCAATCGAGTCAAAAAAAACACAAAACAGCCGCTAGGGTTTTTTTTTGTTCCTTCGTTGTGTCCTTGCATCTTGTGTCGCATATACATTCTGTCTTGCCGTCCTTGATATAGTTTTTTGTCCAGATCAGTTTAGTCTTTGTGTTGTTGAGTCGTCTTGGTTGTGCAAGCAGCCACCAAGGATCGACAAGAAAAAAAAACAAAAAAAAAGAAGGGCAACCGCACACAAGAAGTGAAACAAAAATTCTGGTCGTTAGCTTGCTTCTTGAAACCGAAAGTGTTTGAACAAGAGGGCTGGGAAAAATTGTTCTATTTTGCACGAAAAAGGCTGATCACAATAGTTCTTGAAGTTCTTGATAACCTTACCTTGTTTCTTGGAATCCTTGACACATATCTTGATAGGGTGGGTTGATTCTTGAAAATCTTGAAACCAAGACTTACGTTGGGGCTGATCTTGTCTTGTTCTTGCGTTGGGGGCTGATCTTGTGTCAAACGAAACCCTTGTGTTCTTGTTGTTAAGATCCGATCTCAAAAGAAAGAAAAGAATTCTGGTTGTATAAAAAAAAACAACAACGAAAAAAAGAGGGAAAGAAAGAGGAAACCAGAATCGGATCGCAAGAAATAAGAAACATTCTTGACATAGGAAACCTTCTTGACCAAGGACATCCAAGGACATCCAAACCGCCTTGGCTTTGCTAGGGCAAACCCTAGCCACCACCAAAGCTGTCCACTTCGGGCCTTCCTTGCTTGAATTGGGGAACCAGCCGCAAATACCAACAACCACAACCCACAACCAACCAAGAAACATTGGTTACCACTACCAAAGAAAACTCAGCCGCGTGCAAAGTGGGTAGAGTCGCTCTAGGCTTCTAAACTTTCGCCATCTTAATTCTTGTGTAATCAAACTTTGCACTCTGTCCAGTCCACAAATTGGTATCTTTGAGTCATTTTTTTACAGCTTGTTGTTCGTGTTAGGAGTGTCCAAAAGAGTCCAAACAGGTCTACTCATTGTTTATCTTGTTAGAGTCCTTGTCAAGACAAACTCTCACAACACTTGAGTCACTCTTTTTGCGGACTAAAACAGAAAAAAAATTCCAGCACATTCTTGCTTGTATAACTGCTATTTTTTGAGTCTTTATTCGGTCTTCAAACTTCCAGCTACTCATACGCCACTTTTGGGGACAAAACTTGATTGAAGTTTGGTTGAACTACTTGAAGGAAATTTCTAATTTCTTCAAGGGGGCAATCGAGGAACTTGAAAAGTGAGTGGTGAGAATATTAGAGTGTTTTAGACCCTTGAGTGATACACGAGAGTGAGCGAAACACGTGAGGGAGTGAGTGAGGAATTTTACCTTAACGTTTGTTGAAGTTTTGCAGGTTACACCATGGCCACTGAAAATGACATTACCATTGCACAATTGGCACTAAAAATGGATGCTATGTGGAGAGAAATGCAAAGAAAATTTGAGCAGCGTTTTGAATCCATGCAAGAGCAAATCGAACAATTGTGATACGAACCAAGAGACACCATTGAGCATAGTTCGAGTACCCCTAGGACCCGTGACGCGAGCACGTGCTAAGAAGATACGTGAGGACCTCCAAGGGCTTGTTCGTGAGGTGCAAAGACAAGAAATT